>JARHVA010000329.1:5012500-5110000 GCA_037957365.1 Torreya grandis | reverse complement strand
AAATGTTTTTCCAAGGATGAACACAAAATATCCATATCTCTATTCAAGTTGTATAGAGACATTTTATCTTGGTGGTATATTGATGTAAATTATTTTAGACCTAACAATATGTAGTACAATATTCCTTTTAAGCTAGGAATCAATCCATTCAAGTAAAAAATGAGATATTACAATCTTAAGATTGCAGGGACCATCTATGAAGAAATAAATAAAATGCTAGATGAAATAATCATCTTTTATATCCGTCACTCTACATGGGTGGCCAACATCATGCCTATTATAAATAATAATGGAGAGTTCATGATTTTCACATATTTTTAAAATTTGAATTAGTCCATATTCAAAGATAGTTATCCTTTACTATTCATGGATCATATCTTGCAAACCATCATGGGTTCTAAAATAATGTCCATGTTGGATGGTTTCTCTAGGTATAACCAAGTAGAAGTTGCTCTAAAAGATCAATACAAGATGGTGTTCACCACCCATTGGGGAATGTTTGCATATATAAGAATGACCCTTGTTATTATAAACATAGGAGCTACATTCCAAAGAGAAATGGATTTATCCTTCAATGATTTAAATAATAAGATCTTGGTGATCTATTTTGATGACCTCGCCATTTTTAAAAGAAAAGAGAAGATCACTATAAACATCTAAAATTGGACTTTGAAAGATGTTTGGTCTATGGCATATTTTTGAATCTGAATAAGTCAATATTTTTATTGACTAGGGGTAAAATATTTGGACACATGGTTTATAAGGAACTAAGATTGGTCTAGAAAGGGTAAAAGTAATCTAGAAATTATCTCTACCCACAAGCAAACCTAACACACACACATTTTTTGGCAAGATAAGCTTTATCAAAATATTTTTTCTTAATTTTGATGAGCTAACCTGACATATTATTCAAATTATGTGAAGAAAAAAATCTTTGAAATGGAATGATGATGGTAAGAAAGATTTTAATGAGATCAAGTCATTACTTTTAATAAATATTTCATTGTGTATTGTTATTCTTCTGAATATACATTATCATCCATATTGGTATAAAAAAATGAAGATGGCATTGAGTCTTCAATCACTTTCATGAGTTGTGGGTTGAAATACCATAAGATCAAATATTCCTTAATCAAAAAACATGCATATGTTGTGATCAAAGTTGTAAAACATTTTAGGATTTATATCTTAAACTCCTACATAATTGTGATAGTCCTAGACATAATTTTCAAATCGATTTTGACTCAATAGGAACTCAAAGCAAAGAGAGGATGATGGATCACCAAAGTACAATAATATCATCTGGATATCAAACTCATCAATTTGGTGAGAGGAAAAGGTCTTTATCATTTTATTATTGGAGGTGTTGATTCACAAAGAGAATATAAATTAGAGAATATATTGTTAGTAGTCTTTGTTAACTCTCTCTAAGAGTGATATTCTGAAATCAAATACTTTATATCATATGAATAATTTCCTACCCATCTAAATCCCAGAAAAAAATAGACACTTGAGCTAAGGTAAGCTAAATATGTAATTTGGGATAACATTCTCTTCAATAAAGCCCTAAATGGTACCTTGTTGAGATGCATGGACAAAAAACAAAAGAGATTGATGGAGGCTTTACATGATCAAGCTTGTGGTGGAATGTTTTCATCTTTTGTTACAAATTTAATTTTTTTTAAATCTCTCTAATACTTTCCAAAGTTTTCCAAGGATGTACAATAATGGGTTGAAAAATGTGAGGCTTGTCAATACTTTATGGGATGACTTAAAATTACATCATAGTCTCTTTGTCTCATGGTCATTGAAGATAATTTTTAGTAGTGGGGTTTGAATTTCATAGGTACCTTGAATCCACATTCTAGCGTAGGACATACTCATGATATGAAAGCAACTGATTACTTCACAAAGTGGGTAGAAGTAATTCTAGTGAGGTCTACCACTTCTAAGGTCATTTGTATTTTATCAAAGAAAACATATTGGTTATATTTGTGGTTATACAAAATATTATCATGATAATGATTCAAAATTATATTCAACTAAACTTGTTGGCTTATGCTATGGATATGGTATCTTAGTAGTAGACACTTCTGATTATTACCCTCAAGGTAATGGTCAAGTAAAATCCAATAACAAGAAAAAAATTACTATCATTAATAAATTGGTTAATGAGAATCAAAGGAATTGTCACAAGAAACTATATTATAATATATGGGCTGATTGAATACCTCCTCAAATATTAATTGGAATGTCTCCTTTTCAAATATTGTATGACATAGATGTAATGATTCTCATCTCTTTAGAGTTGTTAGATTTGTGGTTAGATCAAGCTATAGAATATGACCCATTAAAGGATGAATTTAATAAGAGTATAATTTGCCTACCTAGAATATAGGAAGAGTAAGAGATGGTGATTCATAGGATCACAGTTCACCAAAAAATGATGGAAGTGTTATATCAAAAAGCAAGATAGTAGGATTTTCAAGTTGGAGACGTGGTCCTCCTTTGAGACAAAAGAAGAGAACCTATGGGAATTCATGGAAATATTGACTCCCTATGGATGGGTTTGTTTAAGATCCTCCATTTATTTGGTGATAATACATACTACTTGGCATAGTGAGATGGAACTCACCTTTTATTACCCTATAGTAGGTAATATTTAAATCGTTATAAATAGTGAAGGTTTTTTTTCATGTAACATTCTTCATAGGTTATTTAGGTTTGTTTTGTTTGTTTCATTTATTGTTTTATGTTGTGTGTTTAATTTCTATTGTGTGTTTCATTTTCTTTCAATATTTCTTGTTTCTTTTCTCATTATATTTATTTTAAGAAGACTTTGTAACCCAATGGATAAGCACTAGTATTGAAACCAAGGATTATGAGAGTTATTCCTATGTACTTTTATAATTCCATTTCCCTAGCCTAAGCCAAATGTTATTCCTAAAAAAATTAAAGTCATTTTTTCCCCAAATGATGGTCATAACAAAGAAGTCTGAGTCAGGTTGTGAATCATTCCAAGTATAATTCAAGTTGAAGAGTTGGTTCAACTTGTGTTTTTAAACACAATATCCTTGTATTTCCATTCAAGATATTAAATGCCCATATTTTCAAACAAGAAAAATAGGTAGATTTTTCAAAATAATGATTTGGCCTAATGGCATGTGTTTATTCCCATATTATTGGGATAGGTGAATTTTATGCCAATTGGTCAGATCAAGATAGAGCATATGTTACACATCATCTACTAAGATTTATAACAAGAAAATTCATGAAGCTTATAAGGAAATGATTTGACCTAACATCATGTATTCATTACCATATGATTGAGATTGGAGAATTAGCTCCAGTTGGTTAGATCAAGATATAAATTTTGAACCTTATAGTTCAAGTTCCTAGTAAAATCCATATGTTATCATTGAAAATTGAAGTCCCAAAATTTTCCCAATTCTTACTCCATTGTGTAGACCAAGTCAAAGCAATCAATTTTCATTATAAACACTTGGCTTGAATATCTAACCTTGTACTTAAAAACCTTGGTACTTATCAAGATAAATACTCAATTTGGTTTATGGTTATTTAGGTGCCAATAAACATCAATAGAATTGATGGGATGATAGTTATCTAGGTGCCCAAAGTCCCTGATACATCCAATGAAGTTGACTAGGTTTGTGTAATTTGATAAGTGCTTGAAGTGATGAAGGGAGTTGACAGAGTTGATTTTGTCAAAGTTCCATGGGTGCCATGAGTACCCAAAGTATTAGATAGATACAATAGACCTAATTGGGTAAGGAACTTATAGTTTTAAAATTTATTGGTGTTTTAAGTATAGATAATTATTGATGGATCTATTGACTCTTCAAGTTAACTTGATCCATTTTGAAAGAAGTATAACTCTATGCATAAAATTAGCCTGCATAATGCTTTTTAGGACAAGTTTTGCATGACTAAATCATGTTCATTTCTCCCCAAAACTTTTATGAGGGTAGTCAAATGTTAGGAAAATAAAATGGGGAAGGTGTTTGTATAAAATTATTCTTCAATTGAAAGATACGTAGCCATGAAAACTACCTATTATTTGGATTTTTGTGTTTGCAGGTGTCAAATCAGTGTGCACAGAACTTTTCAAACACTATTGCATAGGAGAAAATAAAGTCAAATCACATTAAAATTTAGCATTATGATAGACAAATGTGGGGATAATATGAAGGTAAACATTTTTTATAAAATTTTCTCCCACGTATGAAATGCATAGCTATGAAAATTGGCTTCTAGACTAGTTTTTACTTAGGAAATTTTTTTGTGTTTCCAGTTGTTAAATCTGCTTAGTGAGAAATTTTGATTACCATTTTCATAGGAGCAAATAAATTCAAAATTCCATGAAAATTTGTGATATTTTACTATGATATCATGAGAATGCAATTCACTTGGTTTCACAATTGTGTCAGTCTCCAATAAAAAGTTATGATGGTGCGAAGTGACCTTTCTAGGAAGATTTATCACTCAGCCAACTATTTACTAGAAAACACTCAGAGGGAAGGTCATAGGGGTTATTTTAATCATTTAAAAAAACTAAAAATATATTTGTGAGCATCTTTTCAAGATATTTTTTTAAATATAATATATTATGGGTTTTACTCATATCTTATGTTGTGATTTTCCATTTTTTCATATTTTGAAGGTACTAATGCGACTGTGTGACTACATGTTGGTATTTTAATCATATGTTTTGATCCATAGCTCCATTTTTATGCCATTTATTGTGTTATAAATATAAATTATCCCTCTTTACAACTATATTGACTTAAAATTGGAGAAGTGTATAATTAAATTGGTCAATGTTATAGCTGGAACGGTGTATTGATTTAATAAGTCTACAAACTTCAATGCAAAGATAGCTACTGACATCAAGCATCACTTCCAAAAATTTAGAGCATGGAAATGCCCTCACTTCTCAAAAATGTCTTATTTACTTCCCTAATCATTATTGAATATTCTAATTACCCCAATAGTGGGTGAGAGTGAGTAGTGACCATGAGATCTCCAAATGCTTATATAAGTAGGTAGATTTATCATTATAAGAGAGGACTTTTTAAGCACAAAAATGCTACAAAAATTTAACCTCCAAGAGCACCTTTGCTGGCTAAACCTTGAACTTTAATAAAAATTGAGTTCACCTCCCTTCATTCTTCTTGTATTTTGTGTGTTATTTGTGTTTGTTGATCTTTGTCTATGGGTAATGTTCACCTCTCTCATTGTTGTCCAATCCCAGTACCTTTGTGAAGAACTTAGAACTCACTTTTAGGTCATATTTTGTGCACACTCAAATTTTCATAGGCATTTTTTATGGATAACATTAATCCCTTTCAATGTTGTGTTGTGTTATCATGCCTCCATATGAAATACTTATGCATTTAGAGTATCCTTGGTGGAGTCTGTGTGATATTATCTTGTTCCCAAAAATTTGTAGTGTATTCATTAAGGAAGCAAGGGCACTTGATCTATTCTTGGTGTATCACCCTTTATTTATTTTAACACTCTATTACCTTCTCCCTCTCTTTTCCCTCAAAAACTTAGGTTTAGATAAGAGGTAGATTTACCTTTTTGCTCTTTAGGCCTATGCACTAGTCGTAAACCAGGTGCATATAGAATTGAAGGAATCTAGCCTACTTGAGAGGTTCATCCCAAGGAGTGCAAGGGTCCCATGCCTTGGGTATGTTCCCATCATTATGATGAGATAATTGATGCTCTTGTGCATATCTAAGTGATAACACTTACGTGCTCAACATTATAGATTATTGCACCCTGTACAAGGCTTTTACACTCAGCACCCCACTACAAAGCACTTCTATGCCATAGAACATCCATATGTGCACATTTAAAAGGACAAAAATTTTTAGCATGCCTGGTGGGATTTGGTTTGATGATCTTTACATCATATATTAAAGGATTTTGGTGTGTTTTTCAATGCATCTTGCCATTTAAGGTAGCTTATTCAACACCATGGTGACTCCAAAGATCAAATCTATTGGTTTAAGTAGTCCAAGCACTTAAATATTATCAAATATCAAGATTTAGGTGATATTATTGGTCTTTTCCATTTTTTTAATTAATCTAATCACCTAGTAACTCTATTAGTATGTGATTATTATTGAAAAGGCAAACCTAATTTTTCCTTGTTTGAATACTCTAATATGTCAAGCTATCATGGAAAATATGCATTTTCCCTTCATCATTGTCAAAATTCATTTTCAATGCCTTAATACCATCCATATCAGACTAAAAATGTTGTTGGTTTTATCCCAAATAGCCTTGTCATAGCAGGATATATTCATTTTCATAATAATTACCTACTTCCCACCCTAGTTTAGCCTTCTTGGCAACCTAATCATACTTATAATCAACCCCAAAAGAGAATTGTGATATACAGCTTGATTTATAGAAACAAATGATGGAGATTGAAATAGATAAAGAGTATAGTAGGTAGCTGGAAGAACTTGCACATCAAGCTTACACATCGTAGTAGGAGGTGATGAGACAAGTAGATATGAAGAAGAGTGCTTGGCTAGGTAGGTCATAGCTAAAGAAGAGTAGATGCATAAGTTGCTTGTGTAGATGAAATAAATTTAATTTCAACCAACCACCTCCACTCCTCCCTTTCCTAGCTTCAAGCAAGATAAATCCTCTGCACTTTCAATTAAATCCCCTAATTTCAAGGTTCCAAGTTTTAGAGGGCCCCCTTCCTTGAAAGAAATCACCCTCATTCCTCCTCAAAAACCCTAAGTGAAGTCATGGTAGCCTTCTTAGACCATGCATCCCAACTTCACAATTCCCAACCTTAAAAAATCCCCTTCTTTTATGCCAGTTGAAACCTCTTGCCCACCCACCATCTCTATTTTCAAAGGATGACTAGTTGTATGGAAGGCAAGTGAATACCATTTAGATGAATAAAAGGATATTTCAAGTGAGTATGATGAGGAAATCATCATTGGTAGACCTATCTGGACCACTAAATCATAAATTTAAAAGCTATTATAGGAAGATCATGAACAAAATCAACCTACACAGTAGGTCAGTGCACAAAGGAGATATGATGAGGTAGCACTTGGAAGAAGATTTCTTTTGGGATGAGCTAGAGGAATTTTGTTCAAGCATTGGCATTAAACCATCATATATTAAAGGGGAAAACCATGAGAATAAATAATAACAGGTGTAATTTGATGTGCTCCCAACTCAATCACTTGGTCAAGTGCATCCCACTCAATAGAATGATGGAGAAGCAAAATGCATAAGGGAGGGCAATTCTGACTGCTCAAACTTTGACTTGACAAGAGGGTGCCCTATTAGGTACCTAGATTAGTTAGAAAATACAAAGGAGGAACCATCACATGTTTTGTTTAATTTAGATCACAAAATTTAGGATCAAAAAGAGGAGGATTAGCTTGCCTATCAACTCCAAGACAGTTTTATGTATAACCAATCGGATTGGGTTAGTAAGTTTATTTATGTTCTTATTTTTGGAGAAGTGTATCAATAATTTGTTCACTATCCAATCTTTATCCATATTTGGTTGGTTGAACTAAAGCATGTAAATCATGTTAGATTAGTAAGAAAGGGTAGTTATTTTGTACAACCAGTCTATGGCTTTGTTTAGATGACCTTTTCATTGGTTAGTTTAGGGTAGGTTAGACATTTTTCTTTCCTCCAAGTGCATGTTTACACATTGTAACTAGTTTTAGTAGTTTATATCTTCCTATAAGTGCCTATGTCATAATTTGTGTTTTTTTATTTCCTCGTTTTTTGAGGTGCACTTTCATTTTTTAAATATTGGCTGAGGTGCAAGGCTAGGCAAGTTGTAGTTGTCTTGCATTTTCTACGACTCCATGACCAAAGGATTACTTAAGGCTACCAGATATCTACTTAGTAGGAAAGTTTCTTTTACAGGTCACCAAAATTTTGAATCTTCAAGTCACCTTGATCCTTTGTGAAAGAAGTATAACTTTATGTGCAAAATCAGCCTACACAATGCTTTTTGGGACAAGTTTTGCATAACCAAATCATGCTTATTTCTCCCCAAAACTTATATGAGGGTATTAAAATGTTAGTATAATACAATGGTGAAGGTTTTTGAAGAAAATAATTATTCACTTGAAAGATACGTAGCCATGAAAACTACCCAGTACATAGATTTCTATGTGTTTCTAGGTGCCAAATCAGCATGCACAACACTTTTCAAACACCATTGTGCAGGAGAAAATCAATTCCAATTGAATTTAAATTTATCATGATGGTATAAAAATGTGGGGAGAACATTAAGATAAAAATTTCACATAAAATTTTCTCCCATGTACAAAATGTGTAGCTATGAAAATTGGCTTTTGAGCTAATTTTTACTTAGCCAATTTTTTTGTGTTTCTAGTTGCTAAATCTGCATAATGAGCACTTTTGATTCCCATGTGTATAGGATAAAATGAAGTCCAAATTACATGAAAATTTATATGATTGTACTAATATATCTTGAGAAGGAAATACACTTAGTTTAGCAACTATGTGAGTCTCCAATAAAAATTTATGATTGTGCGAAGTGACCTTTCTGGGAAGGTTTATCACTCAACCAACTTTTTAACAAAAAACACTCAGAGGGAAGGTTGCAGGGGTTATTTTAATAATTTAAAAAACTAAATCACCATTTTGAGATTAATTTTAATATATTTATGTAAATATAAGATATGATGGGTTTTGATTATATATTATGTTGTGATTTTCCATTTTTTCATGTTTTGAAGGTGTTGATGAGATTGTGCAATTATGTGTCAGTATTTTAATCATATATTTTGATTCATAGTTCCATTTTAAATGTTATTTATTGAGTTAGAAATCTAAATTTTCCTTCTTTATAATTACATTGATTTAAAATTTAGAGAAGTGTATAATTAAATTTGTTAATGTTACAGCTAGAACAGTGTATTGATTTGACAAGTCTACAGAGTTCAATGCAAAGATAACTACTAACATTGGGCATCACATCCAAAAATTCAAAGTGTAGGCATGCCTTCACTTCTCAAAAATATCTGAGTTGCTTCCCCAATCATTATTGAATATTTTAACTTCCCCAATATTGGGTGAGAGTGAGTAATGACCATGAGCTCTCCAATTACCTATATGGGTAGGCAATTTTATCATTATAAGAGAAGACCTTTTAAGCACAGAAATGCTACAAAAATTTGACCTCCAAGAGCACCTATGTTGGCTAAAACTTTTACTTTAATGAAAATTAATTTCACCACCCTTCATTCTTCTTTTATTTTGTGTGATATTTGTGTTTTTTTATCTTTGTCTGTGGGTAATGTTCACCCCTCTCATTATTATCCATTCCCAAAACCTCTATACAAAACTTGGAACTCACTTACAAGTCATATTATATGCACACTCAGGTCTATGTAGGCATTATCTATGGATAACCTTCATTCCTCTCAATGTTTTATTATGTTCTTGTGCCTCCATATGAAATACTTATGCATTTAAAGTATCCTTGGTGGAGTCTTGTGATATTGTCTCATTCTCAAAAATTTGTAGTGTGTTCATTAAAACAGAAGGGGCACTCAATCTATTCTTGGTGCATCACCCTTTATTTATTTTATCACTCTCTTAGATTCTCCCTCTTTTCCCTCAAAAAATTAGGTTTATATTAGCAGTATATTTATCTTTCTGCTCTTTAGACCTGTGTGTTAGTCTTAAACTAGGTGCACTTAGGATAAAAGGAATTTAGCCTACTCCAAAGACTCATCCCAAAGAGCGCAAGGGTCCCATGCCTTGGGGACATTCCCATCATTGATACAAGAAAACTAATGCTCTTGTATGTAGCTGAGTGATAACACTTCTACACCTAGTACTATAGACTCTTGTGCCTCACACAAGGCTTTTGTGCTTAGTGCCCCATCACAAAGCACTTTCATGGCACAGAACATCCACATGTGCATATTTTGAACAAAAATAGGACCCAATGGAGTTATAATATGCTAGGTACCATGGTTATTCAAGGTGTTTGATGAACTTAATAAACTTGATAGGGTCTATGAAAAGTGAAAAATAATGTTTTTAAATGTTTCACCTACCGCAGGTTCCTAGTGGGACTCATAAACTTGGTAAGGCTTATCATAGGCAAAAAAAATTGTAACACCTTGTTTCACAAAATTTTAAATTCCAAATGTCATAGTGGAATATTAAGTGTCTACCCATTCTTCATATTTTTATAAATAGTAAAAAATTTAATTATATAGAGGCTAGTTGATGCTCATTGTAGTTTTTATTGAAAGGAAAGGAGAATGAAATTTTGTGTTTGTTCTTTAAATAAAGAACACAATGGAAATTCCAAAATTGTGTGTTTAGTATTTTCTTTGGGGATGTGTGTTTTTCCCATGTTAATACATATCTCTCAATTCAAGCAATACTTTTATTATTCTTTAAAAAACATATTACTTTTTATAACTCTTTTTTGGTATGCATACAATGAAATCTACATTTTATATTCATGTATGACCCTTCATTTTCCTTATTTTTATTTTTTATTTTTTGGTTGAAAGCGGTAAAACCTAATACTCCATTCAACATATAAATATTTTAAATAGGTTTATTTATTTATTTCCCTAGTTTCAATAAAAAGAACCTCCCCTCCAAATATAGGAGATAATTTTTATCTCCTTAACTATTGTGAAATATCAGATATGTCAAAGTGTCAAATATTTCATCAACAATGTCTAAATCTAAAAAATATCTCAAGTGTACCATAACGATGATAATTACAATGTAAATAAGAATAAATGAGCTAGAATGATCATAACTTGATTGATTTCTGTAAATCTAAACTTGGATTTAAGATGTTTCAAATGTATACAACTTGTGAGTGGAACATAAGTTACCTAGGTGAATTCATCACCTTAACTATCATCATTGAGTTCAACATAGGAAGACTCATCAGTAGTAAGATTCATATGATGATTATGACTAAAATCATCTAGTCTGACTAGTGTAAGTTTTATAGATATATTATTTTTAGGGATACTTTGATGTTTTGTGTTACACCTTCCTATATGTTCACTTTCTCATTTCACTAGGTAGAATTGTAGAATTTGTTGTTTTAATTTTGACCTAGCTTGGCATAGTAAGATTTTAATCCAAAAGAGAGAAGGGAAAAGTGTTTGGGTTAGGTAGCCACCAAAGTGGGGTTTTAAGTTACATAGTTTTCATTCCAAAATTATGAATTTATAGTTCATGCAATGTGTATATGATGTGTTTAAGGTAGGGCTTCAACCTTCTCTCCCTAGTTAGAGATTTAACTAGAGTTTTCTTAGTATTTATTTTGGTACAAGATGTAATGATGTGATGCAAGTAATTTTGATCAAAGATAAATTCATCATAGGTGTGGCTAGACTTGAAAAAAAATGATCATTATGATTCTTTTTATGATCCCTCTTGTATATTAAAATGTCAATAGACTATTTGTACATTTAGGCTTCTCATGATTTAAATTAAGTAATAATTGGCCTAAAAAATATGAATAAATGAGATTAAAAAAATACTTAAAATGGATCCAAACATCAAAAAGACACAATGAGAGGTATAAGGGCCCAAAAAAGTGAAAGTGGATAACTTATAGGTCCCACAAGTCTGCCCAGGTCAAAATTATAGCAACTACAAGTCTAATGAGAAAAAAGATGAACAAGGAGAGAGATAAGAGAGATAAATAGGCTTATGGTCATAATAACACATTGATAAAATAACAAACAGATGAAGAGAGGACCATAAGATCTGATAGAGATAAAAAGGAACAAAAAGTGTGCCAATTAACCCATAAATCATGGTGATGATTCATATGTCTAAATAAGTTCTAAAATCATTGTAGTAACATGGCTTGTACCAAAATTATATGTCTAACATAATGGCTCCACTTTGACATGGGTATGAGGTGGTGCATACATACATAAAATTAAATGATATATAAATTTAACCATGTACCTTGACTTACCATAGGAAGAAAAAGAAGAAGAGGAAGCATTTTTTCATGAGTTCATCTACACTTTTATTGTAAAATTTGGTGTACCTATTAAAATTTTCCAATTGCCAAAAAATAGTCACTAGTCATGGAAAATATTTATAATATTTTGAATTTTTAAAAGGACCATAGGAATGAATAAGCATGCATGTATTTGTTCCAATGAAAAAAATAAACTTCTTACGATACTAAAATTTTGACAAGTACTGAAACAAAATCAACACTCCTTTGGGAATTGTTGGTACCCATATGATACTAAAATTTTGACAAGAATTGAAACATATCCAACACTTATTTGGGAGTTACTAGTACCAAATCCACTTATTGATTAGAGAAATAGATAAATGTTTACTACTATGGTGAACTCTAAAAACCTTTACTACTATGGCGATACTAGAATTTTTTCCTACTATGATGATACTATAAAAACCTTCACTATTGTGGTGATAGTGTAAAAAACAAATCATTTTTCACTATTGGGTGATATTTTTAAAATATAACTCATGTCTCACTATTATGGAGATACTCTATAAAATCTAATCATGCTTAACTACTGTAGAAATATTCTTAAACTATTTTGGTATATGTTTGCCCCCATTTTGATGTGAGGGATTTGAACATTTTTTTCTAATCACCCATCTCAAAATAAAAAGTTAACTGCATTATATGTATGAAAATTAATATATATAAAACATTAATATATTTTTAAAAATATGTATATAAAATAGTATCTAAATGAATTTCTATGAATCCCTTATGGAAACAATTGTTATCTCCCACCTAGAACAATTCTCATGTTATGACCTATTGGTGTCATCATGCTTGAAGAAAATCAAGTGTGTATAATGGATCATTATAATATGATGGGAGATAGGGACAACTATGATTCCCCAAGGTATCTCTCAATGTATAAGTATGGTGATAATCATGCCATGTCATGCAAGAGTGCATAGGAAAGATAGTAATCATTCAAGACTCAATGCATAAGGGTATAATGGTCCTTAATATATTATTTTATATAGACAACTAGGATGTCACGATATGTGAAATAATATATAAGGATAAATTCTCAATGTATGTAACTCTCAAATGTGATATAATGATATGGTCATATAAGGCTCAATACATAATTTCTTTAATTCAAGTAAATGATCATGTGAGGCTTAATAATCATAACCTATCCTTCCATGATGATAATGTGCATGGAATAATGGCATGCCCAAAATATATGTTATTACTCTAACATAGCAAGATATTGTGATAAACATATTAGGTGTGAAAGTAATTAAGTGTTTTTTTTTAATTTATTGATTAAAACTACTATAAATAGTAAGTTAAACCCAAAATCATAAGGAAATAAAGGAACAATAGGTAATTTAAGAGTTAAAACTTACCATCACCTTGTAGCTTATCTCCAAGATATTCAAACCAATTCTAATGATTCTTGACTTTATTGTTGGATTATTATGGATAGACTTAGATTTTAGCATGACAGGATGTTGGCTTGATGACTCGATCAAAAGACTATGTTGATGGAAGATTTTAGTATAGATTGGACATGGATTCTTTAGTTAGATTGGAGATGGTGTAGACAAGGGAGGGATATTTTCCAATGAATTAAAAATTAATTGGAAGTTTGTAAATAAGAAAACTCTAGAAAAAAGAAGGGAATTTTAGAGAATTTAAAATTCCTTAGAGTTCTCTAGAAATGGAGATTTATAGAAAATGTGGAGGATGAGAGAATATTCTAGAGATTAGAAGCCTTTAGGTTCATGTTAGGACTAAATGAGGATTATAAGGGGATTATAGTAGGGGCTAGACTTGTAATAAATCCTATGAGTAGGTAGGTAGGTGCGTTATGTGAATTTAAAATTCCCAAATATTAGCAAATGGGATTAGTTTGTAAATAATGGTGATTTAGATGAATTAATGAATAAGTGGGAAGGGGTAAGGTTAGTATGATGATGAATAATGAATGGGGATGGGATTTAATTATTTAATTAGTATAATGGTTATGGGATTAATTAGGAAGAATAGCAAGATTAGTAAAATGGTTAGGGTAAGCAGATTTAGGTGCATACATTTTGCCTCTCTTTGAAAGGGAATTTGAGTTGAAAAAGTAGGAGTAATGGTCTTTCAAATAAAAACCATTTCATGGATGAATGTTAGTAGATATGATGCCCCCTTGAGGGGACATGTAGGGAAAAATGAGATGTATGACCACTCAAAATAATAAATGAGGGATGGGATGTGATGAATAAACAAGGAGATGGGATACTAAATGTTGAGATAGATGATGAAGAAAATGAATTCAACTTGAGTAGTGAGATAAATATTTATGATCCTCCTAGAAAAGACATATACATAGGGAGTAAGAATGACTGTGTTATGATTATCAACACATCCCAAGGGGGAATCAATAGTAACATGATGATGATAAGACTAATGGGTCACAAGATTTTGATGTATCCTAAATAAATATGCATGCATGGGAGGGTTGTAGGCTAGGATAGACAATGATTTAAGAAGGTTAATGATGAGTTTAGCTCAAATATGAAGTCAAGTGATATGATGAAGGAGATGGGATAAATGAAATGATATGATTGAGTGATCAAAAGGTGAATAATTAGAATACAATGCATCAAATCAAAGATCCATAATAGGATTAGTAGTGATGATGCCCCTAACAAGGACACATGTAAGTAAGCAAGAGATGGTAGAGTTATGATCTTGGTCATGCCCCACATGAGGGAGGAAACTATAAACTTGAAATGATGAATTAACCAATTGGTTATAATGGATGACTAATGGAAGAAAAGATGAATGTTTTGATTTTTTAGGCCCAATCGATAGGTGTGGGTGATTGACAAAAAGATTAGGGAGATGATTATAAGTATGGTGATTAATCAATAGACTGGTTGTTGAATGATTGATATTATGGCTCAAGGATTTGATTGACATGATTTTTGATGAGAGGTAAGATATATGTTATGAAAAATGGTGGGGAAAGAGGAGAGAGTGGCTGAGCTGACCTTAAGAACACCATGTGACTGAGCATGACCTATATAGTCTAAAAAGACCTCAAGCCAATGTAGTTCAGACTAGATTAGAAGATGATGATGCTTGGAATAGAATATTAGGATGATGATTACTGTTAGACACATTAGTTTTTAGATGGAGGATGTGAATTAGATGAAAATAAAAGGATTAGGAGACATGACTAGATATTAAACAAGTGGACTGGGATGATTAACTTAATGATGGGATTTATATGATTATATGATTAGGCAAGTGAAAGAGGCTAGGATAAATGATGAGTGTATTGATGATGAAGCCATAATTTTTGTAATAAAGATCATCATAGTCTAATAAATCTAATATAAATATAGCACTAGGCATTATGCCCCATGATATAAGTATGACCAAGAGGTAATAGGACCAAAATGCATAAAAAGTGGAAAATAGTGAACTCTACATCATCAAGGTCACACAAAATCATCATTGTAACTTTTTAGTGTCTTCATATCAACCTTGTTCATTTATTAATAGATAAAAAGAGACATGACACTAGACTAAAAAGAAACAAATGAAAGATAATTAGATATATAAATGATAAAATACATAAAAATAAGTCAATTAATAAAGATTAGACAAGCAACACACACAAGTATCTAATGCCATGTCATTGTGTCTTATCTAACTAGCATGATGAGAATCAATAGGATGATTGATCAAGTGATAATTTGGATAAGGTTGGCATGGTGATGTGAACTTGGATTAAGGTTGTAGACTTTGGACAAGGGTATGGATTTGGAATAGACGAGGTACTAGGATTAGGATAAGGTTGTTGAAGATATAGGAAAATAGTACTAGGAAGTTAGGATAAGGAAAGATGACAAGAGGATAAGATGGATAATACTTTAGATAAGATGAATATGACATTTAGGACATAGGATAAGATGATATATGATAAGTTAACTTAGATTTTTTTAGGATTTTTGTGGATTTTATAATTTTAAAAAAAAATAAACTATGTATGTGCACTATACAAATGGGTTTACTAGCAAAGGGAATACCAATCCTGGAAACTAGGATAAAGATAAATAGAATAATGGATGGGATGACAAAAATATGAAGGTCATGTTGAAAAGGAGATGAGGACCAAAGGAGAATGGACTAGGGATCACCAATAACCACATCATGAAAGAATCAGATATTTAGTTTCCCTAGTGTCCATTAGAGGATATGCCAAGATGGTTCTAGAACATTTCTCAAGACATATTTCATTCCCTTATGAATGTCACAATTGGAAGAAAGGAAGGACACAATAGGATGCATGAAATGATGGTAGATGATGGGTAGGTAGAATGGATAGAGGGATAAGATAGACATGGATGGCATGGAGTGGATTGACAAGGGATATAAAATGGATGGATTTTACCCCCAAGTGGTACAATTCAAACAATAGATAGTTTTACCATGATGTCAAAAATTGGTTTTCATCATGGTACTTTCCTAAGTCACCAAAAGACTAGTTTTCACCATTGGATAAATGGTTTTTATTTCATTTCAAAAAAAAATTGATTTTTTTAATCATATTAATTTATTGGATATGGGTACAAGATGCAGGATTGTAGACATTTTCATGATCTTCAACCAATACCTATTCAAGAGATGTGTGATGTTAGGACAATATTATCAATGTTGGATGTATTGATGTCCATGTGACTTTTGTTGATGCTTGATTGAGACCCCTCCAAATATCTAGACCAATTATATTCATCACCCCTATGAGAGATAATATTCCCCAGGACTGTGATGTAAGGTATGGATTATATTAGATATTGATGCTAATGGGGTTGTATTGGACTTGAATGGATGATAGGATCATTATAAGATGGTGTGATAGGTATTTGAGGATTAGGACTAGCAATCGTACACATCATTGGAGATATTGGACATTCTATATTTGATTGGTATCATATGACAAAGGACTATAGGAGATATAATATGCTTTGACTTTATAGTTCATCTTTGATCTAATCAGTGAAAGGATTATCAACCATTTTGATATTTTTTTGACATTATTTTGATTTTTAGATTGGATTATATCAAGACTACCCCTTAGTAACTGAATTTGGGCTTCACCAGAGGAGACTAATATTTGACTTGATAGATGAAGAGTATTTTGACTTGTATGGTCCTCTAGTACCTTAAAGATGGTTTCACTAAGGGAAGACACTTTTTGATTGGGTCTATGATTTGATGTTTCTTGATTTTGACTTGCTGGATTAAAGATGATTTGATTATTATGAATGAATTTTTGAATATGATCTTGGAAATTTTTATTTTTGCCACATGTTATGTTGTTCAAGGAAGGGTCCAACGATGTATGTTCATGTTCATCTCAATGGAGGGACGTGATTAAATGATCATTGATGGGAAGAAAGGGATTTATGATGGATGAAGGTGGGGGAGATGGTATAATGAGGTTAATGAGTGGTGATTGGGTAGCACGGTCCTCAGGGGTTTTTAGGAGACCCAATTTTGACATCAAAGAATATCTCCTCAAGATCAGTAAAAGGATCAATAAGACTAGCTGTAAGATATGCATTTGATGTGGGATCAAATCCAATCTAACTATATTTGATAGATAAATCTTGTAAAAAAAATTTATGACTTCATCATCTTGATTTGGAGTAAAAGATATGCCTAGTGATTGATTGTCATCTGAATTGGAAGTGTCTTCAAAAGGGTAGGCATAGTCATCATTTACAACATACATGAGGGATGATGTTTTTGATGAGGAATTTAATTCAGATACTGATGTTGACATGATATTGATGTAGATTATTGGATGTTGGATAGTTTTGGGTAGATATTGTAGATAATTTTGTTTATTTAATAAATAGAGGGCCTTCAAGTCCTTTGGATGGTGGCATTCCATAAGAAGCATGGATAGGTAAAAAGGTAGATTATTCCTTTTTAAATGCTTTTGGTTGTGAAACATTTGTCCATATTGATAAAGAAAATAGAACCAAGCTAGAAGCAAAATCCAAGAAATGTAATTTTATTGGATATGTAGTTAATGATTTTGGTTATTGTTTATGGGATTTTGAAAATCAAAAATTCATTAGGAGTAGAGATGTGATATTTAATGAGAAGGTCATGTACAGAGATCAATTACAGGGAAAGAAATAAGAAAAGATAAATATATAATATGTAGTATTTGATGAAATCAAAGGAAAAGAAATTCCAAAAGTGCTAAAAAATCAAAATGTGCAACTACAACAACAACAAGTACCTCAAACTCCTAAAAGTGTAGTTAGAAGATCTACCAGAGTAAGTAGACTCCTTGAATGATAATCTCCTTCACTTTATTATTTATTATTATCTAATGGTGGTGAGCCAAAAATCTATGAAGAAGCAATGCATGTAGAAACTAGAAAGAAGTGGGAACAAGGCATGAAAAAGGATATGGACTCTTTGGTACATAACCAAACATGGGATTTAGTTCAGTTGTATGTCGATAAAAGAGCATTGTAGAATAAATGTGTTTATAAGTTGAAGGAAGAAGATGGAGACAAAAAGAGGTACAAGGATAGAATTTTTGTAAAGGGGTTTGCACAAAATAAAGGTATTGATTTTGATGAAATATTTTCTCCAATTGTAAAAATGACTTCCATAAGAATTGTTTTAAGTGTGGTAGTAGTAAAATATTTGCACCTTGAATTGTTAGATTTTAAGAATACTTTCCTTCATGGTGATTTGGAGGAGTAAATATATATGTAACAGCATAGGGATATGAATTAAAAGGTAAGGAGAAAATGGTGTGCAAGTTGAATAAGAGTTCGTATGGTCTAAAACAAGCTCCAAGGTAGTGGTATTCTAAATTTGACATGTTTATGACAAATCAAGGTTATAGTAGATGTCAATGTAACCACTGCATCTATTTTAAGAGATTAGATGATGACATATATACTATCTTTTTATTGTATGTAGATGACATATTTGTTACAGGATCTAACATGTATGATATAAATTATCTCAAAAAAAAAATTAGCAAATTCATTTGCAATGAAGGATTTGGGTGTTGGAAAGCAAATCCTTGGTATAAGAATAACAAGAGACAGGAAAAATAGAAAATTGACATTGACTTAAGAAGAGTACATCAAGAATGTGTTAGTTAGGTTCAACATGCAAGATGTCAAACTCATAAGTACACCTTTGGGAGGGCACTTCAAATTACATAAGGAATAGTGTCCTAAAATATAGGAAGAAATCAATTACATGTTTAAAGTTCCATATGCTTCAGTAATTAGAAGTTTAATGTATGTTATGGTGTGCATGAGACCAAATATTACTCATGTAGTGGGAGTTGTCAGTAGGTTTATGAATAATCTAGGAAAAGAGCATTGGGATGCAGTTAAGTGGATTCTCAAGTACTTGAGAGGGACCACTGATAGATGATTGTTCTATAAAGGTTTAGATGTTACCTTACAAATATATGTTAATGTAGACATGGTTGGATATTTAGATGGTAAGAGGAGCACCATAGGTTATGTATTCATTGTTAGTGATATAGAAGTTAGTTGGATTTCAAAATTGTAAAAGATAGTTGCTAGGTCAACTATAGAGGTAGAATATGTTACAACTATAGAAGCAAGCAAGGAGATAATATGGATGCAATAGTTCATGGAAGAGTTGAGGAAAAATCAAGAATATTATAGGTTATATAATGATAGCTAGAGTCTAATTCATTTAGCAAAGAACTCAACATTCCACTCAAGAACCAAACATATACAACTCAGGTATCACTTCATTCATTCAGTTTTGGAGGATGGTCAATTGAAGATGGAAAAGATCCATATAAGTCAAAATCTTATAGATATGCTAACAAAAGTAGTCACAAAGGAGAATTTGGAGAGTTGTTTAGCTTTAATATGTCTTCAAGGATAACAAGGAAGATGAGAAACATGTCAGGGTCAACGTTCAAAGAAAAGTCCAAGGAAGAGTTGTAGCAATGGAGTTGTAGCAATCAGTCTCCAAGTGGGAGATTCTTGGATGGTGGAGCTTGATCTTATTATAATGCCTAATCCTGATAGGGGGGTGTGTGGGGGAAACACCCCCCTCCCCACTATGGTCACCATTAGTTAAAAATGCATTATAAAATATTTTAATTTTGTAGTAAATTTGGACCATTCACTATTAGGTTACAGATCTAATGGTATAAATTATGTTTGTGCATTTTTCCCCTATATGTAACCCTCCTTTTGATATAAGGACATTATAATTATGGTGGCATGATATATGTAAGTAAAGAGGATATTACAGTGGTTGTATTATAAGTTTTTTCTTTCATTTTTTAGACTGAATAATAAGGATTGGTTGTTTTTGTGTGGACGTAGCCCATATTGGGTGAACCACATTAAATCTGTGTCTCTATTATGTTGTGTTTTTTGCATTTTATTTTCATCTTCAATTCATTAATAGTTCTCTATATTCTATATTCCTAACACATATAACATGTGTATTGACTCTAATGTTGACTTTGATGTAGATGAGGCAATGTTGATAATAGAGGATTATTTGTCCACAAGTGACCTCTCAACATGGGATTTTTGATATGATGGGTGAGAGGATGATGATGGTGTTGGATTATTTTATGATCCAAAATATTTTGTTTTACTTTATTTATTTTTAGTTTATTGTTTAGTTTTATGGATTAGTTATACCCGTCAGTTGGTTACCTTGAACAAACTCTCTGTAAGCTTTTTTAAAGCTTTCATTATACAAAAATAAAATTACTTTTACATTGAATATATTTTTTTATCAATATTTTCTCTATCACTGGCCTAAACAGTGATATCAGAGCTGATAATTTGAAGATGAGTAAAGAGATTTGTTGAATTGTTCTTTTGTAAGTGAAGAGATTTGAAGAGCCATTTTTTATTTTTTAGGAAAAGGGAATGAGAGAGACTATTGCAAGACAATACAACAGTTGGGATTACACAAGGTTTTGAAGGAATTTAACTCAATTTTGACAAGTTTTACTTTTGAACTGCATTGTTTTACATTGTGTAAGGATGAAATAACTTATAGCACTGAATAAAAGACTATAGCACAAGTGTGTGATCAGACACATATTTATATAGATACCCATGTTGGCATAAAGTGATTAAATTGGCTTGTATGATGCCCTATATGGTGGTAAACTTTAGTTTATAGCAAACAAGTATATTGGTGACATCGTTGAAGGATGTAAAGGTTTAGGGGAAAAAATCAATTCTAACACTCAGCATCAATATCATTGAAGGGAAGCAATTAGATGGCTGGTATTTTTTTTATAGTTTGTTTTGGTTGAGTTATGGTTCTATTTTTTGATCATTAACTAAAATAGAACAAAAGAAAATAAAATTCAATGATGAAAAAAACTAAAAGAGAAAAGCAAATGCGCTAGAACAATAATATTAATCTCTGAGCAAATTTGAGTTTTTAATGTGTTGCACCCATATTGTTGGGTAGAGGAAGTCATACCAATATGACTTAATAGAGGCATGACTGCATAGATTACATAGTATTTTAGATATTTTCATTTTGATATTTTTGTGTGGGCTCCATAGGGAAATCAAATGCACTGATATTTTTATATGCAAGTAAAAAATAGGGTGAATGTAATTTTTTTTATTTTTTTTGCCACCAAAATCAAGGTCATATGAAATAGCTTGTTGTTTTATGTTCAAATTTGTTGAGGAAAAGTTAGTTAGAGGAGATTTTGTTAAGTATCTTAGTATTATTTTGTCAAAATTAATTTTTGACATTATTTTTGTAAAAGGAGTTATAAGGATATAATAATATTTTTAATGAAAATGGTGATATAAGGGTGTAAAAGGAGTTATAAGGAGTAATATTTTTTACAAGTTACAAGATTATTTGTAAATCAGAAGCTATTTTTGAAGGTAAAGGGAAAACCTCAAAATAGTATTTCCTTTTCTTGTATTGACTTATTTTTGCATCATGGCTAAATTTTTCAGTCTCATATCTAAAAAATGGAAAATTATCACCTAAAAAATACAAAGAATGGAGTAGAAACATTGAAAACACTCTCATATTTAATGATTTGTGGGAAATCACTAAAAAATAAACCACACCACCAATTGAATCCATGATGTTAATTGAGTACCAAAAATGTGATAAGCGTACGCTTGCACTTTTGAAATCATCTTGTACTAAATAGGTTATCATTCATATTGAAGCAGTTAAAATTGGTGCATGGAAAGCATTAAAATATTTATATGAAAATCAACATGCATATAAAAATATTGACCTTCTTATACAACTATTGAACAATAAACTGGTAGATAATGAAGATGCTTCTGAATATCTTTCTTGCATGAAAACATTGAAACAAGAATACTACACAACTGGTGGTCAAATTGATGATGACATGTTGATTTCTATTATGCTAAATGTCTTGAGTTATACATACACCAATTTTTTTGAAATGATATAGCTTAGTGATAAGCTTAATGGTGTCACATTTGACTCTGTTTATGAGTTATTAACTCAGCATGAGAGACAGTCTACAAGGAAGAAGAGTACACCTACTCAAGAGGGTCACTATACAAAGAAAAGGTCTCATGATAGATATCATCATCATGTATAATGATAGTTTTAGAAACACTCTATAAAACACTCTTTGATTCATTCTCCGAGGCACTCTCCACACTATTCTAAATGGTCCCCACAGCATTCAAATCGACACTCTCCAGGGTCTTCCAAACGTAAGCATCACCACAAGCACTCTTCTCATAGTTCTTCTAGTGATTTAGGTTCTTCTAGATCTCATAGATAAAAAAGAACCTAGATGTTTCAAATGTGTTGTTATTGGACATCTTGTAGAGGTATGTCCTTCTTGATGACCCTATTCTCCACGCGGAGACAAAGTTGAAGCTAATTATGTGGATCATTCTAGTGGTAGATATTTTGGTTACTCCAGTTATTCAAGATATTCTAACACTTAATCTAATCAGGAGATGTCCCTCATAGCTGAGGTCTATGGTCCGGATGGACCTAAATGCATATTTTGAGTGATCAGTGACTATAGGTTAGAGGACTATTCCCTTCTCTAGTTAGTTATTCACTTGGATTTTGGGATCAAGCTTGAATAGCAATTTTGGTAGTAGTAGTTTGATTCTTTCAATTTTTTATAGTTTTGGCTTTCTCACATTTTCTTTTCATGACATGGAGTAGGTATTGTTAGTTGATTTTGATTATCTTGGTACATAGCTTCTCACCCCTTGCCTGATAGGAGGAGTAGATATTGCATTTGTTTGTTTTTTATCAGTCATCATTGATAGTATGATTTGATAGGGATTGATATCACCTTCAGTGTTGAGCAAAGGTCATTATTTTTTGTTGGACATTATGGAGATGTGCCATACATAGTACTTGGTTTGTCACTTATATGGGTTTCTATATGGGACCTTTTGTGGATTGATGTAGTTAGACAGGCTTTGATCGAGTTGTACTATAGTACAAGATCATAGGGGATGAGCAGGCATCAATCATGTTCATTATCTTTTAATGCCATAACTTGTTGGGTGGGCTTCTATATGGAGTGACATCAATTTTTTATTAGTACCAAGAGGTAAACTACACTAGTTATAGTTACGATAGAGTTTATTTGATGACTTTAGAGTCATTACACTAGATCTTTTCTATACCTTTTGGATCAAGGGGGAGTTTATTGGATTATTTTATGATCCAAACTATTTTATTTTACTTTATTTAATTTTAGTTTATTTTTTAGTTTTATGGGTCAATTATACCCATCAGTTGGTTGTCTTGAACCAACTCTCTATAAGATTTTTTAAAGCTTTCATTTTACAAAAGTAAAAATGATTTTACATTAAATATATATTTTTAGGGTTATTTTATCTATCCCTGGCTTGAATAGATAGAGGGACAATTTACTTATTGAGGATAGGCCCATGGAATAAGGACTCATAATGGAAAGGAGGACTAGGCTTATGGGGAATAGACTTGTCTTTGGTGAAGGATTTGTCAAAGATGGGGTGACCATGGAAGATGGAGGTGGTGTCAAGACCTTGGCTTAGAAAGGGAAGGGATTGATCATGAATGGGAATGGAATTTTGACATTCCTCTTCTTGTTCACCCTGGGATGTAGACTCATCTAATTTATTCTTGATTTTAATGTCACTATGTTTGATGAGGTCTTGGACATAGTTTTGAAAATTATGATATCAAATAATGGTATGTCCCCAAGTTCAGTGATATACATAGTATTGGTTATCTTTATACCAAGAGGGATTAGGCTTGGTGGGATTAAGATGTCATATAGGTGGATAGAACATCATGTCATTGACCAAAATTTATTGGAAGAGGGATTCTAATGATATAGGAAAAGGAGTATATTGTCTCTCTTTACTTCATGACCTGGATGTGGAAGCATTGGACTTTAGATCAAATGGTTTTTGATATGACTAGGTGGGAAAATTGGTGGTAGATGAGGTGAATAGGATTGGATTCCCTTTACTAGTATATAAATGGTTAGATGACTAGATATGATTGGTGGATGGAAGATTTGAATGGGACTCGTGTGGATGGGTGCAAACTAGAGGTAAGGTTGGATGGATGGGGTTGAATTCTATAGGACATGGAGTGCTTAGCTCAAGAAGGTGAGAAAGAAGTACATCCCTTTTGGCCATGAGTCATTGTTCAATCGGTTATTGACCAAATTTGTTTTGGATGACATGGATGAAGATGGGAGAAAGTATGGATGATGTGGTTCATCAGTCACAATTAGAAGGTACATGAGATTGAATGGAAATATTAAGGGATGAAGACAAGATGTGTGGAATGAATTTGGACAAAGGCTTGCTTTAGTGCAATTTTAAGTTTGACTAAATGTTTGATGTGATTTTATGTTTAATGGGATAAGATAAAGTAGACCAAATTAGGATGTGAGCTATACTTTGATGATTTTGATTAGATTTGACTATGTGAGCTATGATAAACTCTAGGATTCAACAAGGGGCTAGACTGGCCTGAGATATTGATTTTGACTAGGATTTGATTGGATGGAGACTAGATCAAGACCAAGATGATCAACTCAAATAAGATGAGAAGATTTGATTTATAGGTTTATAGAATTGTGATAATGACCCAAACTTCATTAAACACAAACAAGCTAATGATGATGACCCTGATATGTAAAGAATATTTTTTCCAATGTAGATGAAGACTAATGTTTGACTACAAACTTGGTGGGATGATTAGTATAGTCAAAGGGATGATGGGTTAGACTATGAATATATTAATATTTTGGGATAATATGGTGGATAAGGTGATTAGGATAGACAAGGTCAAGACAAGTGACAAAGTGTTGACTAAGGTAAGTTTTGTGATGGGCAATATGGTTTGGACCAAGACTTTAAGGATGAGTAAGACAAGGCAAGATGAAGTGGGAATATGGTGATTAAAGGACTAGGATGTGACCAAGATTGGTTATGGATAAGGTGGATTAAGTGATAAATATGATGCTAGGGATGATTAATGTTAAGGTGAAGTGAATAATATGAGGTTAGAATATGATATTATGTGATGGAGGGATGACAAGACTTGATTAAGGTAAGGGATGGGGTATGACTAGTGTTAGGTATATGAGACTAAACTAAGACAAGATGAGATAAGCTTAAAATAATATATACAAATGTACAAAGAAAATATGTTTAAGAGGATGTGGACAAGGATGTACAAGATGATGAAAATGCCTAAATAAGTGTGTATAGGCTTGGGTAAGAGGTTGACTTGGCTCACAAATAGCATTGCTCTAACATAACACTCACCAAATCAATCAAACCACAAACATATCACTAATAAACTAATGTTGGGTGTGCAACCTGATTGTAGACACCGAAATTGTGTCTAACCCTTGGTCATCTCCCTCCCTTGGTCCCCTTGGTCCACTTGTACACATTCCTAACCCACACACTTATTAATTTAAAATAATAACCTATTTTAAATTAATAAACCCCCCTTGCCACATCACCCATGACACCTCACCCCGCCTTGGATACCTTTCCTTGGATGCCCTCCACTACCCCATGCCAAGTATTAATTGCTTAACCCCCATTTCATTCCTCCCACTCATCCTCACGCTCATTTAACCTGCCTTTGACCATTTTCCCATCACCAGCTGACCTCGACAAATGGAAGAATGGACAAAAGGCTATTTTTAGCCCTTTTTCCTATTCTTTGGCTACCAACATCAGTCAGTAGTCGGCCAATGTCAGCGGTATTTCTGACATCAATTTCCTTCAAAACAATGTTCTGTGTCTGGAATGCAGATCCTTCAATTTTCCAATCAGCCAACCTTCTAATCTTTTGACCTCTCTCACTCCCTCTCTCCTAAAACGCACAGCAAGCATCACAGGGTACAGGTACTCTGCATTAGTCACTCCACTCTGCAGGTAGTCTTCTACATCAACAGCATCAGCAACAGGTCTCCTACACTTCTTCTTCAGCAAGAAAGAGGTAAGTAGTCTTCTTTTTGTTTCATCTTAGTACTTCAGAATGCTTTGATAATCAGTCCCCATTTGCTACTTCTAAGTGCTATGAACCAGACTCGGCTAGCAACCAGACCAGACTTGACTTCTTCTTGGAAAGGCTGAGAGGCCTTCCCCACATCCTTATCCCTTTTTCAGCCACACTCTCTGCCCTGCAAACCCAGCACAAACCCTACATAGACTCTCAGACTACCACAGACCATTCTGCAGACCATTTTATCGACCAAGAACCCATCCAGACCCTGTCCAAGACCATTTCCTTGACCGACGCCAGCCTTCACGCCCATTTCCCCTACCGATGTTGGCATAATAACCGACATCAGTGACCTTAACCAACTGATGCCAGTAGAACTACCGATGCCGGTGACTGTGGAAGGCAGACAACACAATACAGGTATGCATTACCTTTATTTGTTTTGTTTTGTCTTTCATTATTATCTTTATTCGACATTATTTTTTATCAACAAGTGGACTGACATCCCTTAAGGAAGTCTTTGCACTTCTAGGATCAAGCTTTTGCTTGGCAGTCCACCTTATATCCATCTGATGATCTCCTTGTTTAAATCTTTCTTCTACAAGTGTCATCCTCCACAGCCAAAGAGGAGTCCCTACAACGTCTGGATAACGGTGCGCAAACTTTATCCGGGTACGTACAAATCCCTGACCATTCTCTTAGTTTCTTACTTCCTTTGAATGTAAAAAAGCAAAAATAGTTTGAAACATTCTGGCACGCCCGGAGGGACCCTAGGAGTTTTCCTTGGGTTCATACTTTTTCTTCTAAAGACAAAACTTTTCATATAGGTGTATTAGGTCTCTCCTTACATCTCTTTCTTCTATCTCTTCCAAAAGACACTATCAGCAAATTTAAAAAGAATCCTTCTTTTTCTTTCCTTCTACATCTTAGACTAGTCAAAGTCATACTCTTCAACATCTTCTCACTTGTCTGCATACGAACACACATTTCAATTTGGGCTTAAAATACATTGCATTTCATTTCTTCCTGAATGCATACTTAGCTCTCACATCTAGTAATTAAAATCGCATCATGAATAAAGCGTAGGCCACTTATGTTACACATCCAAACCACTTACACAAACTCAAACATCTAAACTTACCTGAGATAAGGTTTGACTAGGATTTCATCACCTAGCAGATACCTTACCCATCCCGGCAATCCCACTTGGACTTCACTACTAAGGGGAAAGCCTGCCCTATTCTCTGGCAGAGGATAAACTCTAGGGGAAGTATATACTGGCTAAGTGAGACCAGCTTATCACTAAGCTCGTGAAGTGAGGGGAGCTTGCTCCTTAACACCAAGCCACGTACAGAACCTAACATAGATCTTGAGCACCGAAACTAACCTGAAACCAACCTTAGACTACTTCTTCTAGGACCCGTTCTACAAGCCAACTTCCCAAACACACTCTAAGGCATAAGCCAACATGATTTTAAAAGTTTATTATTAGGATTTAACGTTAGGGTCTGCTTGTCTTCATCTTCTTTTCTGTCTTTATCTAGTTTTTTGAGCTAGTGAGGACGTTTTCTTCTTTTTTTCCAAAAACTTTCAAATTTTTTGAGTTTCTGGAAAACACAGTAACCGACATCAGTTTTACCACCGACGTCGAAAGCCTTTCTTCACCGACATCGGTTATCTGACTGACATCGGCAATCTTTTTCACTGACATCAGTTTTTCTACTGACGTTGGTCACTATCCAAATTTTTCTTCTCAAAATAGCAACCTTAAAACCCAACTCTCTTGCTGTCTAAACACCCATTTTGGTTTTCTGAGATTGAAAAACATAGTTTCTAGAACCTAAACCTTTTGCCTTGAATGGTTTTGACACGTAGTCAAACCAAGACTCTTGTTGACCATGTGAGGCAACAACTGCTTCCACTTTTGCCTTCCATAACTAGTCCTCTAATGGAGTATCATTCAGAGACCGAACATACTCCTACCTGACCAACCCCGACGCGACCATCTATTGTTCCTAAAGGGGATCAAGACTTCAAAAGGTTCCTTGACCTCAATGTCAAGGCCCTTCAACATTATCTCGCAAGAAGCAAAACGTGAGACTCTTCAGGCAACCCAGTTTATGGGATGCCAACCTCCTTAACTGAAGCAGTGACAATATCAACAGCATCCGCTACCTAACCAATGACCACTCCGACCTTTGCTTTGACCATCAACCTGACCATGACTAATATTCAAAGTGTTGCTTCTCCTTCTATTTTTGGGCCCACTTCCATCGGGGTTTCAGCCCCCCATCAACCACATACTATTCAACAAAATTCTACCCCTTTCCAAAATCTAGGTGTCTCCATCCCACCTAGTCTTGCCCCCATCAACACAAGAGTAACTACTTGTCCTTCAACTAGTGCTGCCACCCCTCAACCACCTTTGGCAGTATCTAGTCAACTCATGCCCTCCAACTTCATGACACAACTACCTTTAACTTTAACATCAGCCTCTGTGACTAGTTATCAATACGTTGCGCCTATACAAGCGCAACCAACTATGTCATATGCCCCTCCTAACACCTTTCAGGTACCTTACAACCTAGGGGGTACCCCATCTGCCAATCCATCAGTCGATCTCATCAAGATGCTGATGGAAAAAATGTCTAGTCTTGAGGCTTCCATTTCCAGTTCAAGCAATGCTCTTTCATATGAGCAAATCTGCAATGAACCCATACACCCTTCTGTCCCCATTCAACCCTATCCTAGCCAGTGGGAACTCCCTAAGTTTACTCACTTTCAGAGTAAATAGGACCCGCAACAACATCTACGAGCATTCAGACATGCTTGTTATCTTATAGCGCATGATGATGCATTGTTGCTATGCACGTTTCCCATGTCACTTTTTGGCCCTGCCCTCGATTGGTACAACTCCCTTACCAGTCACTCTATCTTTTCATTCACTCAGCTAGCCCAAATTTTTCTTGACCACTTCTTGATCAATATCACCAAAAAGGTCTCAATCACAGACCTATACTCTATCAGACAGTTTGAAGATGAATCAATAGCCAATTTTGTCGCCCATTGGAGAGGCTTAATCAACTAAATCTCCTTCCCTTTATCTCAACCTGAGCTCATTGAGCTCTTCTCTCGAGCATGTGCCACGCACATCTCATCCACCTTATGGGTTCAAACATTTCACACTTTTGACAAAGCTTTCACCATGGCCCAAAAGCTTGAACTCTGCGCTATTAAAGAAAATAGGGTCAAATTACGTAATACCAATGCAAAAACCAATGACCCTTCTTCTTCCAGACCTACTTCTTCCCACTCCAAACCCAAGGGAGTGGAAAACATGTTAGGAACCCATGGAAGCACAATTGATTACCATATACAAGCAACTTAAGATGCAGAATTAACCAGAAGTAACAAGTAACTAGAAACCAGAAACAACATAGAATATGAGAGACAATACACAACTTGTATTAATACTCATCCAAAAAAGAATACAATAAAGAAGATGCCACTTCTTCTTCACCACCTCTTAGAGGCTTCCCACACCTCAAGTGAACAGTAATTCTCTCCTCAAAGCTCTCTCTCTTACGGTCCCAACACACAACTCAAACACAGAGTTGGTGTTCACCTCCAACCAGTCAGTAACCACTACTACCAGTACACCAGTGCTCCACACACTCCACAAGTGCTCCATGCACTCCAAGTACACAATCCTACTTCAAGTAGATCTCTCCTAAACTGCAACAACCTTCAACCCAATGATCTTACTTATGGAAGGAACTACCTTGCCTTCCTCTTTGCTCTCCAACTGAGTACACACCATACTCCAAGTAGATCCTACCTGATCCTACTCCCTGTTGTGTTGTTGTCACCTTGATTCTGCTGCCACCTACAGATTAACCTAGTTCTACACACCTGCAAACCTTGCACACACATACACCTGCAGATCAATGATCTTACTTACCATGTAGATCTCTAAACGTGGCCTTGCACACCTACTGACCAAGATCCTACATACATGAAGAACCCTTCTGATTCTCTAAAACTAGCACCCACACTTGGCACTACTTTGGAACTAGGAGGAACACCCTTGCTCACTTCACACACAGAAGGAGCTAACTTTGCTCAACTCAAAACTAGAACAAATTACAATACAGCCCATGAGTCTATTATATAGATCTCATGCAAACAGTAATTAGACACCTAATTACACTAATTAGATCCACAGCTTTGAGTCTAAAATTGGCTCTCATCATGTAAATAACTAGTTCGTTAACTAACTATCTATAACACTTGCAGTTCTGAACTGCACAGGTGACCGACGTTGGTCCCTATCTACCTGGAGGTGACCGACACTGGCCGATCCATGACCGATGTCGATTGTTCTTCCTGTCTAATCTTGCTGACGTCAGTTGGCCTGACCAACACCGGTGTTTGTGACACTTCAGCAACCTCCTCCAATGTCTACATTAGTGAAGCTTTTAGCTCCACAACCTAACAATCTCCCACTTGGAGATAAATAGCTGCACTATACCTATACATGTACCTCATCTAATCTGTTTCCTAGCTTGTATCCCTCTTCAAGCTCAACTCTGAAGACCAATCACCACACAACCTATGGTGCACCTCTTGTCATCCAAGTAACCTACCACATCTAAAGTACTTGACCCTACATAGCATGAATTCCTACTGCTGGTCCATCTCAGATACCTAAGAACCCACTGAACTGCCCTCCAGTGCTTCCTTCCCAGATTGACTATAAACTTTCTGATAGCACCCACTACTTGGGCAAACTCAGGTCTATACCAAACCTCATGTGATTTCAGACACTGAACTGTCCAGCCCTTGGTGTGCTTTGGTTTTGTATCCTGCATAATGAACCTTGCCAACACCTGATTCACATCAGCTCCCACTGGAGACAAAATCAACCTGTGATCTTTCATGTCTCCCATGCCAAAGAATTTTGCTGCTCCAAATTCCTCATGACATGCCACTGAACTAACCTTACCCTTAGCTCAATAAATCCCTATATTTATGAACCTACTAGCAAACATATCACCCACATATAGCAATAGGATAATGTCACAACTCATCATCCACCTGGTAAGACAAACACAATGTTACACTGACATTAACTAAAGCCCTACTTTGTCCTCCACCTGTCAAAACCTGTACCACTGTCATGCAGCTTCCTCAAGACCATATGACCTGGCCTTCCATCTCATGTGTCCATTCTCTCTATTCTTTAACCAAGGTATCCATTCATCTCAGTGCTTTCATACTGGCTGGCAACCCTACCAAATCTCCCATTTGGTCCTGCATCCTGTTCATGCCATGCTCCCATTGTTTCCTGGATCCTTCCTACTCTACAGTCAACAACTAGTATAAAGAAGAGGAATAACAAATTTGAGGCTTACTTGCATTTTTAGTCCTCCCCATGGGCATTTGAGACTCCTTGATAGCTTGTTATATGCCCAAAATCTGTCTCAGTGACTGACTTTGGTCACTACACAGTCTGCATTTGATCGACATCAGTTCCATGTGACTGTCTAGGTCACCAATGCCAGTTATCCTACCAACGTCAGTTCCATGCGATTGTCTAGGTCACCAACGCCAGTTATCTTGCTGACATCGGTCTCCACCTGCCCGACACCACTGACTTCTCTGGTCTGCACATGAATGACATCAACACCTGTCTATTTGATGTTGGTTACCCTTGATCGATGCCGATACCTGTGTACACCTATGAGTGATGACTTTTTACCCGTGAGCTCCTTTGAATCAAAATGCATGTCCAAACTACCCTGCTCAGAAGTATCCAGCCCCATCCACTGGTCTCTATCCATCATCTCTTCCAAGAACACCAAGGCTATCCAGTTCTTAAGTTTATCAAATACATCAGTCTTCCTTTTTCTGCAATAAACACAATCCTTTCTTGTAGCATCCCACTATTCACAGAAATCTCAGTCTATGCTCTCCAAAGCTGATCTCTTACCATCTAACTTAAGAACATCCATTCCCTTCTCACTTATGTGACCAAGCCTACAAAGCCACACCTGTGCAATAAAAGTGGAATCAGTAATATAAGTAGATAGATAAAGGATACCTACTTTGTTACCACCAGCTAATTCAAGTGCATCCACTATGAGAGTTCTTGTGCATCTCTCATCACCCAACATTTTTAAAGAAATTAGCCACATCTTCAAGCCTAGGACCTACATGACCTCCTTCAACACCCATGTGTTGGCCGCCTGCAATTTCAGCTTCACTTCTCCTTTGCTTATACTATGACAAGGCTCACCAACCCCTCTACTTGGGGCTACATGGAAAGAGGCAACAGAATCTATAAAACAAGATTCAACTTTATCCAGAGCATCCTATGCAACAACACCTACAACATCTGCTTCTTCATGCTGATCTGCTACCAATCAACAATATTTCTTTACCTGCTCTTTCTTTCCATAACACCGTAAGTGACTATTCGTGCTTTTTAGTTTCTCCATTCATAGCTTATTTTCTTCTGCCATTGCTATACTCCCACTCAATCAGAAACCCCTGAGAGTGACATGTAACCAAACACAAACCTACTCCCTGAAACCTTTGCTCTGATACCAACTGTTAGTGGTATCAAGCTATGAGCCAACAACCTCGCTCTGATACCAACTGTTAGGAACCTGTGGAAGCACAATTGATTACCATATACAAGCAACTTAAGATGCATAATTGACAAGAAGTAACAAGTAACTAGAAACCAGAAACAACATAAAATATGAGAGACAATACACAACTTGTATTAATACTCATCCAGAAAAGAATACAATAAAGAATATGCCACTTCTTCTTCACCACCTCTCAAAGGCTTCCCACACCTCAAGTGAACAACAATTCTCTCCTCAAATCTCTCTCTCTTACGGTCCCAACACACAACTCAAACACAGAGTTGGTGTTCACCTCCAACCAGTCAGTATCCACTACTACTAGTACACCAGTGCTCCACGCACTCCACAAGTGCTCCACGCACTCCAAGTACACAATCATACTTCAAGTAGATCTCTCCTAAACTGCAACAACCTTCAACCCAATGATCTTACTTATGGAAGGAACTACTTACCTTCCTCTTTGCTCTCCAACTGAGTACACACCATACTCCAAGTAGATCCTGCCTGATCTTGCTCCCTGTTGTGTTGTTGTCACCTTGATTCTACTGCCACCTACAGATCAACTTGGTTCTGCACACCTAAAAACCTTGCACACACATACACCTACAGATCAATGATCTTACTTACCATGTAGATCTCAAAATGTGGCCTTACACACCTACTGACCAAGATCCTACATACATGAAGAACCCTTCTGATTCTCCAAAACCATCACCCACACTTGGCACTACTGTGGAACTAGGAGGAACACCCTTGCTCAACTCAAAAATAGAACAAATTACAATATAGCCCATGAGTCTATTATATAGATCTCATACAAACAATAATTAGACACCTAATTACACTAGTTAGATCCACAGCTTTGAGTCTAAAATTGGCTCTCATCATGCAAACAACTGGTTTGTTAACTAACTGTCTGTAACACTCACAGTTCTAAACCACACAGGTGATCAACATCAATCCATGTCTACTTAGAGGTGACTGACACTAGCCGATCCATGACCGATGTTGATTGCTCTTCCTATCTAAACCTATCGATGTTGGTTGGCCTGACAGACATCGGTGTCTGTGACACTTCAGCAACCTCCTCTAATGTCTACATCAGTGAAGCTTTTAGCTCCACAACCTAACAAAACACTGTGGTTATTAGATCACCATCCTCGATAATGATAGACCAACCTCAACCATCAACATCACAAAGCATCACTAAACAATTCCAACAATGGTATATACAACGTCAATACACTCCAATTGGAGAGTCATATGCTTCCGTTTTGGATAAAATCGTCAAGCAGGGGGTCCTCAATCTCCCTCCAATCTGACCACCTCAATTCAACCCTTCAAAAGCCATCCCTACATGGTATAGGGAAAATGACTTCTGTCACTATCACCGTGTCCAAGGCCATGACATAAACAACTGCCGAACCTTCAAGAACATTGTCTAAGACATGATAGATAAGGGAGATCTTATTTTGGATAACCCGAATGCGCCACCCAACCAAAACATTGATATTTTCAAACAACATTTTCCTAACCATCCTGCTAGCCAAAACAATGTCTAGACCATGGCCGATAGCTCCCAAGAGCATGATATACACACGGTCAACATGATCTAACCTCTTGTCAGTGACCAACCTCCTCCATAGGTAGAAGAGCTTTTTTCTCCTATTCATCCATCACAGGTAGAAGAGCCTTCTTCTCCTATTAGTTCTCCATCGACCTCTCTTATATTGGAGAGGATGCTTCAACCATACCAATGCCATTAGCCCCACCTTCATCCTTCCTCTTACCAATGGGGGACCATACCCTTCCTACTCCTCAACCACAAGTAGAAGGCACCATCATCCCTGCCCTCTATCCTCTTGAGGAGTCACATTCTCCAATTTCTTCTCCACCAAGAGAAGACCATGTCTCTTCACCCACTTTGACCGAGGAAGACCCAGTGATAATTTTCTCTTGCCTTTTGCCTGAGATCACTACATCTCACTCACCTCCATCCACATCTAAACCCAAACCCACGCAGGTGTCCACCATGCCAAAAGAGATTAAATCTCTTGGTGTTCGCCCCATATCTAATATTGCCTCGCACAATAGTGGCCCTCAAACCAAACCAAAGAAGGCCACTAAACTACACTGGAGAATTTCTCCCCCACCTTCATCATTGCCCTCTATTTTGGGCCCACATCCATCCACCTTAATAGGAGTGCTTCCTACTCCAACACCTTACAGAGGCAAATTGCCTCCATTTTCCCCTTTACCAATTAAACATATTTCCTCCAACACAACCAATGCCTCCTACGCCTCCAAAACAAAACACATAGACCCATTGGCAGGTTCTTATGCCTTACTATTATGAAAATTGTTGCAATCTTCTCACATCAGTCTTCCACCTCTTAAACCATACCAATCTCTTAGACCAAAACTGCCCTAGTTTCATGACACTAAATTTTGTGCATATCATCGCACGCTAGGACATGACACTGAGCATTGTTTTGCCCTCAAGGTTGTCATTCGCCAATGCTTGGAGGAAGACACCCTTCTTCTTGACCATATTATCAACAAACCTTCAACATCATCCCATGCTTCCCATACCTCCTCACCTTCACACTCATCAACTCTCAGATCAAGACCATCTTGGTTCGACAACACTAAATTTTGTCACTATCATCGCACACCAAGACATGACACTGAGCATTGTTGCGCTCTTAAAGTTGTCATTCATCAACACTGGAAAAATGATACCCTTCTCATCAAGGATCCTCTTGACTGCCCCTTTGCCAAATCTTTGACACCATCACATGCCTCACAAACACCATCACCTAAATCAGGATCTCAACACCAGACTATGGTCCCTCCACCGTCTTTAACCCCATTATTTGAAATCAACATAGTCAACTTGACCACCAGCCCACCAACCCAAAAGGATAAATGGAAAAGACATGTTTCTATCCCTTGGACATCCCCATCTACCAAGCCTTCACCACAACAAAAACCTAAGATTACTATCTTGGGCACATCTCGACCGGCATCCTCAAAGACAATCCCTAACTCCATGGTGAAACAACCTCACCACATGACCCCTGTGAAGATGTCTTTGTATGATCTCATACAAAACTCTCCACAGCATCATCAAACTTTGATCCAAGCCTTACAATCGATGGAGGTCCAGCCTGATGACCCCCAACCATTAGCCACTTTATTCAAATCATTACCAACCATTTCCTCTGTCACCATCCGTGATTTTGAGATTCCTGCCTCCAACCTGGCAGATCAGGATCTCGCCCTCTCAAACTAAATCTATCAAACATTCTCCCTAGCAACTGGGGGAATTTGACCTTACCCTGACTATCAACCTCAACCAAATATCAACCAAGCCTCGACCAAGCCTCGACCAAAACATTTACCAACATTGACCAAACATCAACCAGCCAAACATGCCAACAACATATCAACCAACTTCATGTCCAACATATCAACCAAACATTGACCAAACATCAACAAACTTCTTAATCAACCAACATGTGACCAATTTGGAACGAAGCAAATGGGGCAAGTTTGCTCCTAATTGACTCGGACCTTGCATCATGACACACAAGCATGGGTCAGGGACTTATCAGAACCTGAGCCCCTTTATGCCTTGTATCTTTGACCATTCTATTATTAGTCACGTACTCAATCACCTGATGTTTAACTTGAGCTTGATCCCTTGAGCAACCTCCCATCATCGTCATTCCTATTCCTCTCAACCCTCAACCTTACAAACATTAGTCAACCCTTTTGTCAAGCATGAATGCTTTGTCGTAATAAAAGTGAAACCCTCTAAACCTCTATAGTCAAGTCCATGACCAAAAGTCCAGTCAAAAACAAAAAAATATATAAAAGTGGGATGCATATTCCAAGGTCATAAACTATAAATGTAGACTGCTCCCTCAAAAGACAGCTGCATAATTGTTGTAATTGATAGACTGCTCCCTCGAAGGACAGCTATTCAAAGACTTTCATATATACAAAGCAAAATATAGACCACTCCCTCAAAGGATGGCTATGCCTAAATCTTGCTACAAAATAGCACTCTCTTAGAAGCTTCCCGCATCGATCAGCTTCACAACATGACCACAAAGCAAGACAACATCCCCTCGCAGACTTCCCGCATCGATCAGTCTGTCCAAAAAAAAAATTGACTGACAACTTTAAAGTCATGGACTTGTCTATAGTCGTTCTCAGGGTCACCTATAAAAGGGGAAAAGTTGTTTATACCAAAAAGGGTTCCCCCTTCCATCCATCTCACATATCACACCTATCACCCCAACATATTCAACGGATTTCAAGCTCACTTAACGTCAAGTGATTTGATTACTTCTCTAACACAACCAATTGGTCAAAGACGTAATACATGAATGGGGCTTTTGTTTCCAAAAACCCCCTACTTATGCTATCATTATAGTCCTTGTCAATGAAAGAGCAATGTGCCTTTCACTTCATACATCTTGGTCACATACAATCTAACCAAATCATTTCCAAACCAAACCTAAATCAACCCAAACATTTTCAGACCACCAACATGACATAGTCCATTTCACATAGTTTCTATGGAAACCAATACACATGGAAACTATCGACTAGACACAATTTATGCCAGGCATAAACTATTACTTGCTAAATCATAAATCATCTCAATTAATTTTTAGCATACACCATTACTACTATGGAAAATTGTTAGGGATGAAAGACCACTCAACCAATGTTACAGAATACACCATCATATGGAAAAGGTTGTAACATCATCTTACCCTCATCATCCATCAGACATGACCAAATCGACCTCTCAACTAGTATGATATACATTGGTCTGAGGCCTTTCACACATGGGCTATGTAGGTAGTACTTAGATGACAAGACGTCTTTTGGGGTTAGCTCGGCCACATCCATTTGTTCATCTACCTGATGGACAAACCATTCTACCTTTGACCATGACCTTGACCATGACCACAACCAATCATCAACCATTTTGACTCTTCACCTGAATTACATTGGTCTGAGGCCCTCAACACAAGGGCTATGTAGGCAGCACTTAGATGACATGACATCTTTTGGGGTTAGCTCAACCATATTCGTTTGTTCATCTATCTGATGAACAAACCATATTATCTTCATCCTTTGACCATGACCTAACCTATCCAAACCAACTATCAACCACTTTGACTCTTCCTCCCTTTTAGGGAGAACTACATTGGCCTGAGGCCCTTCTAATAGGGGCTATGTAGGTAGCACTCAGTGACACGGGGTCTTCTAAGGTTAGCTCAGCCATTCCTTCATCCATCCATCTAATGGACCAACTATCTATCTCAACCTCGACTCGACCATCACCTATGGATATCACACCTATCTCCTCCAACCATGACCACTTCCAAGACAACTTTGCCTTAGTTGTTTTGATTGTATGTGTGCTACCTCATGAATGGTTAGCAAAATTGTCTGCAACCCATATTTTGACCCTCACAAGTACTGGATCATGAGCAAGTTGATCCCCAATACTTGTGACATTTTTGTGTTTCCAAGAGCAACTTCCTGAGCTCAGGATACTTGGAACACAATGACCATTGGAGCTACAGCGTGGATCGAATAACCCAATTAGCTATGACTAAATACTGGGGCCTGGTTATTTTGATTTTGGCACTCCTCGACCTTTGACTTGTGATAATTTGACCCGACCATCTCGTGAAGTGGTATGCGCGCAATCTCAACTTTTGCAGCATTCACACCTCAACCTTCACCATATCCATCCACTTTCTATCAAATCAGCACCCGATATCAGGTTTCCTTCCCTCGACTCCTACTTTGAGGGGGAATACCTCATCCCATAACTAGGGCAATCAACTTTCATTTTTGTCTTGCAGTTCATCAGAACAACTAACAAGATGAAAGCAACCTCATCCCATATCTGGGGCAATCAACTCCTATTTTTGTCTTGCAGTTCATCCAGAACAACCAATAAGACAAAAAGGGGCAAATGTGGACACTGAAATCATGTCTAACCCTTGGTCATCTCCCCCCTTGGTCCCCTTGGTCTACTTCTACACATTCCTAACCCACACACTTATTAATTTAAAATAATAACCTATTTTAAATTAATAAACCCCCCTTGCCACATCACCCATGACACCTCACCCTGCCTTGGATACCTTTCCTTGGATGCCCTCCACTACCCCATGTCAAGTATTAATTGTTTAACCCCCATTTCATTCCTCCCACTCATCCTCACACTCATTTAACCCACTTTCGACCGTTTTCCCATGACCAGCTGACCTCGGTAGATGGAAGAACGAATAAAAGGCTATTTTTAGCCTTTTTCCTATTCTTTGGTTGTCGACGTCAGTCAGTAGTCGGCCAACGTTGGTAGTATTGCTGGCATCATTTTCCTTCAAAATAGCATTTTGCATCTATAATGTGGATCCTTCAATTTTCCAATCAGCCAACCTTCCAATTTTTTGACCTCTCTCACTCCCTCTCTCCCAAAACACACAGCAAGCATCACAGGGTACAGGTACTCTGCATTAGTCACTCCACTCTATAGGTAGTCTTCTACATTAGCAGCATCAGCAACAGGTCTCCTACACTTCTTCTTCAATAGGCAAGAGGTAAGTATTCTTCTTTTTGTTTCATCTCAGTATTTCAGAATGCTTTGATAATCAGTCCCCATTTGCTACTTCTAAGTGCTATGAACTAGACTCGGCTATCAACCAGACCAGACTTGACTTCTTCTCATAAAGGCTTAGAGGCCTTCCCCACATCCTTATCCCTTTTTTAGCCACACTCTCTGCCCTGCAAACCCATCACAAACCCTACACAAACTCTCAGACTACCACAGACCATTCTATCAACCAAGAACCCATCCAGACCCTATCCAAGACCATTTCCCTGACTGACACCAGCCTTCAAGCCCATTTCCCCTATTGACATTGGTATAATAACTGATGTCATTGACCTTAACCAATTGACGCTAGCAAAACTACTGACACTGATAACTGTGGAAGGCAGATAGCACAATACAGGTATGCATTACCTTTATTTATTTTGTTTTGTCTTTCATTATTATCTTTATTCGACATTATTTTTTATCAACAAGTGGACTGACATCCCTTAAGGAAGTCTTTGCACTTCTGGGATTGAGCTTTTGCTTGGCAATCCACCTTATATCCATGTAATGATCTCCTTGTTTAAGTCTTTCTTCTACATGTGTCATCCTCCACAGCCAAAGAGGAGTCCCTACAACGTCTAGATAATGGTGCATAAACTTCATCCAGGTACGTACAAACCCCTAACCATTCTCTTAGTTTCTTACTTCCTTTGAATGTAGAAAAGCAAAAATAGTTTAAAACACTGATGACTGCACCATCTAATAGCTTCACAGATGAGGCTTTAGGCTAGTGACCCATTACAGAATAGCTTAAACCATCTTGAACCCATATTCACATAATAATCACTTGGGAACTGATACTGACTCTAGTATCAAGTCACCTATTATGGCTTATGTACCTACGCTAGGCTAAATGGGCTCTCTAGGGGCATCCATGTAGGGTGTTGTCTAATGCTTGGTTTAGATAATTAACTCTTCCCCTTCATGAAAGACCTATATGGGGTTAATTGCTTAGCCTAATGATATTTGTCCCTAATATTTATACTCTACCAAAACATGAAGTGTGGATTAGTGCATGGTTGTGAAATCCATGGTCATTATCCCACTAAGATTATGGCAAGTGCATGGGTATCAATTCTATGTCACGTTGCTAATAAAAAATTAAAATGGTATGGTTTGTTAATGGTGCTTTATCCTCCAAGAATTTTCATAAAGATATAATGAGGAGAGCATATGCCATTATACCCCTCAAGTCGCACATAAGCAGACATAAAAATTTATTAACTAATTAGTTTAGATGTGATATATATAAAATATGTATAAGATATTTACAAGATAATTTTTCAAAATACCAAAATATCTTTGACAGGTGACCTAAAAAACAAGTGATTAGTAGTTTTAATTGGTAATCTTGGAGGGGTAACTTGCAAGACAAGACGTTAAACAAAATTTATGACTTATAAGAGAAGATGTTATCAAGTCAAAATTGTTACTAGATTCACCCTTGCAAGAAAAAAAATGTTAGTCCAATAATCCTTAATAAAAACCACTAAAAAAATTGTGATTTATCTCTATAACTTCTTTGGATGAGGGGCTACGATGTGAGGGTCTAGGGGCAGCAGTCCCCAACAGGGTCAAGGGGCAGTACCCTTTGTAGGGTTAAGGGGAAGCACCCCTTACGAGGTCAAGGGGAAGTGTCCCTTGTTGGTTATGGGGGAAACACTGAAAATGATCTTAAAAAATTCACTCAAAGGAGATAAATTGAAGTCAAAAAATGAATACAAAATCGCTACTAGATTAGTCAAAACTGTAGATACATTTATACTTTTCAAAATTAATTCCAATAACTACAAAACTACAAATTTTTGGTAATACCACAATTATTTAATATATTATTAGCTTAACTATAACCTAATGGTTAGACAAAATTGCATATGGCTAAGCAATATCTCTAGTTAGAATGCAAAATCACAAGTCATGATGTGTGGTTTTGTAGTTTTGAGGAAAACAGAATTGTAGGATATTTGAAAGGTGATTAAAATGTTCTCAAAATGTTAGAATATGCTTAAAAGGACTAAAACTAATATGATATTTACATACATATATTATTGAATCTACTTAGGTTAAAATTGACTATTAATGCACAAAATTGACTATATTTATCAATATCACTTTTCACAAATTGCATTTTTGCAGATAGTTAAAAATTGACTAATTATAAACAAAATGAGAATTTTTGAGACTATTTAATCACAAGGGACTAAAATAAAATATATATTTACTAACAAAAACTATTCTAATATTTCTTACAAAATTAACACTACCACCTACAAAATTGTAGTTAGTAGCAAAACTACTTCTGCAAATGTGCAGTATTATGACAAGTAGCTGTAAGGGTATTTTAGAGAAGTTTTATCCTAATTTGGGTAGCACCTCCCTCTTCCTGTGAATAGATGATAATAAAATAGATACATATACTTGTTATAAAACCATAGTTAATAGTTTTAATTAATGGTTTTATGACTAAAGTCAAAACCACCCTTTACAATGGTAAAACCACGACTTAGACTCAATATCACAATTTAAAAAATGCAATTTTGTTTAGTATAAAATAACTACTAATGTCATAAATGAAAAAAATTAAACCTACCCCTATAAATCAAAATAAGTTAGTATAAACCTACATAAAACCAAAGGATATGTATAAAATTAATTTCTTGATTATAAGACTATATTATTTCAAAACCATCATTTTCTAGTCAAAACCACAACTTAAACATCAAACTCAATTTTTGTGAGTTGTGGTATTGAAAAAGGGTGAAGACCTATCTCAAATGTTATCCACTAGTGGTTAAAGGGTATGGTTAGTGAAAAATTGCATATTATTAGGCAATATCACCAATACAATATCATGATTTGTAGAGCAAAATTGCCTTTCACTTGGACGTGAAATTTTGATGAAGTTAGGATCTTTTTCCTCATCCAATCAATCCTAAAAGCTATCAAAATACTTCTAACATGCAAAAAGGTTAATTTGAAGGATTTTTACCACTATTTTCACCAATGTATGATTGTATTTTTGAGATATTGATTAAAACTATTATAAATAGTAAGTTAAACCCAAAAGCACAATAACATCACAAGGGGGGAAATGAAGGAACAATCAGCAATTTAAGAGTTAAAACTTACAATCACCTTGTTCTTTGTAGCTTCTCTCTAAGATATTTAAACCAATTCCAATGATTCTTGACTTTGTTGTTGGATTTTTATAGATAGACTTAGATTTTAGCATGACATGATGTTGGTTTGATGACTTGATCAAAAGACTATGTTGATGGAAGATTTTAGCATAGATTGGACTTGGATTCTTTAGTTAGCTTGTAGTTATTTGGAATAGAGGGAGATGGTGTGTTTAAATAGGAAAGGGATGGAAATTTTCCAATGAATTAAAAATTAATTGGAAGCTTCTAGAGAAGAAGACTCTAGAAAAAAGGGGTGAATTTTAAGGAATTTAAAATTCCTTAAGAGTTCTCTAGAAATGGAGATTTCTATAAAATGTGGAGGATGAGAGAAGATTCTAGAGATTAGAAGACCCTAGGTTCATGTTAGGACTAAATTAGGATTAGAATGGGATTAGGTGAGAGCTAGGGGCTAGGCTTGTAGGAAATCCTAGGAGTAGGTAGGTGGGTGGGTCATGGGAATTTAAAATTCCCAAATATTAGAGAAGCAAGATTAGTTAGTAAATAATGGTGATTTATATGACTTAATGAAGAAGTGGGAAGTGGAAAGGTTAATATGATGAATAATAATGGAGGATTGTATTTAATTATTTAATTAGGATTATGGTTAGAAGAATTATTAGGATGAATAGCGAGATTAGTAAAATGGTTAGGGTGAGCATATTTAGGTGCATATAAGTGTCATGATGCATGTAATACTAGGATCTATATAATCAATGTAAAATCATAGGATACAAGGGTGTGATAATTAATATATGTATGATATGTCAATAAGGTTATCTAAGAGATAAATTTGGGTATTATTCCCCCATAAGAAAATGTGTGTGTGTGTGTGTGTGTGTGTGTGTGTGTGTGTGTGTGTGTGTGTGTGTGTGTGTGTGTGTGTGTGTGTGTGTGTGTGTGTGTGTGTGTGTGTGTGTGTGTGATCAATAAGGGACATGGAGAGGGTACAATGCCCCCATAAGAAAATTTAAGTATGGATATGATCAATAAATCTCAATTGGGTATGATGTCATCATAGGAAAATGTATATAAGATGTGATCAATGAAGCTCATAAGTGATAAATTAGTTATTATTATCTTCATAGGATATATCTAATTAGTAACTCATAAGATGATCCCCTTGTTGAAAATTTATTGAATCATCTATGTCAATGTTTAATATATGGTTTTGTGAATAACAAGTGTGACAATCATGAAATACCAAGAAGTAGATGGTTCTTAGGACATAAGGGCTCTGTTAAATATAATAATGCAATTCATATATAATGAATTCAGCTCTAAAAAGTGAGATATAATTAATGTGGTCTAAATAATATAATATGATATGCTCATTATGTGCCTAGAGTAGATGTATGTGATGTACAATAATGTGATACTAAACCTTGATGTAATACCATATGTAATAATGGATTGTTTCCTCCCAAGTGGAAAGATATGAAAAATATTTTCAATTTGAGAGGATCAAGTAGTATTTCCCAATAGATACTCCAAATGTGTAGTATATATAGTATAAGCTCTAAGAGATAAGTGTGAAACCTATCACCCCTAGTAACAAGGCAAACTATGTCTTATATATTGGAAGGTGTCTTATATAGGCTATTTATTGTCAAAGAGTCTTAAATCATACTCATAGTAGTTTGGATGGTATAATACCAAATATAGTTATGTATTGGTCAAGGCATGTGGTATAATCCATATAATCAAATAATATGCAATAATATATTGTATAATATTCATGTAAACACTCAAGATACGAATACTTCATGTAAATAATAGTAAGATATGTGTATTATATGTAAATTGGGTCTATATAGGTAATGGAAAAGCCAAAATATGTCACTGTGAATAATTTCATGAAGATGCCTACTTAGGTGAGGCATAAATGTGCCCATAACCATATATAACATGTATATCCTACATTTTTCCCACTCAAAGTATACCATGAGAAGCACATGTGGAAAGCATGAATATATAAATCCTCTTGTATAAGAATATATTCATAATTTTTATCATATGACTAAGATAAAGGGAAAAAAATATGGATTTTTTACTTTAATGAATGTTTTTGTATTTTTATCATCTCACAAATGTTTTTGTATTTTTGTATTGAATTTACACAAGTATCTTGTAGTTAAATTACTTAGATAGGTCATGTTACCTCAAAAAAATGTAAATAGCATGAGAAGATTAAAAATAATATAGAATAATAATGAGAATAGAATAATATTATCCACACCAATAATTAACAAAATACAATAATACTTGATAAATAATATTGGGCCACTTTAAGGGGTCAACCTCCAAAGCCATGCAATAATAATAGAATTTTTAATATGATGTTAAATTACTAACCACTACTTCCTATATATAACTAATGTTGTCTATGATTACTCCATAGGTATACCCTACTAACAATATGAGAACATAGATAAATGTGACAATATAAGGTAAAAGGTGATGCATGACACACACACATCCCTAGAAATATTATATGTTAAGGGCATAACATGCCCCTCCCATTAAAATAAATGTTTCCATTAGCATTTAATAACTCTATATGCTAATACATGAATTATTCATCTTCCCATGTTGCATGCTCACTCATTAAATTCTTCCACATGATCAAATACTCCTTAATCTCCCATGTTTGTAGCATTTTAGTACGTGTTTGAAGGATATCCCTAGGTTCCAAAATGAATTTGCCTTCCTCATCCAGCTATGTTAACTCCATTTGGGTGGATACTTATTTTATATTTACCTTATTTAATCAAGAGACATAAAATATTGGATGTATACATATAGACTGAGGTAACTCCAACTTATATGTGACATTGTTGATTTATTGCATGATCTGATAAGCAATGCAATACTTAGCAAAAAAAAAATCTTCAATGACATTTGATTTTATGGTTATATGTGCACAAATATTAAATCACCCACTTCAATATAACTCTCATTATGGTGTTGATCTACTTTTATCTTCATTATATTTTATGCCATTACCAAATTTTCTCTTAGACTAGATAGTACCTTTTATTGGTGTTGAAGGTGTTCCTTAATAAATCAAACCCTTGATTTTACCCTCAAGGATGAGGTGATGGATGGGTTTTGATACCCATATAGTTCAAAAAATGTATACATTTTAGATGATTTATGTAAATAAGGGTTATACCAACATTCTGCTAGTGGCAACCAATGAACCCATCTTTATTTTTTATCTGATGTAAAATAATGAAGATAGTCCTCTAGTAATTTTTTGGACACCTATGTTTTCCCATAATATTAAGGATAATATGATTATCTATGATTCAACTAAGCATACAAACATTATAAAAAATTAGTCCAAAAATTACTAGTAAATATAAGATCATGATCACTTACTATGATCTTGGGGATACCATGTAGCTTTTTAACTATATCCCAAAAAACATATGTTGTTGTACTACCTATAAATGGTTGAGACAAGGGGAAAAAATGGGAATATCTTATGATTCTATCCATAATTACCATGATAAAAATGTACCCTCTAACCTAAACAAACCTATTATGAGATTCATATAAATCTCATCCCACCTTTAGTTATAAATAGATAAGGGTTCAAAATGCACAGGGTCTTAATTATCTCACCTTTTTTTGTTGATTAACCTTACATTCTACCAAAAATTTATAGATATTACCTTTGAGTCCTTCCCAAAATAAATATTTATTTATTCTATGATAAGTTTTCAAAAATCCAAATTTCCCCCCTATTGGAGATGCATATAGGTCTATAAGGATCTTATGTTTGAGGGAAAAATTATTGCATAGGTATTGTTTATATGTATACTATAAGTCATTCTAGTTCCACTCAAATTTTTTTGGGACACTATTATTATGTTGGAGTTGATAAATAAAAACATGTGTTTCACTATTATTTTACCATTCTAATATTTCCTCATCCACCTTATCTACTTACCATGTGTATATTACATATAACAATGCCTATATGAATTCATCCATCTTGGATAGTGTATTTGTGACTACATTATCCTTTCCTTTATTATATATGATTTTAAATATATACCCCAACATTTTTATCACTTATTTTTGTTGTTCTTTGAATGATAATGTCTATTAAAAAAAGTATTTTAGACTATCATGATCAGTTTTCATCATAAACTGTCTAGCTATTAGATAAGGTCTCCATTATTTGACTACATGAAGGATAACCAAAATCTCCTTCTCATAGATAGGATTTAGTATATTATTAACCTTGAGATGAAAAATCTTAAATTTAAGGGGTCACCCTTATTGCATAATTACTACCTCTATTACATATTTTTACACATCACATTCAACAATGGAGCTCTATGGGGACACCAAAATTAGAGTCAAGCACATGGCCTCCTTCAATTTCTCAAATTACATGGTGATAATAGGAGTACTTATTAGGGAAAATATTAGTGATTAATTTTTTTAATTGATGAATATTCAATTTTGGGAAATTAGAATTTGGCAATTTTTTAGGGTGCAACATATGACCCTTTTGCCTAAAATTTTCGGATGTTATTTTTTTAGGGGTTAGCTCACCAACCATTTCAAATATTTATGTGGTTATCCATGTAATTCACCATATATATATATATATATATATATATATATATATATATATATATATATATATATATATATATATATATATATATATATATATACATATATATATATATATATATATATATACATATATATATATATATATATATATATATATATATATATGTTGGTAGTGGTCACAAACTTACCACTGAAGTATCTTTCTTTACTAAATTTCAAAGATTTTGAGACTTGAGCCTTGAGGTTGCACTTTGCCACTTGACTAGTTTTAAAAACTTGACCTTTACTAGCATTATGTCCCAAGATGTAAACTAGCTAACAAGTGACATTGTGTCATACAGTAGAACTATGTCACATTATGGCACTATGTTGTATAGTGGCACAATGTCATGTGATAACACAATGCCATGTGATGGCATAGTGCCACACAATAGTATAGTACTGCATGATGGCACAGTGCCATGTAATGGCATAGTGCCACATGATAGCATAGTGCTATGTGATATAATAGTGACATATGATGGCACAGTGCCATGTGATGGCATTCTATCACATGATGGCAACCTAACACCTAGTGGTACCATGTCAGGTGGTGTTAACTAGTCACCCGATAACACTCTATTAAGTGATGGTAACCAAGCACCTAATGATACACTGTCAGATGAAGGAAACCTATTGCTTGGTGTCGATGTGTTGTAGAAAACTAACCTATCACCTAGTGTTAATATGTTGTGTGAAATACAGACTTATCATGTGGTAGAATTTACCCACATAATAATAAAGTTGTGGCCTCAGGTGGTTACAACAAGGGTAAAGCTCCATATCAAATACTATAAAAATACATCATGTATTATTTTACAAATCTACAAAAGAGGGCCCAAACAGTAGTCACTTTGAATATAGGTAATTCTTAAACTTTTTTTTAAAATATTAGTTAGTTTTTTTCATTGGAAAATAATTATAAAACCATTTCAATGCAGAAATCAACATGGATATTGACACTATTTCTATAGAAAGAATTAATCCTAACATGTCATGTGGCAACTATTGAACATTGGCACATGACATAGTGCTACCATACAATATCATGACACTACATGACAAAATGATATCATAGGGCCCAACACTATCGAGTAACACCAAGCTAATGCCTGATGTATTGTTGACACCTGATGCATTACTATCACATGACACAATGTTGTTGCATGATAGTATTATGTCATGTGGTAGTGATTAGTCATATGATAGCATTATGTCATGTGATAGCATTATGTCATGTAATAGCATTACATCATGTGATATCATTGTGTCATGTGACAACATTATGTCATATGACACAAAGTTGTGGCATGACATAATATTATCTCATGATCTAATGTTATCACATGATGTAATGTTGTCACACGATGCAATGTTATTGTGTGACATAATTCTATTGTGTCACATAATGATGTCATGTAACACAATGTTTTCATGTGACATAATGTTGTCACATGATAGAAAGGCAAGGCAATTTTTTGCCTCCTCTACATAGCCTAATTTACCATCGATGTGAATCCAATTTGCCTATCTGAACTTAGGGGGGTTTTATCATGGCTTCTTAAAGTGAACCCTGGTCCTTATTCAAAAATTAGTGAGTGGTGCTCCTATGCTTCCATAATTTTTGACAAACTAACAAAAGTAACATGTCAAACATAAAAGACCTCTAAGGTTCTTGAGGGTTTTTAGAACTTTCCATTTTATCATTGCCTTGATCTTGTGAGGGGCTATTTTTATGCCTTCATGAGACATAATATGACCCAATTACTCATGTCCTATACTATAAAATCACACATGGAAGGCTTATTATAAAACTGATGTTGATATAATATTATCAATGATGTATTCACATGCTACAATTGGTCTTCCCATGTCTCATTACTTATTAGTGTGTCATCAAAAAATACCAAGACAATTTTTTTTTGAAAAGGCTAAAGACATCATTTGAGTATCCTGAATTTAGAATGAAAATACATGAATAACTCCTATAAATTCATATCTATCATGCCCAAAGTTGTGATCCATTGGACTCCTAAAATTATGTCAGCTCCACCCATGGGAATATCAAATGTAGGAGAGTCTATCCTATAATATCCCATGGAAAAAATTTATTATGGTATTTCATTGAATGACTAAATGTGCCTCCATATATATTAATGACCTAAAATTATGGATATAGATTTTTAAAAATCAAGATTATCATTAACTTATTATTGATGAAGTTATGTATACTCCCTAAGTCAATTAGTATTATCACTTTCTATTTCTTGAGGAAATCCACAACCTTGAGGGTTAGTGGAGTGATAATACCTAAAAGTGCATCGCATGATATAATTAGAATATTTAGATTCCTCATCTAATCTTATTCACCCTAACTTGATACTTCATCATCAACTTTATATTCATTGGCCCCTTCAATTTAGACTAATTTATTCTCAACACATTTATATCATTTTATGTATTTCTATCATAGTTGAAATATAACCCTTTTTTCTTATTTCTCTTCAATTTGTCAATGAGTCAATTTGGTAGGCTAATGGAATGATTATGTTATAATAACAAATTCTTTATAGTAGTGAAATCCACTATTTGACTAGATCTATTTCTTATGCCATGCATGTGAAGACCATAGACATTGATATTGAACTTGGATTAAACATGTGAACATCAAGTTGATGTTATCCTAGAGCCCATCCAAGAATAGGTCATTCAGTTTGTCTTCTATGATGTCATCTAGGTGAAAAGGTAGCTTCTGGAATTGTTGAATATAATCCTTGACAATCCCCATTTGTCTTAGTCTTTATAGCTAGATGAAATAGTTTTCTATGACTCTATTATGGTAGTGCATTTGTAAATTATCAATAAACATTGACTAGGTAATAATAATGCCATTATTTTTATTTTGATCAAATAACCATCTATATAAAATGAATTTCTCTAGTTCCAAATACATATATGCAATGACCACTTTTTTGTTTATATGGGGTTTGATGTAGATCAGATAAGTTTTCCATTTGATTAATTCCAAGTGACTAGATAATATTATGCAGATTTCTATGATGTTTTAAATTTGAATGGGATGTTTCTATATTAATCATGTTGAAAATTCCTTTAGAATATCTAGATTATTAGATTATTATCATAAAACTTGTGCACTTTCACTTTTGGTATCAATTTCCTCAAACCTATATTTGAGCCTTGATTGTTTTGGTTGGGAAAACATGAGTGACCTAGTGGATAATTATTAGATGGTGGAATTTAAAAAATATGAGCCAAGAGAGTTTTCAATGTCCCATTGATGTTTTTCAAATCTGACTTCATTACATCCATGTGCCATTTGACCACATCTAGATAGTTTTTCAACATGCTTTTGAAATTTACCTAGAGTTGGGTAGCTAACCTAGAAACCCCTGAATCAAAAGTTTCAGACTCCATGTCCTCCTTTCTAGGTGTTTTTCCTAAATTGGATTTCCATTTTACATTCCCTTGAGTTTTTGAACCAACCATGCACAAAATCTAAGCTTTAGGGCTTAGGAATATAGGGTGGAAGGTTTCAACCCTAAAAATAGTGTACCCAAGGAATATACCATTATGATCATCTCATTTAAATGAATCTAATGATTGTTAATTTGGACAAGGGTGTGAAAACATATCTAGATTTTTATTTTTATAAAAAAATGATCAACCAATACTATGTTGATGAAAAAATAAATTTTTCTTGGATCAAAAGTTGTGTTTTTTCAATCCTTCATCTCACTGAACAAATGCCACACTTAATCTAGAAAATAAGAACTACACTGCACAACCTTCCCAAATTGAAGATTTAATACCACTAGTATTGAAATTACTTAGATATATAAATATATTTCACAACAATGTAAATATAATGAACATATTAACAATAGTATAACATAATAATGAGAAAAAAATAAGAAGATCCACACTGATAATATTATAGCATAAAACTTGATAAATAAAAATGAGCCACTTCGAGAGGAAACCTGTGAAACCATAAAATAAAAAAAACATTCATTATATGATGTTCAAGTACTAACCATTACCTCCTATATATACCCTGCATATGTTTGGTTACTCTATAAGAGAACCCTACTAACAATATTAGAACATATATAATTTTGACAAGACAAGCTAAAAGGTGATGTCAAAAACATATTAGCCACACATATCCTTAGACATGTTATAGGTTAAAGGTGTAGGATATGTATGTGGCATGAGGTTCTATGGTATCCTTAAAGGTGTATCTGAGACTCAAGTAGATAATCATCATAGGTTCATAATGTTTATTATATTCTTCAATGGTTTGCTTTTTAATGTGGAGAGGTGATAGGCACCTTTTCAAAGTTTCTTATTAATGAATAAGGGTCCTAACTATTTTCATTTAAAATTTCCCCTTATGCTCCTTATTTGCATTTGTGTTCTTTTGGTTTTATTTTAAATTTTCAAGTTTTGGTTTTTTTGTTACAGGATTTCTCTAATGGGTTTTGGTAGACTCTAAGATGTTTAAGAGCATGAATGTGTGTCTTATCTAACATATCTAATTGATTTTATTTATTTTATATTTATTTCTTGTCATTGGTTATTCCTTTAAGTCACACACATAGGTAAAGAATATATAACTCTAATGGGAGAACTGCTTTTACACCATAAACTAAAGAATAGGGAGTTACCCCTGTAGTTGTTTGAATGCATCTACTGTAAGCCCAGAAAAGTATACAATTTAATTGTGTCAATAATCATGTTTAAAAATATTTTTTATTAAGATGATAAAAATAGTCTTATTTGTGGATTTCCCTTGGCCATTATGTTATGCCTAATTTCAGTACCCCTTTTTTTTTTGAAAGTCTTGACGTGATCAGTTATGCCATATGATGACTTTTTTCATATTGTTTAACTATGTTGGTAAGTACCAACTTATTTACATTTATTTAAGCAATTATTACTCTGTGTATATTTCAATATGAAATATTTCTATATTTGAGTGATTTTTATACTCATAGCATTAATTCAAGATGATGCATAGCATTAGATTGATCAAATTATAAGCATCCACTACATTCAAAAAACCATTATCTTTTCATCTCATTCTTTTAGTTCAGTCAATATGTAGTTATGATCTTTGTATGCTCCATATTGTTTGGTAACAATTGGTGTTTTAGTTTTTGATATGATTTGATTTTCCTAGAACATGTTTTGAATGTCACAGGATGATATAATGATTACACAACACATTTGATTTTTGTATTTTATGATAGTTGTATTCAATTACTAATCATAGGGTTATGTCTATGTTGATTGATTACACTAACACAAGATAAGTAATTGAGAACATGTACATATTATATTACAATATCTCTTAACATTATCAAAATAATTCTTGTGTATAGTTCAAGTAACATGGTTTTCCTAGTGAGTTATATGGTATCAAAATAATACATATCTTGCCCATTTTGCTTATGATTAATAACCATTTATCTAAGATGATAAGAACCAAGTATTGTTCATATGTCATATGGTTCATTTACATGGTCACTTATGCGGTTATTTAATTTGCATAGGATATAAGTGTGGATTTATTTAAACATTGAAATTTTAATGAATACAAATATTGTATCTGATCCCTAGCTTAAATGCATTAAATGGAATTTTTTTATGACATTGTATTCGAAACATGGTGAGAATATTTGTCAATAATTGGATTTAACATATATTTAATACACTTGTCCTTGACTCGAGCTTGGAGATCATGGTGGTAAAATTGGTGAAACCATAAATATACCATTAAGTGTTTAGTAGCCCAAGGATTTATTTTGGTAGGGTTTTGGTTTTTGGTAATAGTGATTATCCACAAAACTAGTGGACATGTCACTCAAACTCATTGGATGAATAATTATGATAACCACCTAAACACAAAAGATTTTTCTTTCTCAAATATCACACAATTTTTCAACCTTTTTGGGTAGAATCCAAACTCTAGAGGATTATTGATTGAGCTATAACATTGGACTACATCAAATTTTAATGATTTATTGTACTTAAAACTTGTTAAGATATACACTGGGTGATTCTTATCAAGGAATGTGTTTTATTATACCATTTCTAGTCATTGTTGAGTTTTTGTGTAATAATTAAATTATATTTTGAATGAACTCTTGAGATAATCATTGCATGATTACATAAACAAATTTTTGAGAGAAATTTATAATAGTTTGTTCTAAAAAATTAGTTAAAAAGGTGGTAGAATATGCATGCATTTTATTTTTTGGTCTCATTTGTATATTAATTTGCCATGGTTCAAATATCTTCTTGTTTCTTTTGTTTATTGAATATTTTTCTCAATATATCTCTATTATACATGTATAAAGCTTGTATGATAAGAATATGCAAGGATATTGAATGTTTATTGCAGTGTTTTCTTTCACTGTCATAAATTTTCATAAACATTGTTTCTTCACAACACTTTTTTGGTTCAGTCAATATTATTTTGATAAAATGTTTACATGATTATTTTTAAGCCTAATTTATAATATATTATTCAATATATATTGAAAGCTTCATCAACTTGAGTAGTGCATATGGCTTTTGGGGATTGTTGTTGTTTTGAATGGATTTTAAAATAAAATATTCTTCCATATAAGTTATAAGTAAAGAGGCTAATCTTATTCATCTTTGCATGCTTGAAATAGCCCATTTATTTTTTGAAAATGTATGTGAGTTTTTATTTTTGTTCTTTTTTGGGTCATATTGGAAATATTCAAAAAAAAATTGAAGTGTTAAAAAGGCTTTGTTGAGCTTAAAAGTATAAGGTATCTTTTTTGCATAGATATTGAGTTTTAAAGATAATATCTTACATGCATTTTTTATAACATAAGATGAATATTATCGTTTTGCATACATTGAAATGGTTTGTTTTCATGTGGTGTGAAAAGAGATTTAGTTAGCTTTGTGTTAATATGATGAAGTGGGTCTTGTGAGTTCAAGGGTATTGGTTACTTAAATTTTGGAATCGTATGGTAGATATTTTGCATACATTTGAAATATAAGTGTTGGATGAAGAATGGAGTTTGTTAAAACCATGAAGTATATAAGATGAAAACATGTGCAAAGTCTACGATTTTTTATTTTGTATAACATTTTTATGTATTTGGACTTGTAAGCCTAATCAGGTATTTCAAGAATTCAAAGAGAATTTATTTTGTATCTCGAAAGGATGGAATGTGAAGAGACAACAAGATTATAAAAGGCTATAAATATCACTTTGATGTAATAGAATCTAGTTTGATGTGTTGATAGAGATTAATAGAATTATCTTCTTATGGTTTTTTTATCTTTTTTTATGTATGGTGTATGCGAAGTGAGTATTATGTTTTGATTTATTTTGTGATTTGATGTGATACTAGTTATGGTTCCATTTAGTTTATATCTAATTTGTATTGCTCTTCAATCTATTATAGGATGTCATGAATGGTTTATATTATTTTCATATCTTATGTGCCTTTTTTTACTCTCCACTATGCAAGTTATCCCTAAAATTAGCATGTTCTAGTGTAATTTTAGGAACCTCTGCTAACAATGGTGCAGTGAGCATGGAACCTGTTTCGATGAAATATGCTAAGATGGCTGCCAAGTTTGAGAGATGTATAAATATGGATAGATGAGAGAATTAGGAATTTTATAGAGAAAGAAGCATAAAGAGTTAGAATAACTACAAAGGAGATTATCTAAGAACACGTCTACGGTGAAATCTATGAAATTTTATGGTGTAAATTGCCTAGATTGTTAGCTACAAGGTTAGGTAAATTAGAATACTATTACTTTAGTCTAAGCAGAAAAAAAATTATAGTTTGGACTGAGGATAAACTAAAATTATTGCATAACCTAGATACTTATTGGTCTTGAGTAGTATATTAATGGATGAAAATGATGATTGATGGATATATGATAGAGTTCACAGTATAAGGATACGTAGCTTTTGTGATTGCACAAGATTAATTTGTCTAAGGAATCAGAGAGAAATTTTTGTAGTGGCTACCTTTTCTAATAAAGATGTTGGTTATGTAAAATTCCATGGTGCCTACTACAACCATTATGGATTAGTCACTTAAGGCACCATTGGGGTGCATGCGAAAAAAATTAGATGATGAAGAGTTGAGTAAGAGGAACTTGAACCTGATCCTAAAATATGGAAGGTGAAAAGACTCATAGCAAAAATAACACTTTGGGACTCAAAAGAGAACTATGATAAAAAAGAAGGCAGAATAAGACAAATGACCCTAAAGTAATTATGAGTAGGACTAGGAGTAAAGAAGAATTTCTAGAGCTGGAGACATACAAGGAAAAGATGCTAGAGAAAAAAGGTCGATGAGAGAATGTGTGGAAACTACTAAAAGAGAAGGGTATGCAAAATATGAGAAATGACCCGATGAGAAAGAGGATGCTAGAAGTAGTGATGTTGAGGTAGATTAGTTAGGAAGTAGAGGTAGATCATAATTAAGTGAGGGTTTTTTTGCTAGAATTAGGAAGGAAAGTTCCTAGGAAAATGTTAAATTTAAAGGTAATAATATTACAGGTTTAAGTTCAAAGCAAGAATAAGTTAAAAATAAATGTCATTCATTTCAAGGGTATGCATCCCCCAAGCCTACTTTATTTATAGAAGGTATAAAAAGTATAAAGAGGGAAATTGATTCAGGTTAGTTTGATTCTTTCACTGACAAGTTTGGAAGGCTTAGTATAGAAACCAAGTGGGAATTAGAAAGAAAGAAATTACAAGGAGAAAGATTTATGGTTACCCCTAAAAAGAGTAGTTTGAAATAGCCTATAATCATAGTAACCACTATGTAGTCACTTAATAGTGCAATGATTAGTGCATAGACACCAACAATCATAGTTACTAATATTCAAACATATATAGAAATAAATAGAAACCTACCAACTATGACACTTCATGCAAGTATGTTTGTACCTTTAATGTTTTATGTTGGATCTTTGGATCTCGAATAATACTTGGTAACCTACCAGATGAAATGGGTCATAAAAGGGGTAACGTCAGATGATGTGAAGAAATGCAAACTAGTAGGAGATTTGGGAGGACATGTTTTGGAGTTAATTTGAAAAATAAATATCACTACCCTAGATTTCACACAAGTTAAATATTTAATGGTATTATAATTTAAAGTAAAAAAAATGTTTTAATTAAGTGATTTAAGTTCTAAAGGAAATTCGATAAAAATTAGGAGAAATGGTTGGATAATATGATCATAGGTTCTCTAATGTGATGGATAAAATCAATTTTATTCTAGAAGATAAAGATAAGTCTACTTGGTTCATAAAGGGATTATGACCAAGAATAAAGTTCATTATTATGTAAACCCAATTCTACATCAAGGCTGATGCTCGATTTGCTACCATTAGAGTTGAAAAGATAGAAGATTATGTAGATATTCCATCAGTGGGATAAAAAGTAGAAGCAAAGTTAGATGCTTTTATGAGGAGGAAGAATGTGATGCATGAAAATGATAAGCCTAAATTAGGCTTATGGTGTATGGAGTGTGGCCCTAAGGGACATCATAAGAATGACTGCCTGATAATTGAAACAATTTTTTTTGAAATATGTAGGGTAGCTGGACATCCTACATCTAAGTACCATCTCTAGTAATATATCCAAAAGTTACACAACATGTATTTTAATTTTTAAAAATCTACAAATCATGAAAATATAATTTGTCAAGCCTTGTAGGAGTTAAATCAAGATATAACAAAGAACATCTTCATAGTTGGTATCAAGCAAATACCCACTAAAAAGCAAGCAATTCTAGGACTAGACATGGAGATGATAAATGTGACTCAAGGTAGTCCAGAATGGGTGCCTTCATTGCCATAATATCATATGCCTTCATCACCATAGTACCAGTGATAAGGCCTATCAAGATTTAATAATGCATCATCTCCCTTTTATCAATATTTTGGTCAGTATGCATAACCATGGAATAACACAAATTTTCAACAATAGCAGGTAAATTGGACTCCAAGTCCACCTCAACATCAATATGGGGGATATGATGCATAGATGAATTAACAGGGAGTATATAATGGACAAAACTCCCAAGGTTGGGGATATAAATATAATATAGGAGGCTATATATGAGGATATACAAGAGGATATTGTGGTAGATATCAAGGATGTTGTAATAATGATATTTAGAAAACTTGACCTCCCATGCAATGTTATCTATGTGGAGCATATAATCATTATGAGAGGAACTATCCTCAAATCCTCAAATATAAGTTTATTTTGTTTACTACAAGGTCAAAGTTTAATTACAAATGGCATATTTCCTTATTTTGTAAAATTAAATAAATGAGAAGCCAGTGTGCCATGTAAACATGATTAATGAGTAGCCAAAGGAAAAGGCATTTGTGCAAGCCATCATAAGGTAATAGAGAGTTGAATAAGGCTCACCTCCCTTAGAAATGCCTTGGGATCAAGGTATTAGAAAATTTTAATAGGATAAATATCCTTATCCTACAATAGAAAATAATTTAATGTATTAAGTTGTGTAGGTATTACAGGAAATACAATAGAAACCAATTTTTGCTGATGATAACACTGTTATTGATGCTCAAATATATGGGAAAATTGTTTAGATAATGCAGAAATAAGGCATTATGACCACTTTGATGGATCTAATGAAACTACTTAATATATTACACAATGATGATATATCCCAAAATATCACTAAACTCCTACACAATCTCTTAGAGTGTGCACAGTGAGGGCAAGCAAGGGCCAATAAAGTAGTTTGGTATGTCAAGACTAGGAAGCCTTAGGATGTGGATTCATGACTAGATATTGAGTTAGCTAGTTACAAAATCCCAAATGTATTATTTAAAGTTAGAAGTACAGTCAATATGCTTTCTCACTCAACGTGGGAAGCCATTGGTCAACCATCTCTGAGCTATAGTGTAACAACCCTAATCTTAGTGGATTATGGTAGAGTTAAACCCATTAGCCAGCTAGAATATGTTGAAATTAAAGTGGCTAAACTTAGCTTGTGAGGGGATTTTGAGGTCATTGAAATGAAGAGAGAAGAGACCCATTACCCTACCTTAATTGGTAATAAATGGGCCTAAAATAGACAAATGAATATTAACACTATGCACAATCAGTTAGAAGTGCATCAAAAAGATAAAATAGTAGTCATACCTTTAAACTAATTTAAACAAAATCCATATATCATTCCTAAAGAGCTAGAGTCTCCTTATGTTTATGGGGAAAATAGCTAGTTTGAAGTGGGGATAGATGAAAGACAAAATGGGTGTGGCTTATAGAATGTCAAAATTTGAAAACCTGGTACTATGTAGTAAGAACAACTTCTAGTATTCAAACTAGTTATAACAAAGTCTCCAGTTAGGTTCAAATCAAGGAATGTGTTTCTCCTTCAATATATTCATTGACAAGATCTGAGGTAGACTTTCTATATAATAATAATATAGATATGATGGATTACACTAAAACCACCTCTAAAGGAATTATACCCTAAGATTATGCATCATCTATAAGTGGTGACTTGGATGTGCACAACTTGAATTGGTCCCATAGAGATCATGAGTTATAACCTCTGCACCTGATGTTTGTTATAGAATGCCAAATATCTAAATATTTTATGATAGAGGATCTTAATCCATTCATATTGAGGCTTAAACACAATGTACCAGAGGTAGAACAATGAGTCATCACACTTTATTAGTGTAGGTTTTTATTTTTCTCTATTTATTAATTAGGGAAATTGTATTTCTTGTGCATACATGAAGTTTTCCTACATTTGTGGGATAGGCTGGTTTATGTGGAGGTGTGTGTCATAGATGTGTCATAGGTGTCATAAGAATGTCATAAGTAACTCCCTTGATGGGAGTTACTTCTCTATTCTTAGCACCTTGTCACCACCTTTCATGGAGGAGTTACTGACTATTCTTGGTGTGCCTTGTCCACCTTTTGTGGAGGAGTTACTTTCGTACTCTCTTATTTGTAGTCCTCATTTTGGCCATTCCATGTTAATTTCAGATTTGGTTTTCTCCATTTTGTCTTATGCAATTTATCTTGTTATTTTCAAATTGCTTTAGCATCTATGTGGTGTGCACTTGTTCATCTTGTGTGATCACATATTCATTGCACTTGCGTTATCCGGATTCTGGCAACAACTCCGATATGGTATCAGAGCTTTCTCGATAATCTTGTGTGTGATTATGCTTTTAGCTTATTTTTGAAATCAAGAGGAGTGGAGTTCATTTTTTATTTTTAGATTTGATCAAAAATAAATAAATAAATATATCAATTCTGAGTAGTTTCCTTGGAAATCCTTGGCCTTTGGGTGTTTTTTTGGTTGTCTTCACTTCAAGGAGCAGCATTCAACAGCTGAAGAAGGTGTTGTACTCAACAGCGAAAAAAGGTTGGCGCTTTGTTTCTACCTTCAATTCCAACAAGGCACCTTCAACTTCTACAATGCCTTCAGCCTCTGTCCTTCTAGCAAAGCGCCTAGTTTCTGGTCTGTGCCCTCCTTCAACTGTACGGTGTTCTTTTTTACCGGCCAAGCTAGTTGTATGGCCCAGGTCTGCAAGTTGGTTTTGTTTTTTGCAAAACAAAAATTCAGAATTGCGCCTTGTTTGGATGCCACATGTTGTTTTTGTTTGTTGTTTGGTCTGTTATTATCCTTCCAACTTCTGCACCTTATTTTTGAGCTTTAGTTCTGCCACACATCAGGGCATACGGTTTCAACAGGTCTACATTTAATTTTGTGTCTTTTCTAAGTCAAAATTTTGGACTGTTTGCTTTTGGACGCCCCTTTCTACTTGGCATCCCATGTGGCACCCTTGGACACTTGCCATTCTATCCAAACTATCTTTACTTTATTTTTTTAGTGAAAAATTGACTTGATAAAACAAAAATCAGTCAATTTGACTGAGTATTAAATTTTTTAGACAGTTTTGTATTTTGGGGATTTTCAATTAAAACTTGTATCTTCGACCTACGAAGACGAAGGGTGAGGCCCGGGTTGGCGGGAGGCCAATTCCCCCTCACAAAAAGCTCCTTTGGATTCTTCATTCTATGTTGAATCCAACGAGTGGTTGGAAGGCCACTTTCTCTCTCCATAACAGGTATTTTTTAATGTTTTAGTGATTTTTTTTGCAAAAACACTACTTTATGGGAAAATTGTAACTTTAAAATCTTGCAAATGGTAGCTCGATTTTGGGTGCCATTTTTTGAAAAAGTGCTTGTAATTCAATTTTCCATAGCATAGACTTGTTATTTTTCAAAAATGCACTAGTTTATAAAGTGCCAAAAATTTGGGTCTCCCGAGACACATTTTCCACTGAGTCCGATGTCCTATTTGCTTTAGTCTTGCACTGATTGCTCTAACACGCATTTTCAGCTCAGTCTAACATCTTCTGAGCGTGCACTTGCATATTTTGGGGGGATCAATATTTTGGGGGGTGTGATTGCTTTTCATAACTTGCTTTCATTTCCTTTCTATATACATTCACAACTTACAATCAACACAACTTCACCTAAATTCAGCTAAAAAATGGATTTTTTTCAACTTAAACCCATAACACCCTTCAACTATCATGAATGGAAATTTAAAATGTCAATCATTCTTAGAAGCAAAGTGTTGTATAGGATCACCATGGGTACAGAAGTAGAACCCAACACAAATGCTAAAAAGGTCAAGTGGTACAACCGTAGTGATGAAGTCTTTGGATTACTAAGCTTGTCTATGTCTCCAGAACTTCTCTTCCACTTAGAATCCTTCCAAACTCCTAATGACATGTGGGACACCTTAGAAAAGTTGTTTGGGAAGCTTGATGAGATGAGAGGTCATGAGCTCGAAAACGAACTCATAAGTCTAAGTCCTAGCAACTTTGACACCCTACAGGACTTCTTCACTAAGTTTAAGGCCCTTAGATTGCAATTGAAAGAGTGTGGGATAGAGAAAAAAGATGATCAATTCATACTTTTATTCTCACAAAGTTAGGTCTAAGCTATTCAATCTTTGTCTCCACTTTCCATGCCACAAAAAATGCCCTTGGCACTACATGGAAAATGCCTTCTTTGGATTCATTCATTGCCGACTTGACTAGGGAGCAAGATAAGCCAATTCAAATGGGCACAATGAAGTCTACTCAACCCCAAGCCTTGATAGCCAGAAATGGTAAAGATAAGACTTCAACAAAGGAGAAGAAGAAAAAGAACAAGGACCAAGAGAAGAAGAAAGAAAACACCAATCTTGCCAAAAACAACACTGAGTCTTCATCCTCCAATGCTAAACCGAAGAAGGAGAAGGTTAAGTGTGCCTATTGTAAAAAGACAGGACATGATGAACACAAATGCATGAAGAAACAAATAGATCACCTAACTCATCTTCTAGAGAAGAATAATATAGGTGTTCCTGAGTCCATCAAGCAGAATTCATCTACCCAAGATCTACTAAGGTAAAAGGCAAGGGTAAGGAGAAAGAAAAGGGCAAGGCCATTGTAGCAACTGTAGCTTCTACATCTTCATGGGTCATAGACTCGGGTGCTTCTCACCACATGGGCTCTTCACTAGTTGAATTTTCATCTTTAGAGCCTTGTAGCATGACTTCAATTAGTTTGGGTTATGACACATCAATTTTAGTTACAGGGAGAGGGTCAGTTGAAATGGAAGGAGGAACATTCAATAATGTTCTAAGTGTTCCTTCTCTTTCAACTAATCTCCTATCAGTGTACCAAATCACTCACATTATTCGGGGCATGAGAGTTGAGTTTTCACCAGATTCAGTGGCTATCAGGGAGTTGCATAGTGGCAATTGGTAGGGCAGATCACCAAGCTAGGTTATACACCTCACATTTTGCATCAGATTCCTCTCCAACAGCATTGCTGACTCATTCAGATGGAGTTAGCAATTTATGGCATGAGCGGTTTGGCTACCTTAACTACCACTACTTTGAGCAAATTTGCAAAAATGACATGGTCATTGGCTTGCCTCGTGTCTAATTCTCAAAAGAACTTTGCGAAGGGTGCTCCCTTGGGAAGCATCTCGAAGCAAAATTTGACAAAGGCAAAGCTTGGAGGGCTTCACAACCTTTGGAGTTAGTCCACAGTGATGTATCAGGACCCTTTCCCAAACCATCTTTCATAAGGGGCAAGTACATCCTTACTTTCATTAATGATTTCTCTAGGTACACTTGGATATACTTTCTCAAACAAAAGTCTGAAGTGTTTGAAAATTTTCTAGACTTTAAGGCTCTTGTTGAGAAACAGAGTGAGAAATCCATCAAGGTTATTTGAACTGATAATGGAGGGGAGTATGTCAGCATTAGGTTTGAGCAATTTTGCACCATAGAGGGGATTGATTTGTAGTGCACAGTTACTTATAGTCCTTCATAGAATGGGGTTGCAGAATGCAAGAATAGGTTCTTGAAAGAGATGGGTAGCTGTATGATTCACTCCAAATCCCTAGCACCATAGTACTGGGCTAAAGCCATCAATTGTGCTTGATACATTCAAAACAGGGTTCCTCATAAAACTATGAAAGGGATAACACCCTTTAAAGCTTGGCATAAAAGAAAACTTGATGTTGAGCCCCTAAGAGTTTTCAGATCCCCAGCCATGGCCTGCATTCTAAAAAAGAAATGTAAAGCTATGGAATGTTAGTCTAAGCCTTACATCTTTGTAGGATATCCAGATGGCATTAAGGGATATCATCTTCTAGATCCAGTCACTCATGAGTTGTTCATCGAGAGAAGTGTCCATTTTCAAGAGAGTCCTAGAGACTCAACACTTGACACTTCTTCTCCCTCATCAGATCTACTTCTTCATGATGATTCCTCATTAGATTCAAATTAGCCACATTAGGTTCTTGAGCCAGAGACATCTTCTTCTTCTTTGAGTTTAGACAGTGAGGATAGTGATGCAATGTCATCCACCTCTATTTAGTCAGAGGATGAGGAGTTAACCCCTGACTCGCCCACTTTTTACCCACTTTGGGCCAGACAGACACTTGAGAGTGCTAGCACTTGGGCAGGAGATCCTGCAACTAACAGACGTACTAGGGGGGATTTTCAGAGAGATCCACATGCCTTCTTTGCTTCAGTTTCAGATCCATAGACTTTTTGAGAGGCATCAGGGGTACCTGAGTGGGATAGTGCTATGGAGGAAGAATATTCTTCCTTAATCAAAAATCACACTTAGGATTTGACTTCACTTCCTAAGGAAAGAAAGATGGTTTGATGTAGGTGGATATATCAGACCAAGTTTGTAGCAGATGGGTCAGTTGATAAGTACAAGGTGCGATTGGTCGCCAAAGGTTTCTCACAGGTGGTAGGCATTGACTACTTAGAGACCTTTGCACCTATTGCAAAGATGAATTCTATCTAACTCACCTTGGTTATTGCCACAGCACATGGTTGGGATGTGCATCAGATGGATGTGAAGAGTGCCTTTCTTCATGGAGACCTAGAGGAGGAGATCTACATGGAGCAGCTGCCAAGATTTATTCAGGATTATTCCTTAGTATGCAGACTTAGGAAATCTATCTATGGCCTCAAACAGGCCCCTCAGACTTGGTATGCCAAGATGGATTCCTTCCTTCTCACAGTGGGTTGCACTAGATGCCATTCTGATCCTAATGTCTACTTCTTGCGGCATGATGATTTGCTTCTGATTTTGGTTCTATATGTTGATGACCTTTTGATCACCGAGAGTTCTTCATTGGCTATTGCAGCAGTGAAGGCATCTCTTCAAAATAGATTTGACATGACAGACTTGGGTTTGTTGCAGTACTTCCTTGGCATCAAGATCTCACAGTTAGATTCAAATATTTCTCTTGCATAGCCTAAGTATGCTCTCAACTTATTGGCTCGATTTCACATGGCTGATTATAAGCCATCTCTGACTCCCTTTCTATCAGGAGTCAAGCTTGAGACTGATTGTTCTTCACCATTGGTTAATGCCACTCAGTATTGACAACTTGTTGGTAGTCTCATCTACTTGACTCACACCAGGCCTGACATTTCATATACAGTGGGACTTGTCTCCAGATTCATGCAGGAACCCCATGAGCTACATTGGAAAGCAGCTAAGAGGATCTTGCATTACATACAAGGTTCACATAGTTATGGGATTCATTATAGATATGGCATAGAGGTTGACTTGGTTGGATATACAGATTCAGACTGGGTTGGTGATTCACAGACTCGCAAGTCCACTTCTGGTTACATTTTCTCTCTAGGTTCAGGTCCTATCAGTTGGTCTAGCAAGAAGCAGAATGTTATTGCTATATGATCCATAGAGGCAGAGTACAGGGTAGCTGTTAATGCAGCTATTGAGGCTATTTGGCTTCATGGGATTATTTTTGAGTTTGGCATTCTTATCAGGCAGCCCACCATCATTTATTATGACAACTAGAGTACCATTCAGATTTGCAGGAATCTAGTTCAGCACCAGTGGACCAAGCACATAGAGATTCACATGCATTTCATTTGGGAGCTTATTCATAGTCAAGTCATTGACTTGATATTTTGCCAATCTTCAGAGTAGGTTGTAGACATCTTCACCAAACCTTTCACTGAGAGCAATTTCATTCATCTACGATCTCTTTTTGGGGTGCAGTCCACATCTGCAGTAGCATCATCTTCTGGGGGGCTTCTAGCCTCTCTTTTTTTTTATGTCTATCTTTTGGGGGGGAGTTTTTTCCTATGGGTTTTCTCCTTTTCTCTATCTTATGGGAGATTGCTTTTGTACATGGGTACCTCATTAGGCTTAGTTGCTGGGACCCATTTTATATTTCCACACTTCCCACCTAAGCTATGCTTATGGGGGGTATTAGTGTAGGTTTTTATTTTTCTCTATTTATTAATTAGGGAAATTGTATTTCTTGTGCATACATGGAGTTTTCCTACATTTGTGGGATAGGCTAGCTTATGTGGAGGTGTGTGTCATAGATGTGTCATAGGTGTCATAAGAATGTCATAAGTAACTCCCTTGATGGGAGTTACTTCTCTATTCTTAGCACCTTGTCACCACCTTTCATGGAGGAGTTACTGACTATTCTTGGTGTGCCTTATCCACCTTTTGTGGAGGAGTTACTTTTGTACTCTCCTATTTGTAGTCCTTATTTTGGCCATTCCATGTTAATTTCATATTTGGTTTTCTCCATTTTGTCTTGTGCAATTTATCTTCTTGTTATTTTCAAATTGCTTTAGCATCTATGTGGTGTGCACTTGTTCATCTTGTGTGATCACATCTTCATTGCACTCACGTTATCCAGATTCTGGAAACAACTCTAATACACTTAGATATGCACTAAAAAGAATTGTTGTGACATAGTGGGTCATACATAGAAACTCAAAAATGCATTGGGAGGATGCCTATGAAATCTTATATGTAAGGTTTCAGATACCAACTAGTATTAAAAAAATGGATTTTCTTTCAAGAGGTTCAACATTTAGAACTGTATATCCATAAGTGCATAGACATATGGACCACATAAGGAGTGGAGACTTGATATTGGGTGCACATATTCAGTCATACCCTTTCACCTCTTCTAACAGCTTGGCACATACATCAAGAGCATAGAATGGAAACTAAAAATTGGGTGAAACTTCAATAGAATTTCATTCAAACTTTTGTGTTTGAAGATGATAACCCATTAGTACATAATATCTTTAAAAATATTAAATAATTTCTATGTCATGGATGTGTAGAGGATTTAATAAATGTTTTTGAACTATCCTCTCATCAGGAATCTACACAGGACTTAGTTCTCACATTGTGCAATTACAAACTAACCAAAAAGAACAACTCTAGGTTTAGACGTGTAATAGAATAAATAATAATCTGACAAAATCTAGTGATAATGATAGTGATGGGTATATCTATTTAAAAGGTTTCTTTGAATTGTAACATGAAGAGGGGTCCAATCTACTACACATCACAGAGTAAGTAGATGAGGAGAAACTACACAATATTGATATTACACAACATGAATGCAAACACATTTTATAAGATATTATGCCTAATGGATTAGGCAATATATATTAGGAACCATTATGAAATATTCAAGTAAATGTTGGGACAAAATCAGCCCCTAAGCTTGCAACAGTGAGAGATTAATGGGGACAAGAACAGATCTCTGAGGCCTTGCAGCTGCTAAGAGATTATCAAGATGTGTTTCCAAGAAAATTCTTAGAGGTAAAAGGCATAGATACATCTTTAGGAAAAATTCAAATAGAGTTAAAATAATGTTCATGCCCTATTAAAAAGAAACCCTACATGCTCAATCTTAATATGAAAACTAAATTAAAGGATGAGCTAGATCAAATGCAATAATCTAGAATTATTTATCCAATCAAAAAGGCAAAGTGGCTGAGTCCCATAGTTGTGCAACCTAAGAAAATAAGAGAAATCTGGGTGTGTGGGGATTACCATACACTCAATGATGCTTATGTTAATGATCCATTTCCTATTCATTTTACAGATGAAGTACTTGAATCTATGGTTGGGCATGAGGTATATTCCTTTACAGATGGTTTTAGTGGATATCACCAAATTCTAATTGCTAAAGAGGATCAGGCCAAGACCACCTTTGCTACTAAATGGATATCATTTATATACAAGGTAATACCATTTAGTTTAAAGAAAACACCTACTATATTTTCTAGAGCTGTGGTAAATGCATTTAAAGACTTCCTTCATGATTTATTGTAAGTCTATCTAGATGATTGGTCAGTCTTCTCTCTATTTAAAGAACACTTATCAAAGATAAGATTGATGTTAGAGAGATGTTAGGCTTTGTGCATCACCTTAAATTTAAATAAATGTATATTCTTTACACCTTTTGGTGTCTTGTTGTATGTAATGGCATAATTTTACTTGATCTAGTTAGAATTACTATTATAGTAGGAATGTCATCTCCTATCAACTCAACTAAAGTGTGCACCTTTCTAGGTCATACCAAATATAATAAGAATTTTATAAAAGGATATGTAGTTATATCAACATCTATGAAGAATATATTTTACAAGGATATCAAATTTGATTGGACACTAAAGTGTCAAACAACATCCATCAAGTTAAAGCATATATTGGTAACATCACCCATCTTGGTATTTCCTAACTAGAACAAGCCATTTCATGTACATGTGGATGATTCAGGCACTACATTAGGAGCTATCTTAGCATAGCTAGGTGAAGGTAGGTTAGACCACTCAATACATTTTTCTAGTAGAAAACTATTAGTTGTGAAAAATAATTACACAACCATAGAAAGAGAAGCATTATCCATGGTGTTTGCATTAAAAAAATTTAGGCATTGCTTATTGGCTACTTCTTTTAATTCTTCATAGACCACTAGGAATTATGATACTGTTGACCATTTTTTGCCCAACAGGCCAAAAATTGGTCCCCCTTTTTCATGTTATTCTGAGCCAGTACTTTTGATTTTTGCATGAGTCTTTCCATTTCTACGAACTCTATAGGTGTAGTCTTTCGGCATTTGAAGAACCAATTCAGAGAGTGCAAGGTTTTACAAATATTCTTCAGACTCTTGTCTAAAGAAATGCATAAGGAAAGAGAGCTAAGGCGGTTCAATGACATGATCTTTCAAAAGAGTTAATAGCTTTGAAGTATTGAGCCATTGAACTGGTTCAATGCCTTGGTTCATCGCTTTGGTTCAATGATTTGGTTCAACGACTGAGGTTTAATGCCAAAGTTCATCACATGGTTCAAAGCCTTAGTTCAATCAGTTAGTTCATCAACTTGGTTCATTTTCTTTGTTTCATCGCTTGGTTCAAAGCCTTGGTTTAATCGGCAAAGTTCATCACTTAGTTCAAAGCCTAAGTTCAAACGGCACGGTTCAGCGGCTTTTGGTTCAATCAAAGGGTTCAACGGTCAGTTCAATGAGCTCAATTCAATGCTTGGTTCAAAGCCTTAGTTCAAAAAATGCTTGAACCATTGAACTGGATCAATAGATTGGTTCAATGGTTAGTTTAAAGGAGCGATTTAATGAGAAAAGTTCAAAGGCTTGTTTTAAAGTGGCACAGTTCAAACAAATGGCGCGCAGTGTTGAACTGTTGAACCGTCAAACCATTGAACCATTTTTGGTTCAAGCGGTTAGTTCAATCGAGCAGTTCAAAGGAGTGTCCAAAAATTTGAAGGACAAGTGCCCTTGCGGAGGGCATTTATAGGTTTAAGAGCCCTTGCAGAGGGTAGGGAGCACTTCAAAGAGGCCACAAAGAAGCGGCTAAGATCTTTCAAAATTTTGTTAAGGCAAAGTCATGATTTCTTTCAAACTTTTGTCCAAAGGATTTCCTTCAGACAAAAAAGTTTGAAGGAATTCAAGGAAGCTGCAGCCAAAGAACTCAAAGGAATAACAAGTAACCGAGACAATTCTCGCAGACTTTTTATCTGCAGGAAAATTGTCTGAGGGAAAAAGCCCGTGGGAAAAAACTCGCAAAAAAAGCCCGTAGAAAATACCCAAAGGAATTTGCCAAGGACAGTGATGTCCCAAAAGCCATCAACTTCAAGAATATAGATTAGCCATTATTTTTTAAGCGATGATGGGTGCATGGACATCAATTTTAAGACAGTGAAATAGTCATTTTCTTTTAATTTACCTGAGCGCCAACCATGAAAAGAGCCCAAGGAATGTAGTGACCTACCAGAAGATCGTCCTTGAGGGCTAAAGGAGCAGAAAGAGACAAAACCAGGATGAGACAAGGCAAGAAGTGGACAAAGCATCCAAGTGGCGAAAGAAGGTGTCAACTCAAGGAGTTACTCAAGCAGGTGATATAGTGTATGCAAATTGATCATTGGGAGGCATAAATGGCTAACAACTGGACCCATTTTCTTCATTTTGCATTAATGAGTAGAAAAACTATGTAATCACCTTGAAGGAGCAGTTTTTTTCATATAAAAAAGGCACGGCCATGTTTTCACATTAATTTGGAATGACAAAGTCAAAGCAGGAACTAACAATCAAACAACTTCCTCTTCTTAAGGCTTAGAGCGCACATGGGCTAGCTTGCAAAAAAGGCACCAAGTTCTCTTCCCCTTTCTCTATATATTGTAAACTTCTCATTTGAGAAAGAGGATTCTCTTATCATTAAGGCAAAACTCTGCCCAAAAATCTCTCAAGCTTGTAAGGCAGAGCTCTGCCAGATTTTACCTTGAATCAGGATAGCATTTTTACCTCTATCTGGACTTGCACTTTAAAGTATATGTCTATTTTCTTCTTTTATGTTAATTCATTATCTTTCATGCTTTTCACAGATCGATTATAACATGTCTAGTGCATTATGAAGTCTCCTTTCTATAAGTCTGCTAGAAGTGTTCCTAGGGGAATGTAGGTGCCTATGAATAGGCTGCCATAAGTGTGTCTAAGGACGCCTCTAGTAGTTTCTTCCTCCCTGTACTTCCATGAACCCCTAGCTGACTATTGCAAAAGAACTTCCCATTTTAGATTAAGTGTATGGGCACTTATTTTTAGTGAAAGTTGTATATTCAGGCTGGGTGGGTCAACTTTTCTGGTGTATCACCTTTTCATTTTAAGGCTTAGGTTCTATTTTTAGTATCTCTCTCTCTCTTTTCACCCCCACTTTTTTGCATATGTTTATTAGCAGTAGGAGAAACTAGGGCCTAAAAGATACATCAGAGGGAGCTAGCCCTTATCTAGAGACTCTCCCCTCCAACTTCACCAATCGCACAGGTGAGAGGGGAGTTTCCATTGTTATGTGTGGAAGGCAGAAGCTTGGCCTCCTGCCCCAGGTGCAATCCATTGCATCAACATTTTTTTGGCATGCCTGGTGGGACCAACTAGGACAAGTTTTGTCCAAAGAGTTAAAGAATTTTTGGTGTGTTCTTCAACCAACCAGCCTTTGGAGGCTTTTGCATCAACACCAATGGTGACTCTGAGTTAAATCAATTGGTTAAGTAGTTCTGGTGCCATCAAGAAACAGTATTTTGGTATGTATAATTCCATCATTTAGAGCCATGGACCCTATTTTCCTTGGCCAGTCTGGCTATGATCCTTACCAGCCTTATGTTGATCCTTATCATATTCAATATGACTAGTCTCAACCCTGTCATGAGCTATATCAACCTTATGCCCAGTCTTCTCAATTGTCATTTCTCCTACTCAACCCAGTCTCTTTGACAATCAACCCGTTTCCACTTTCAAATGAGCACTGCTGGAATACAAAAATTATGTAATAAATCTTGACACTAGAAGGGGATGTGGCTAAGAAATCCCTAATCATGTCATCCATCAAGTGAGAAATGCACTGGATCACGTTAAGAGTGAATGGGCTCCTATTAAAAGAGCCAATTGGCAAAGGCTTATAAGTGAGATGCTAGATGTGAGTGGTTTGATTGCATCTTTGGAAGAGAAGCTAAGTATTCATGAGAGGCAGCCTTACCAAGTCTATCAACCTACATACTCACTACCCCAAGTATCACATCAGTCATACATAGCCCCTGCTTATAAGCCAAGTCAAGCCTATAAAAGTCCTTTCCCCAATCATGTTGAGGAGAGTTCTGAAATAGTAAATCTTGTGTTTAAGGCCAATCTTGATAAATTGATCAAATTGGCAAATCTTCAGATGCAGCAGTCCATTTTGGTAGCAAGGGAGTGGAATCTAAACCATCACTACCCTCTCACATTGTGGCCCCATCACCCCAAAAGGAGATGCCCAGTTTGAATATCTTGAGCTGGAATAAAGTGGTTGAGTCATGGAACAACAAGGAGGAGAAAGACATTGTCCAAGAGTGTGAGGTACAAAATGAGGTTAGTCCTTTTCAAGTCCCTCCCACCCTTCCTCAAGAAGCTTCTTGCATTTCATGGTAACCTTCATGCACTCCCCATCTCTATAATTATTCCTATGAGCTCTAAGAGGTACAAAATGAGGATAATCTGGCTAAGCAGATTGAGGAATTAGAGGCTAAGATGAGACTACTTGGAGAAAGAGAGATGGAGTTTTCAGACCTTGTAGGGGAGACTGCACCAAAAGATACCGCTTCTACCAATCCTCAAGCTGATTTCAATATTGATGAAGTGTTGGTAAAGTGGAGAGATGAAAATCAAGTGATTTTGGCCCAAGGTCTGCCCCCATTTTCTCATGAGGTTTTAAAAGGATCCCTTGTTTCCTTTTCCCAACCTAATTTTGACGAGCCTTGTGTGTCCCCTCCTATTCTAGAGAAAACTCCCTCTTGTGTTCCAAATCCTTTCTATTAGATGGCACTTTCTCATTCTAACTCATCCGATGCATCAATTGATCCTGCCTTTAATGTTGTATGCCTAGCTTTTAGCACGCCTCTTTTCAGATAGCTCTTCCTGTACATGAGCAGACCCTCCCAAATATTCCCCAACCTCCTCAAGTCTTTCAACATGATCTCCAAATTCTAAGTTGGAAGAAGGAACATCATGAACCAGCTTAGGACCTTGAAGAGGATAAAGTTGCTGCCTATTCACAAGAGCAAGATTCCAATCCCAAGATCATGAGTTGGAAGTAAACAGTGGAATCTTGGGGTAGAAAGGAAGAGGAGGAGAAAGGTTTTTCTCTAACCCTTAAAGAAGATGAGGCTGCTCCTACTCTCGATGATGATTGTGACCTCTAGGAAAGGCTCTTCTAGGAAGATATAAATAGGCAAATTGTAGAGTTGGATTCCAAGGCAAATTTCCTCAACCATCATGTGATGGACATTTTAGACCAAGTAGCAGATTCCATGTCTGAACACGCTCCATCCACACACCTCCAAGAGAGCTATCATGACACGCCTGATATAAATGAAGTGCTAACCAAATGGAAAGAGGAGAATCATTTGATTCTAGTTTAAGGACTGCCTCCTTTTCCATATGAGTTCATCCGTCAGCGTTCCACTTCACCCCTTCTCGAGGAGGAACCTATCTTGAAGGAAGCAAGTGAAGAGGAGTATGCTCAGTTTATGACTAACCAGGGAGACTTCATGAGTACAGATGAGGAGGAGATCACCTTAGATGTCATGGAGGAGCATGGACAATTTCTTTTTCATGTATTGAATGATTCATTTGAAGTAATTGGGGCAGGCTGCACTATTCTTCAAGGAGGCTATGAGCTAGATAAGAGTGGAGAAGGCAGCATCGAGACTCAAATAAGTATGCAAAGGGGTTGTAGGCTTTTAGATTTATCCTTTCAAGAGGTTGGTGAATCTGAAGATACTTTCTTTGAAATCATCAAGGAGGTTGGTCATACCATGGAACCTGAGCATGAAGCAGAAGAGAACAAGCCAGTCAATGATACATATCAAGGGGCTTATGGTGATGAGCCAGCAGTGATTGATTTCTTAAAGATACACCAGCATGAAGAACCAATAGGAGGCAAGCTTACAAGAACAAATATAGTACGTATATGTTGGAATCATGTTTGAATCTGATCCACTCAAATACAAGCCAACCTAGGTGGCAAGCAAGAGGAGCGGGTCACCAACTCTCCATTTCATTTAGCCACTTGTCTAGCACCATAAGTTTCCTTGCCAGGAAGGAGACTTAAGAAGTTTTCCCTCTGATCCAGGAGGGAATCAGATGTACCTAGTTAGTTGTATATAATAGTTGTTTTTAATCTCTTTTCCTACTTCCCCTAAGTGCAGTTTGCACAAATAGTGTTTTTAGTCTTGTGTGTGCTTTCCCTTGTGTCTGGGGTAAAAAGCTTCATGTTTGATTCTTGGATCTTTGGGGCTATTGGTAACCTATCTTCAAAGCTACATCTGACTCTGTGCCCAATGGACTTAAAGGCAACTAGTCTCTAAGCATAGCAGGTATGTTTCCCCTGGGAGTCACCTATTTGTTGACCGTTTTTTGCCTAACAGGCCAAAAATCGATCCCCCTTTTTCATGTTGTTTTGAGCCAGTACTTTTGATTTTTGCACGAGCCTTTCCATTTCTATGAACTCTATAGGTGTAGTCTTTTGGTAGTTGAAGAACTAGTTCAGAGAGTGCAAGGTTTTACAAAGCTTCTTCAGACTCTTGTCTGAAGAAATTCATAAGGAAAGAGAGCTAAGGTAGTTCAATGACATGATCTTTCAAAAGAGTTAATAGCTTTGAATTGTTGAACCATTGAACCAGTTCAATGCCTTGGTTCATCACTTTGGTTCAACAATTTGGTTTAACGGCTGAGGTTCAATGCCAAAGTTCATTGCTTAGTTCAAAGCCTTGGTTCAATCAGTCGTTTCATTAGCTTGGTTCATTTGCTTTGTTTCATCGCTTGGTTCAAAGCCTTGGTTCAATTGGCAAAGTTCATCACTTGGTTCAAAGACTAAGTTTAAACGGTCCAGTTTAGCAGCTTTTGGTTCAATCAAAGGGTTTAACGATCAGTTCAATGAGCTCAGTTCAATGCTCGATTCAAAGCCTCAGTTTAACAAATGCTTGAACTATTGAACTGGTTCAATGGATTGGTTCAACAGTTGGTTCAAAGGAGTAGTTTAATGGGAAAAGTTCAAAGGCTTGTTTTAAAGTGGCACAGTTCAAATAAATGGCGCGCAGTGTTGAACCATTGAACCATCAAACTGTTGAACCATTTTTTGTTCAAGCGGTTAGTTTAATCGGGCGGTTCAAAGGAGCGTCCACAAAGTTGAAGGACAAGTGCCCTTGTGAAGGGTAGTTCTAGGTTCAAGAGCCCTTGTGGAGGGCAGGGAGCACTTCAAAGAGGCCACAAAGAAGTGCCTAAGATCTTTCAGAATTTTGTTAAGGCAAAGTCATGAATTCTTTTAGACTTTTGTCCAAAGGATTTCTTTCAGACAAAAAAGCCTGAAGGAATTCAGGGAAGCTATAGCCAAAGAACCTAAAGGAATAACAATCAATCGAGACAATTCTCGCAGACTTTTTGTCTACGAGAAAATTGTCCAAGGGAAAAAACCCGCAAAAAAAGCCCACAAAAAAGGCCTAAAGGAATTTTCCAAGGACAGTGATGTCTTTGAAGCCATCAACTTTAAGAAGATAAAATAGCCATTATTTTTTAAGTGATGACATATGCACGGATGTCAATTTTAAGATAGTGAAATAGCCATTTACTTTTAGATTGCCTGAGCGCCAACCATGAAAAGAGCCCAAGGAACGTAGTAACCCACCAGAAGACCATCCCTGAGGGCTAAAGGAGCAGAAAGAGACAAAACCAAGATGAGACAAGGTAAGAAGTGGACAAAGCATCCAAGTGGTGAAAGAAGGTGTCAACTCAAGGAGTTACTCTAGCAGGTGATACAGTGTATGCAAATTGATCATTGGGAGGCATAAACAGCTAATGACTGGACCTATTTTCTTCATTTTGCATTAATGATCAGACAAGCCATGTAATCACCTTGAAGGAGTAGCTTTTTCACAAAAAAGAGGTGCAGCCATGTTTTCACATTAATGTGGAATGCCAAAGTCAAAGCAGGAGCTGACAATCAAATGGCTTCCTCTTCCCAAGGCTCAGAGCGCACATGGGCCAACTTGTAAAAAAGGCACCAAGTTATCTTCCCCTTTCTCTATATATTGTAAACTTCTCATTTGAGAAAGAGGATTCTCTTATCCTTAAGGCAAAACTCTGCCCAAAAATCTCTCAGGCTTGTAAGGCAGAGCTCTGCCAGAATTTACCTTGAATCAGGACTTAGCATTTTTACCTCTATCTAGACTTGCACTTTAAAGTATATGTTTGTTTTCTTCTTTTGTGTTAAGTCATTGTCTTTCATGCTTTTCACAAATCAATTATATCATGTCCAGTGCATTGTGAAGTCTCCTTTATGCAGGTCTGCCAGAAGTGTTCCTAGGGGAATGTAGGTGCCTGTGAATTGGCTTTCATAAGTGTGTTTGCGGATGCTTCTAGTAGTTTATTCATCCCTGTACTTCCATAGACCCCTCGTTGACTGTTGCAGAAGAACTTCCCATTTTAGATGAAGTGTATGGGCACTTCTTTTTGGTGAAAAGTGTATATTTGGGCTAGGTGGGTCAACTTTTTTGGTGTATCACCTTTTCATTTTTACACTTAGGTTCTATTTTCAGCATCTCTCTCTCTCTTTTCACCCCCCCTTTTTTACATTTGTTTGTTAGTAGTAGGAGAAACCAAGGCCTAAAAGATACATCAAAGGGAGCTATCCATTATCTAGAGACTCTCCCCTCTAGCTTCGTCGGTCCCACAGGCGAGAGGGGAGTTTCCATTGTTGCGTGTGGAAGGTAGGAGCTCGGCCTCCTGCCCCGAGTACAATCCACTGCATCAACAGATACCTAGCTAATAAACTAATGCTAGGAGGATAGATATCAAGGTGGTTGATGCTCTTTTAGAAATTTTAGTTTTGGATTAATGTTAAGCTAGGATAGGAGAATGTGGGACCAGATCATCTCAACTGACTTCACAATGGGGAGGAACCAAAGGAACTCAAAGATGAATCTCCTGATGTGTATTTATTTAGAACTTCTATAGTTATTGATAACATGGAGGACATTGAAAATTTCTTAGAATAAGGAAATTTTCCTACACATTATATAGAGAGGGAAAATAAATAGATGGTTACTGGAGCCATATCATATAGTCTTATTAATGGATTCTTGTATGAGCTTGGAAAAGATGATGTATTATGCAAGGTATCTCTAGAGCACGAGCGACCAAAAATGATTCAAGAAGCTCACCAATGGATCATAAGAGTTCACTTTGTAGGATAATCCACTACCATGAAAATAATTTAGAGTGGTTTGTGGTGGTCTTTGATATTTCAATATGCACATAGATTTATTAAACATTGTGACATTTGTCAAAGAATGGGCAAGCCCAACCAGAGAGATGAAATGCCTTTGGTAATATGCTTGTAGAAGAACCTTTTGAGTAATGGGTAATTAATTTTTTCATACCTATAGTTCCCCCAAGTAAGCGTAGTCATGCCAAATACATTATCAATGTGACCAACTTTTTCATGAAATGGGTGGAAGTTGTTACCACTCCAAGTTGTGTTGTGAAGAATGCTACCAAGTTTTTATATGAAAACATTAGCATGAGGTTTGGATGTCCAGTTAAGATTATAAGTGATAGAGGCACACACTATCTCAATAATACTATTAATACTCTCACTGAAGATTTCATGATATTGTACCACAAAGGCATGGCTTAGCATCTGTAGGACAATGGATAGGTAGAAGCATCCAATAAATTTTTGGGCAAGATGTTATCAAAAAAATCAATCTTTAAATAGATGATTGGGAGGATCAAATTCCTATAATTATATGGGCCTATCTCACACATTATAGGAGAGTTATTGAGTTCACTCCCTTCTAATTGGTATATCACCTTGAGGCAGTAATGCCTATCGAATATATTGTACCTAGGATGTGCATTATGATGATCATGAGATTAGGAGATCAGGGTTCGTTAAGTGCATGGTTGATGGATTTCACCAGGATGGAAAAAAATAGATTAAAAAAATAGTGGATGCAAAAAATCAATAAACAAAGTCAAAAATCATGGCATGATCACAATCTATAATCTAAGCAATTTTACTTGGACCAAACAATATTTTTTGATGAGAGTAGATTTAAAGCATTCCCCAAAAAATTGTGAATAAGATAGAAAGGACCCTACATCATGAAGTATCACCATAGGGTACCATAGTGTTGAAAGATTTGTATGGAACCATATTACCAGGGTGAATAAATGGTTTTAGGCTTAAGCCATACCATCTTTAATCTCTATCATTCTACTAAAAATTGAATGGGTGCTGAGAAACACCATGTAGTTAGGATTTAATTTAATGTTATTTGTTTTCAATTTAGTTTTTTTAGGTTAGATTATTTTTATAGTGTGTTTATTATTGTCCAACACATCATAAATGCCAAAAACCTATTATCATCACAAGATGTGACCACCTTCCTGAGATAGCTCATCAAAGATAACTGGTCACAACTACACCAAGCATTGTAATTAATTCTAGGAAGGAGGTGATAAGATAGGTAAAATGATTAGAAATCCAATGATAAGATCAAACTATTAATGACATGGTCTATTAAAATATTGCATCAGTTTCAAAGTAGATTTCATAATAAAATTACAAGTGGATGCATAACATAAATTGATTAATCCAAAGGATAGATACTCACATATAATAATTAATGAGAAGTAAATCAAAGATCCTATACACTAAATGTCCCTGTCAAAGTGATTTATAGCATATAATATTAATTATAAAGGGAACATTCATGCATATGTAGTGATTTCATTCAAAGTAGGTGGTGACATGAAATTGGGCACCAAACAACTATAAATAGAAGGATATGGAAAATGATCAAAAATCATAACCTTTAGCTAACAAGAAACTTTTGCGATCAGCCACTCAACTATATACTAGCAAATATATTTCAAACTAGGGTGCAATTTATTAGAACAATCATTTAGCTCAAATTATTGATCAATCCATAGACATGGGTTAGATATTGATTCCACTATCTAATGCCCAAAAAGAAGAAATGAGAATCAGGCTAGGACTCCAATAGACTAAATTTAACGATCTATAACCCTTTGATTTCATAGATGTGGTAGAATATATTATATTTGTTCAAAAGGCTCAAAGAGTATCATAACTCCCTAACACTACAACATCCATTGTGAGGCTCTGACACCAAATAGATACTTAAGCTACCTACATTTGGGTAGTTAGACAAAGTTATGATGACGTTGTTGAGTTGATACAATTAGGGGGCTATCCATTTAGCTCAAGATATTTTAATTTTAAATTAATGCACACACTATGTCATAAGCAATTGGTCCACCTAATCATAATAAATCTCTCATGCCATATAAGTCTATAGTGCCACTAATCCACTCAGATATTAGAGAAAAATACACCATTAGGGTAGGGTGAGGAAATCCTATTGATTTAATTGAGGATGCTTCACTATACATCATATTTCAATGTATTACCAAAATATTATGTGAAACCACAAAGCAAGCAAAATAAATGACAAGAGGTGTCATTGACATTACCTACCTAATGATGAAGCTACAAGAGGATTTCAATTGGCCTAAATTTTTGGTAGTCAAACTTACAAAAAATATAGAAAAGGTACTTGTAGGAACCATGTAAACCTTTCAGTACCAATTTTTAGTTTAGTTATTATGTTTCACACAATGGAAGTATTTACTAGGGCTAGTGAATGTAATTACCAATTTTTGGCCTGGTAATGCCTTCATAAGCATTACATGGACCAAAACAAGCCAATATTGTCAATAATTTGGGTGGTTTAATGTAAGGTGGCTTGAAGCCCTATCCTTAATCCAATTACACCCCAGGATTACTCAAGATGTAATGCAATACCTGGGTCAACATGCTTCAATTACTAAACTACACAATGGCATACAAATTAATATTCATGAGTTGGATACCCAAACCATCACTCCTATGCCATTTTTCATTTTGATGGTCAAAGTGAAGGCTGAAATTTATTGGAAAAAATCCCTAGCTATGATATGTATACCTCCATTACAATTTATTTCTCTATAGGCACAATAACAACAAGTAGAGTAGGTACCTTCACAATAACCAATATAATCATAATCCCAACCAACATAGTTGACATAGCCACAATATCTAGTATAGTAAGATAAAGGAAGAGAAAAGTGCCTACATGTAGATCCTCACCACCTCCACCAAAGAAAATAACCCAATAAACAAAGCCATGGATTGAGCATCCCATGGTTTCCATGAATAGATGTTAAGGGTGACCTACCTGAGCTAGGGGTATAATAATGTGAAGTGCTCCAATTGATATTGGAAGATATCAAAATTAAGGTGTATGATGCAGAGGAGGAGGATTTTTTATTTTGGAAATTAGTTCACACTTACCTAGTGATAAATCAGGTAAGACAAGACATTTGGGTTGATATTACTCAACCACCTCCTTGTATCCTTGTTAACACTACAAGAAAAGAAATAACTTGGTGAAAGTTAGAGCCTAAAATATTTTAAATGGAACCAGATGTGGGATCATCAGTTGTGCACACAGTGGATTTATCTATAAAAAAAAACCCTACACAAACTTTGTTCAGGTGATCATGCACACATTCGACTGTTAAGCCATCAAAAATAGTGCAGGAAAGGATGGTCTCTTTTGTTGTACCTACAAACTAAATTAGTAAACTATAGTCTCATCCAGATCAATAACAACCTCAACCCTAGGGTATAAAGAAACAAAAATAGACCCTCAAGCCTCCAATGAAATCTAGGAAAACTACGTTGGTATAAAAAGAATAGTTGGGAAAATCACAATAACCTTAGTAGACTGAATTTGACAATTATGTTGAAGGGTATGAGAAACCCATGGATACAACCATTCCTAGGGAAGTTGAGGAACAAAAAAATGTGCAGGGCACACTTGAGCCTGAGGAGAGGCAAGAAGAATAAAAGACTGAGGAAACATAAGAATAATCAAGAGTATCATAAATAGCACAAAAAGAATCTAAATAGAGTCCATAATATAATTATCAAGACATAGATGTTGAATAACAAAGAAAAGTTGAGGAAGCAGAGGTTTCAAATAAGTAAGCTAAAGAAGTGGAAGATATCAATTGAAAATTTAAGGAAGTAGAAGTTATGCAAAAGCAAGTCAAAGAAGCTAAAGTCATAAAGAAAAAAGTTGAAGTAAAATTTGTGCACAAGTAGGATGAAGAAGAAAAGGTAAAGAATAAATAATAAGAAGAAGAGAAAATTTGATAACATGAGATACAAGCTACACAACAAAAATAGAAGAAACAAACAGCCAAAGTTAAGGATGAAATTGAAGCCAAAGCTAAGGTTAAGGCAGATGCTAAAGGCAAAGCCCAAGATAAGGCCAAAGAGGAAGATAAAGTGTAAGTTTCAACCAAGACCAAAGCTAAGGTAGAATTAGCAGCCCAGGCTAGGATCTTAAGGATGCACAATCACAAGCAGAGGTAGTAACTACCACTCATAGTAAGGGCATTAAAGAAGCAGCATAGATCCCTAGTCAATAGCTATGAGATGTCCAAACTACATCAACATGGTGAAATACTTTCTCAATTTACACCTACTCATATGACATCCATGACTACATCCATGGTACTTTCCACCATTATAATGGAAACATTGTTAGACATAACGCAGTTTTCACTCTCTAAACACATTGAAGGAGTAGTCACCTTTTAGGAATCTATTGTGTATAAGTCTTTAGATTTAGAGTAGGAAGTTTTGAGGACATGGAATGAATAGGTTAAAGCAAAATATAGGATATTAAATTCAATTCAATTGATTAATAATGCCTATTCCACCTTAGTTATGTAAGTACTAGGTGATTAGGTTATGTTGGAAGATAAATAATTCCTGTCACTATTGATATAACTTATAAAGAGCTAGGGAGCTTCATAAAAAAATTTGGAATTGTGCACATAAAGACAATCTCTTCAGTCAAAAACAAAGGTCATGTATCAACTCCTGGATGAGTATGAGCAGGTTATAGACACCACTGTAACATAGGCCAAGAAGATAGCCTTGGATATGTTAAATTAGAGATAGCATTTGAATCAATCTTTGGCTGATGTGAAGCATGAATTTACCACAATTGATAAAGATAAAGCCATGTTAGAGGATAAAATGGAAACTATGAATAAAATGATTAGTGTATTCAAATAATTATTAGATTATATGGATTATGAAATAATGCACAATACTTTTGCAACCATCCAAGCCTAGAGGACAATAGATAGATTGGATGAGCTTATCTTGAACATTCATCATTTTTAATATAATGCCAAGGTTTTTCTTATAATCATAGAAGATGAAGATCTAAAAATCATGATGATGATCCTAGTACCATTGCACATTATACTTGCAATGGTATGTGAAGTACTCATCGACTAGAAAATGCTCAAGTAGGATCTTATTCAAGTTGATCCAGCCATTGCATAAATAATAGATGAGCCTCAATTCATTCCTCTACAAAAAATTTAAAAAATCATACAGGAGAGGGAGATAGACACAAAGTCATAGTCTTTATAGATACCTTTGGTAGTGGATAAATCATAATCTACTGGGCTAGTAGTTGGTCAACCACAACAACCTTTGTAGTCCCCAAGCAAAACAACTTCCCAGTTATATCGATAAGGTTTTTACACTTCCTTTTTTACAACTTATAGCATATTAAATCTTTTTTAAGATAATATAAAAATTTATAGTGGGGCCATAATGGTTGAAAACCTATAAGGGATGGCCACCTGGTTATGTAGTCTATTGAAAACTTGAAAGGGTGGTAGGCTAGTATGTTAGTTAAAAACCTAAAAGGGTGGATAAGTAGTGTGCAAAGGGTGAAAACTAGTATAAAACACTTGGAGAGATAATTATGACTTCTATTTATGACTTATCTTTCTAGCTCAATTTAGATCAGCTTACAACTTTGTCTCAGATGAGACAAATAATTAAGTTTGAGAAAGTGTTAGATGAAGAATGGAGCTTGCTAAAACTGTGAAGTATATAAGATGAACACATGTGCGAAGTGTATGATTTTATCTTTTTAATAAGTTTTGTATGTATTCATCCTCGTAAGCCTAATCAGGTATTTGGAAAATGCAAAGAGTCTTTCCTTTTATATCTCAAAAGGTTGGAATGTGAAGAGACAATAGGAATGTAAAAGGCTATAAATAGCACTTTGACGTAATAGAATCTATTTTGATGTGTTAATAGAGATTAATAGAATTGTCCTGTTATGGTTTTATTTATCTTCATTTATGTATGGTGTATGTGCAGTGATCAATATATTTTGTTTTATTCTATGATTTGATGTGATACTAGTTATGGTTCTATTTCTATTTATATTTGCTTTGTCTTACTCTTTGGTCTATTCTAAGACATCGTATATGATTTATATTATTGCCATCTCTTCAACACCTTTTTATACTGTCCATTACACAATTTATCCCTATAATTATCATGTTCTAGTGTAATTCTAAGAATCTCTACTAAAAATAAGCCTATTAATGTTTGTGCAAAGCATAAATTCATGTAGTAAATTTTGTGATACAACGGTTTAATCATTTGCATGCAAATAATTTTCTAAGTGCAGTTAGTGGTTATAAATTTGTATGACATTAAGGTTTTTGGAAAGGTTATTTTAGTTGCATGTAGAAAATTGTGCAATGTTATATTGTTTCATTAAACTCACTGATTATATGGTTGTTTGTTTTGATATTAATCCTCCAAAACCTATTGAATACCATAGAAAAAATGGTATGATATAAGGAGATTATAATTATATTTTAATGTTGAATTTTAAATTTTAAATACAATAATCATTATGGTTTTAAATTTATTCTCAATTATTTATATAAAACAGAAAATAGTGGTAGTATTTAGATTTTTTGGTAATTTTTCAGTTTTGTTGTGAATGGTCAAACAGATGTTGAATATTAAATTTTAGAATATTTGATAATTTGAGTATGGGTTTTTATATTGAAATTATTTCAATATAGTATATTAGTGGACCCCAGGCTCCCATGCCTCTTGGATAAATGTGTGGGGAAGAGATAGTGAATGATAAGGTGAGGATACCCCTTCACAAGGCAATTCTCATAGAAGAGATTTTTAGGGCCATAGGGCTACTAACACATTTTTTAGGCCTTTTCATCATGGAACCCATGTTTCAATTAATTTGATTAATCTAACCCCATTTTTTGTAACTTGCTTGATAACATTTTGTCTTCTTTAATGAGTTTTCATAGTGTAACCCATAGAGGACCAAGGAGATCCCCTTGGAGATCTTGTTTTTATGGATGAGGTACCCTAGGTGAGTCTTCTTAGTGAATACATACTTCCATTGAATTAATTATAAATTATCCTCCTATGTTTAATCATGTTGAGTTCATTCTTGAATTGAATCCTAACTATATAGATCTGAACCCTTCCTTGGTATTGATTTTTAGACCTTCTTCACCTAAGCCCAATAAAATTACCTCTTATAAGAAACATGCTAGCAACCTTACGAATCAGACCATGGTGATATGTGTGATAAAGAAATTAATATTAGAGGTTAATGATGATTGTTGAGGCACTAATTTGATTGAGTTTCTAGCTACCTTGATGGAATAAATGGAGTATTAGACAGATAAAGGGGCTCCATTCATTGATTTAGTTTTTGGCAATGATTATGTTTGATGTGATTATGATATATTTGTCTTTATTTTTCATTTATCTTAGTATGTCAGTACATTATTTTTGTGAATACTTTTCAATTTTAAGTTTTGTGTATATATGAATTTTCTAGTGGTGATATAGTTTATTTACATAAAAACATTAAAATTTTCTTTCAAAAAAATAGTAAAATATATTTATGCAATATATTTATGATTTTTTTAATTGTTTATAATTGGATAAATTTTATTTATGGATTATTAATATTAAAGTAGGTTTAAATTATTTTAATATTAGAATTTATTGATTATTTATTGTATGCATAAGTTAAATCATTGTCTAAATGGATGCCAGAACCAAGTTAAAGGGCCCTCACCCATTAGAAATTATAATTTAGTCAATATTTATTATTTAATCTCTTAGAATTTTGTTGAAGTTAAGTTATAAACCTTATAACTTATAAAGTAACTAATTGAATTTTAAAAAGTTAATTAATTTATAACTATAACTAATTAAAGTTAGTTGTAACTTGATTCATAATTATCTCAAGGAAAGTTACTTTATTAAGAGATTGAAGACACATAACAAGGAGATAAACACATAGATATCAAGAGCTCTTCTAAGTTTGAAAGTTTTTCATCTATCTTCTTCTATATAAACATCTCTGAGATTGAATAGACATTTGTAGATAGACCAAACAATGCATTCTCTGAAAATGGAGTAATTTGCTTGAATAATGTAGGTACATTTAAGTTTCTTGATTTATTCATAAATGATTATCTAAAGATTATATGGTATTAATATCCTTTGATGATTGTAGATATGCAATCATATGAGTAGAAATATTTGTACTTGACCCAAATAATTATGAATACCTCACAGTTTGTGACAAATTATTGATCTATTGATTGTACTTTGATTTTAATTTGAAGTTCATATTTTTAATCAAATTCATTTTTTATTTATCAATAAATTTATCTTTTATTTACTCAAATTCAATTTTTGTTCCAAGTCTAACAAATTTTCTTCCTTTTAGTTAAATTTCTCTTTATTTCTTATTCTAGTTAGAATTTTATTTATGTTTAAGATAAATAATCTCATTTATATTAATGTTGTTTAGTTTTAATTTCAATTAGTTTATGTTTCTAATTAGATAATTTATTTTGATTTCATATAAGTTTCTTTATTTTAATTGCAGTTTCCTTTATTTTATTTTTATTTTGTTCTAATAATAGATTATTATTTATTTTTTTGTTGTTTTTAATTTATTTTAGTTCATAGATTAAATTATTTGCTACTTATTTACTATTTTAGTATAGTTCTCATTACTCAATTTTTTAGTTTCATAAGGTTTATTTAAGTCTGTTTATTACTTTACTTTTTTTTTGTTATGTTTGTCTTATGTCATGTAATTCAGTTATTATTAGATTATTAGAAATATTTTTTTATCTTTCTTACTTATTTGATTATTTATTAATTAGTCTTTGGTATTTAGTTGATAAGTGAGTATGATAGTTTTATTTTTCATTTTCTTGTTCAGTTTTCATTCTCATTTCTTTTACTTATCTTTGGATTTCTTTAATTGCTTTTCTTTTGACTTGTTTTAGTTCTTGTGGTATTGAGAGACTGATAAAGAGATATATTGATAAGAAACTTATACAGATCATAGACATTTACTCATTTATAGCCTTTAATATATTGGATATATTAGATTATATTCTCTTTAATTTGATTTTATTTTTATTATTTAAGAAATATTTGATTTTTGAAATATAGTTATGCATAATTCAATGTTTGATTTGTTCAATTATTCCTATAATTATTAAAAAACACTTTGTACATCTTAGGATTAACTATTATTCCTTAGACCCCTTATGATTAAACTACTCTGATTTCATCTTGACTTTCAAGATAGTTGAAAGGGTTGATTCATTGACATAACAATTTTCACCATCAACAAATTTGGTGACTCTGTTGAGGAGTTTTTAGAAATATTATCTTTAATCTTCTATTTTTATTTTTTATCAATCCTTCTTGTTTGTTTTAGTCCTTCTTTCCCATGACCATTGGTGGTCCCCCTCCTATCATCCATCCTAAAATTGATATTGTTGAGGATAAAGTAAATATTTATTCTAATTTTATTTGTTTTACTTGTTATAATAGACCTTATAATTTGCATCGTAGTCTTGAAGTTATAGTTAAGGAAAAGGATGAAACAATGTTTAAAATAGATTGGTATGTTAATCTTAGCCACAAAAATTATTTTCATATTCAGGAATAAAATCATTGCATTCATTAAGAAAGAGAGCAAATTTTGGTTGCTAATCATTAGCCTAGAACTTGTTTTATTTTTGAATCCTTTCCTTTTGATGATTTTAATATTCCTATTGACTCTAATACAATTATAGAGTTAAATTGACCTAGTCAAGTAAAGGAACTTATTGTAACTTCCAATGGAAGAGCTTCTAGAAAGAGAGTTTAGGACTTGATTCTAGGTCTATAAAATAACAGAGATCAAGTATAAGTCCTTAATAATGAAGTTAATTATAATGTAGATAATGATCAACCTCCAGTGAATCATTAGATTTGTGGGAATATCATTAGCTACCTTGTGTTTATTTTTATCTTGATTTGGAATTCAAACATGAACAACTGAGTAAGAGTTGAGCAACCAAAGTTTTAATTTAGCATAAAATATTAATCACCAATGATATGAAATAACCATGGTGAATATATGTGTTTGATGCATACAGACTGAAAAGATTGTAATTTGTGAAAAATAGAGTGCATCATGATGTGGAAAAATCATAACCACACTATAGTGTAATACACAAAAGAATATTGACAAAACATGATAAAAAGAAATAAAAACCATCATGTAAAAAGAATAATTCAAACAAAAAGAAAAATGTAAAAGTATACATAAATAAAAATGATGAGTGTGAGATAAAAAAAGTAAATCACAAGACACATGACAAGACAATCAAGAGTAAGCAAATTTAACGAAGACAAGTTCAATAGAATTATAACAAAACATAGGTGAAAACAAAAACTAAAGCAATCAACATTGAAAAAGGAAGCAAATGACATGACTAACATCTTAGGCTAAGATTGAGACTTTGGGTAGCCAACATTTATGACAAGATTTAATGATAGATGAGGAAGCTTTGAGATAACCATGTGGTTTTGAATAGAAATGAGAACAAGTGAAATAATATGTTGGATGAATGGAGATGATGGAGATAGTGGTCGAACTAACCTTAGAGGACCCATGCCACTAATCATTACCTGCATAGTCTAAATGATTTTACCTTTGAAAATAGTGTGAATGCCCATGATAATAGGGATAGACTTTAGGCCACATGTAATTCTACACATATGGGAAGTGATGAGAAAATGGGTTGATGGATGAAGCATTAAGATTAACCCATGAATGTTATTGACCCACTTAAACTAATGATTTCACATTATGATTAGTCAAGATGATGGATTAGTTTACCCGCAATCAATGATATATGTAAGGAAAAGACTAGAAATGATATCTCCCAAGATAAGCTACATGTTTTGAGGTACCCCATTAATCAGGATTCATTGGGAATGATATATCCCCTTAAGAAGTTGTGAGCTCAGCTCAGTTGACTAATTTAATGACTAATGCAGAAAGGATGGATATTGTGATTTAGTTGGTCCCAATCAATAGGTGTGGGAGATTAAGTGGAAATAGTAAGAAATGATTTTGAATGATTGATGTGCAAACATAAATAAATAATTTACATAACAACATGGATTAATGATGACTAATCATAACATCGATTGGATATGGATGGGTGGAAGAGAGAGGTATTATGGGATGAATGGGGCAACAAATTTTGTTTTCGCCATGACACTTTCCCAAAGCACTAGTTTATTGGGTTTTCACTCGTGGACAACTTTTTTTTTGTTTCTTTTCTCTTTTTCTTATTTTTTTGTTTTTTATTTTGTATTTTTATTTTGAGATGTTTGAATCACATGCCCTCTATAGAGATGGATTTTACTAAAAACTTATTATACAAACTCGACATTAGAGGACTAGAGATTGATGATATACCATGTATCTCTATATTTTTATGATAATGCCATGGAAAATGATTATATATGTGAAAACAAAAATGTATCAAATGGATGTAACATGATGGATATGCATGAAACTTTAGGAATGTACTAACAGTTATTTTGTAGGTGATGACCCAATTATTATTTTACACAACATATGACTTTCAATTTGCAGCAAAGGAATGAAACGGGGAATAGGATAAGTATGAAATGGTGAAGATGAAAACCAAAAATCAAAATTTTGTGTGGAAAAGGAAAGTGACCTAATCCTTATAAGCAAAGGGGGAAAAATGTGATTCTTGTTAAGCTCATAGAATACTAACTTTATTAGTTGTGTCTAGAGAGAACTAGCCTTGACAAAATCAGTAAGTGGGATAAAGTTACCCTTTTCAGCATAGACATATAGACAATATTTTTGAATAAATTTTTATTTGGACACCTTTTGATTTAATATGCAATACATTTTTTGTGACCCCCTACATGTAGTCTCATGTGACTAGGAAGACACATGGGCTTGTCACCAAATATTATATGTAGGTGAGTAAGAACATCTCTCCCCAATGTTAATCCCATGCAACTAGTGACATGTGACGGCTCAACACTGAATATTAGTGAAGGGTGAGAGATGTGTAATTTGAATTTTATGTTGCATAAGATTTAGATAAGGGTGTCATTTTATTTGGAAGGATTTTACCCCCAAGTCTTGGACTCATGCAACTAAGAAGATGTGAGGGCTCATCACCTAAGATCAAGACAGGCAAGTAAAGTTACCATTTTTTTGTGTAGCATGTTAATGTTTTCTACATAGAGGGAACTATAAGAGGAGAGTTTGTTATGGACAAGCTTCTAGTCTAAGTTGTATACTAGTACTTTTCAAGACTTGTAAAAAGATGTAGGGAAAATATATGTACTCTACTCCTAAGAACTAAGGAAAGAACCAATGTAATGCTAATTTTGAGAATATTTTCCATGGGATAATAGGATGATATAAAAATTTAAATGATATGATAAGCCACATTTTGAAATTTTGTGTTATGCAAACTGACAACTAAATAATCATCAAACATGACATCTGATATACAAAACAAAATGTAAATGATGGAAAATGCAATGTAATGAGGGAAATGTGAAATGTAATTGTAAATAGGTTGACCCCAAGTATCAATGTACTTGTAGACAATAAGTTATTATATTTTTTATTGTTTTGATTTTATAATTTTTACTTTGCTTTATTGGCATTTGAACCCAATGGAGAGTCACAAGATGCATATTTTTTTTAATTTTTTTTTGTTGTTTTGTGATTTTTATTTTTTTTGGCATCTCAATGATAAAAGGGTTTGATATGCATGATGTTGACCCCTATTGATATTTTAAGTATGCACTCCAAAGATGTATTCAGTAACTTCTTTGATTTTTAACTTGGATTCTTTCAAATTTACCAAGATACCATCATAACCCCTATGATAGAGGGTGTTGCCAAACAGGGTGAAGTAGAAAGTATGTTGGATAAAGGATGTGTGTTGAGTGCATAAAATATTTAGAGGGATGAAATGATAGTGGAAATAATTATAGGTTTCATGATGTGAAATGTGATTGGGACAAACAATCTCATGTATAGCAAGATTAGTAGTGACCGTAAGTCAGATGATTTGGGGATTCAATTTTAGATCAATGGTGTCTTCAATATGTGATAGATATATATCATACAACTGTGTTGATGTAGGGTTAGATTAATTTTTTCATCCATTTCTTCCTTCGAAAGGTTTTCAACAAGGGATTCTTCTTGATTTTTTTTTATTAGGATGTAGATTTGGATTGTCTAATAATGCCTCAAAGAGGTTCTCAGTAAGGGAGGGACTCATATTTTTGATTTTTTGGATTTTGATTTGGATTTGGATTGTAATCTAGATTTGGTTTATCTGACAGTGCCTCAAATAGGTTTTTGTAAGGGATAATGATTTTAGATTTTGATGGTAGGATTCATCTTGATTGAGGAACGTTTGTTGTTCTTCAGAATATGTAGATGTTTCATGATGCTCTTCTAAATAGAGGCCAACTAGGAAGTTTATGATTATATCATTATCATTGTGGGAGAAAATATATGGTAAGTATAACTATTGGTCACAATCACTGGGTGTGGGAGATGGACTTACAATATGTGAGGAAGGATTGATGGTTTTGATGAAAGGAGTGGTATGATTAGGCTCAAAAAAGATATGTTGGCATACCCTAAGCTATGAATGTTGAGTGTGGATACACTTGGATTTACCACAATGCACCCTTTGTTAATCAAATCTTAGATAGAATGCTTAAGTATCATACAACAATTTGTAGGATGACCATCTATTTTGTGATAGTCATAATATTTGTTATCTCTATACCACTCAGGTTTTGGGACATTTTCATCAAATTATTTGGTGTTTGGAAATAAAACTAAGTTTACAACAACCAAATTTTGAAAGGCCACATCATAGGGTTATCCTAAAAGAGTGAATTTATGTTTGTGATTTACTTGACTAGGCTGACCACTAGGCATGGTAACATTATTGGGAGGTTGGGTAATTTGGATTTGGTGTGGCTCTAAAGATGAAGTGACATTGTATAGTTGGGATGTTAGAATTGGATTCTCTTTGCTAGTGTCGTAAGGAATGTCAAAAGCAAGGCTATAACTAGTGGATGGGAGACTTGGTTGATTTTCACTAATAGGGTTACTAGTGATGGGGTGATATGGAATGGTTTGGGTTTCAAAATCAGGAAGAAAATTGGATCTTAAACGTAAACATTGTAGCAAGACCTTTTTTTTGCTTTGATGTATTTAGCAATTTGGGAATGTGGAGTATGGTGTGGAGTGTTGATGAATTGATTTGTGTTAAAGTATAAACTTGCTAGATTTTTGAGATTGAAGGATGGATTTGACAGATTTGTGTTGAAGGTGAAACTATCTAGATTATGTGGACTTGTGAAGTTAGATGGATGTGTGGAAAAATGTGGATTTGATGTAGTTTACTTCAAGTGTGAGAGTAAATTGGATGTAGAACTAAATGGTTGATTTTGATGGATGCTAAATGGTTGGTTTTTATGGGTGTTAAAATTAAAGGTTAGATTTAGACTAGAGGTTGTCTTTGGATTTGAATGGATTGGGAGTTGACTTGTAAATTGGGTTTGGTTCAAGCATAAATTTGATTCATTGATGTTTTTATTGGATTGATTGATTAATAAACTTGAATAACTATTCAAGTTTGGATTTGATTGGTTGATGTTTGGATATGATTGATTGATGGGTAAACTTGAATAATTATTCAAGTTTGGATTTAATTAGTAGATGGGTAAAATTGAATAAGCATTAAAATTTAGATTCTATTGGTAGATGAGTAAACTTGAATAAGTATTCAAATTTATATTTGACTGATTGATGGATGAGGTTGAATGCACATTCAAACTCAAATTTGGATTTATAGGATGATTAATTGGTAAACTTGAATAACTATTCAAGTTTGGATTCGATTGGTTGTTATTTAGATATAATTGATTGATGGGTGAGGTTGAATCCACATTAAAACTTGGATTTGGATTTATTGTATGATTGATTTGATGTTGATTGAAATATGCATTTGAATCAAATTTGATTTGATTGAACACTAGGTTAAGACTAGGATTGTTTGGATTTAGATTTATGGCCGGATTGATCAAAGGATAGCTCCGTAAATCCATTTGTCTAGTGATAGGTGATATTGCTGACATGAAAGTATTTGAATCAAAAAAGGATTAAAAAATAACCTTGACACTAGACTATAAAAAAAAAGACCAAAGTGTCTAAAAACTTGATTGACTACTAAATGCTTTTGAGTTTGAGTGTAAGGTTATTGGTAGATTTTTTTTAATGACTCAAAAGAACTTTATTTTCATTCAAGGTTTATTCATCACATGGTAGATCACAAGGAAAAAAATAAACAAATCCCTACTTTAAACAGTCAATCAATTACACATAAAAGGTGAAAAACTAAGATAAGGATTGTGAACAATGTTTGGGCCTTTTGATGTCACTTACTCATCCATGCCCTCATTTGTGGCTGAATATTTTAAGGCACTAACCATGGAAGATCCTGCCATTTCCATGACCCACTGAGTCTAGTTTCAAGGGTGTGTGGAAGGTAACTTCTCAGTGTTAACCACTAACTGATGCACCAAAGTCAAATAAAAAAAGAGGTGTTCCTAAGTTTATGGTTTAAATAAGATTATCTAAGGGGAGTCCTCCCAGATACCTTGTCGTACATTGAGGCACAAAACTATGGAAGAAATAGATAAAGTGGATGCACATTATTGGGTCTTGTCTTAAAGTACCTTACATAGCCATAGGGGTTTTAGTGTGTTGATAATTGATGATATCATATTTCAAGGCAACTATTGAAACCCTGGGTATTGGAACATGAAATCCCCTCATGTTATGGTGTGCTTAAAACACACAACCATTTAGGCAATTGAAATAGTTGGATCTCAATTATATACCCTATTGATACATGGGGTTTGACCTACTACATGGTGGTGAAATCCATGGTCAATAGAGCCCTTAGAAATAGAAATAAAAAGTAAGTTTTCATTTATGATTTTTTAGTTTCGTCGCTAATGTGATGTTAATGAAAGAGCATACACAAACACCACTTAGATAACACAAAATTATGGAATTATTTTTTATTCTCAAGTATCATCACCAATATGATACCAAAGGAAGAGCATACACAATTCCACAATTACAAATAGAATACTTAAAAATAAATAAATAATTCCAAACCAAATGTGATATAATTACTAAAAACTTGAAAAATTGTTTAAAAGTGTTAGTAGCAAAATAAAAGAAACTGGTTTTTGTTTATTCCTCTCATGAATTTTCCTTAACAAGCATTCGGAAAATAAATAATTAAAGAGTTTTTTTTCATATAGTTAAGGAAACCTACAACAAAGTAAGAACAAACTATAAAAATAAGAGAAAACAAGAAACATCATTTGAAAACTACTTATAAATGCAACTATGACAAATATGAGATAAAAAAAGATGATGGAAGGTCCTGTCGGGAGTGCCAAAATGTATTAAGGAAATCTATAAATGCAAATAAGCTAAGAAAGAAAATGAAATCTTAATCTAAACCAACTCACTTATGATATAGCTACAAATGAAAGAAACAAAACAAGATTATAATTTAGAAATAAAAGAAGCTTCTTTCATTGCAATGTGAATTTGATTTGCTCTCTTTGAATTGTGGTTGCTCACCCACTCTTCCAACACAAGGGCAAATGGGTAGCATTGTGGTATGTAATCTCTTATAATCTCAACATGATAAACCTATAATAAATAAGTTTGTGAGATATGCTAGCAGAATAATTTTGTAATGAAGAAGCTTGGATAAATTGAAGGAACCTCCAATTTATAGAATTTGGAAATGGATGTGAACCATCCATCTTAAGATGAAGATCAAGGGATGACAATAAAAGGTAATTTTTAATTCATAATGGGAATTTTGAATAAGAAATTAGAGTGGAGAATATGTGGGATTTACAAATGAATATAAAATTCATTTGAGAGAAAGATATGTTATAAAATTAGTAAAAGGATGTGAGGTGGATTATTAAATTAGAGAAAATCATATCATGGAAGATAATGGGAATAAAGGTGGATTATTAAATTAGATCATGGAGGATAATGGGAATAAAGGTGGATTATTAAATTGGATCATGGAGGACAATATGATTATTAAATTAAAATAGTGGACAATAGGATTATTAAATTAGATCATGGAAGACAATGGGAATAAAGGTAGATCATTAAATCAGAATGGTGGGGGACAGGTGGAGTCTTAGGGCATGTGAGGATAATTTTTAATTTTTTGATTTATGAAAATTATGAATTTCAAAAATCCATGGAATTTTTAATTAGAGAAAGATTAGTTAATTAAATTTGGATTTATTTAGGGATAATAAATAGTGAATAGTGATTAGGGAAAATTAAGGATGATTAGAGAGGATTAAATATGATTAGGTATTTAGTGAAAAGAAATTTAAAATCAACACAAAGTGTTTGATTTTAAGTGTCTACAGTAGGCACTAGTCTTGATCAACCCATACAACATGAAATATATCAACCTTTATTCTTTTACTTTAGAACACACCATAATTGTAGTACTCACTCAGAAGTTAGATGGGGGTGAGCATCTGATAGCCTTTATTAGTACAAAATTGAAGAATGTCGAGCTGAAGTACTCCACCCTCAACAAACATGTTTATGCCTTGGTGAAGGTTGTGAAGAAATTTCAGCATTACATCCTCAGAAATAAGGTGCATGTTATTGTCTTCAATCCGGCCATATAACTCGTGTTGTGACAAAATAAGTTGGGTAAATGTAGAGTTTCATAGATGGCTAAGTCATGAGAATATAACCATGAAATAAAACCTGTCAAGTTGGTCTGAGGCCAAGGTCTCACTCAACTAATTACTGAGATTTACCCTAGGATCATTGTGGTGTAATTGGACAAATCAAAAATGGTCCACCAAGACTAGTATGACCCAATTGTACACTATTTCCTTTATGGGAGTTGTCCTCTAAGACTAAATCAAACACATAAAAGAGCTCTCAGGATAAAATTATCCCATTACATGTTGAATATAGGAGTGATTTACTAAAGGAATTATGAAGGCATGTATCTTAGGTGCCTATTGGAAGAGGAAATGAAAGAAATCGTGACCAACTTCCATGAGAAACTAGGTAGCAGCCACTCTTTAAGGATTGCAACTACTCACAAAATTATATTATTGGCCCACTATATTCAAGGATTCCCACACTCATGTCCACACCTACCATTAATTTCATACATTTGTCAATCATTAAGCTCATGTAATGATGCCCTTCTAGCCTATGATAGAGGAATGCCCATTTACTCAATGGGGACTTGACTTCATAGGAGAAATCAACCCAAATTCATTAGCGGGAAATAAGTTCATACTTATAGCCATTGACTATTGCACAATATGGATAGAGGTAGTGGTGACTAAGAATAACACAACTAAGGAGGTCATCAAATTCCTTAAAGAAAACATAACCACATGATTTGACACCCCAACTTCATTAGTCTGTGATAAAGATCATGCATTCTAACCAGTCAATATCAATGAATGGATTATGAGAATGACATTACCTTGAGATTATCATCAAACTAATACCCATAAGGGAATGGTTTGGTTGAGTTAACTAATAAGAACTATTGACATTCTGGCCTCATAGACCAAATGTCAACCCCTATCGTCAAAAACTTGCATGAGAACCTTTTTGATCTTACATACTAGCCATAGTCTCATAAATATTCATTGAAAGCCTTTGAGTTTTTTTAAGAGTGTCATGGTGTGTTATGAATATGTTGGTGAACTCATGTGTCATGGTTGTCTTGGGTCTATATAGTGATGTGACAGTGGTCATGATGATCGTGGAAAAAGTAGTAAAGTCATCATGGTCTTTCTCAGGCCTCAAAGGGTGGTATTAAGCATGTTTGGTAGTCTTAGAGATCCTTAAAAAAAATTGGGTCATTTCAAGATGAGAATGACCATTACTAGCAATGTGAAGGGTGTCCAAACTCCTTTTGATTCATGATATGAAGCCTAGTGGTATGTGTCAAAACCATATTCCATGGCCTTTCTATTCAAGTCTATCGTAATGCCTCATTAGCCTTTTCAAGACCCTTAAATGCCTCACATGAGACAACGTGACTTATAAAGTATTCATAAAGAGGGAATATTTTGATGTTTCATTGTTTGAAAGAGTCTTTAAGAGGTCATATTCTCATTATAAACCATTACTAGGCATTTTATAGTCTTGAGGGTCCTTTTTAAAGCTTATATCCACCTCCCACTTGCCAAATGGGCCCCACATGCACAAATATGCATCCTTTCAGCTTCCCTCTACTGTACCATTCAATTTTAAATGTCACTTTATGCATGTTTTCCCTCCCTCTACCCTCAAATGTTAGTTTAAGATCAAAAAAAAGGAGAAAACAATGGAAAAATAGGGTTTTCAAGTGCTTATTGTAGATTATATGAAGTGGTACAATCGGTCAGTATAGAGGGGGATCAAATATTGTAGAGTATTTCATTATGGATGTCAAGAATATTTTGTAGGTCAAAAGGATTTCACTGGCTTCCTTGGCAACCCAAGTAATCTTTTTAGGTTTTCACTCATTCTGTACAAGAGAAAGAATATCAGGAGATGATCTCTTGGAAATAAGAAGGGGTCCCTTGAATTTCCAATCATGGGAATTGGTTTTAGTTTTGGTCCCCTAAGCTCTATAAGCATATGCTAATAATTTGAGTGATCTATTCACCATCCTCATCTACACAAGGCAAAAGGAGGAGGATAGTTTCATTGAATTCCTTATCTATATGATCAAACTAATAACTATTTCTAGTTCTTCAATTATTGAAAAGACTCTTTATGGCCTCCTCATCATTATTTCCACACATGTGGGCATATGGAAGTGAAAAATGTCTAAATTACCAATGTCTACAGGCTACAAGCAAGATTTCTATGGTGAGAATGAATACTCAATGTATACACCTGACGGTGAATAGTCTTGAAGGTTAAATAGAGTGTCTTGAAGTGATTCACACCTCTTTACTTCAAAATTTAGATATTCATAAAGACATCTAACTATCTCATGGTGCCTCCAAGATTGCTTATGTGTCTATAGTAGAATGTAGTGTATGGTATAATGGTGAATTTAAGATGGTCAAAACATAGTAAAGCATAGCATGGAGTGTTCCATCCACACTAACATATCCTTATCTCAAGTTTTAAAAACTTCATCATATCCCCATAGCTCAAGGAATCACCATCTATCTTCCCTTAAGCACTTCATAACCCTTTTGGCAGATATTAAGGTCATTTAACAAATGTTAAGTTTTTTTTGGAGTCCTAGGTTTCCACTTTCACTATATATGTTTCATTGATGCTCTCAAAATGTTATATTTTATTAGATATGTTGTAGAGATGTCTAGGGTCCTTGAAAACCACCTTGGGTGTGAGCTCATATTCCTTTTCAAGCCCTCAAATAGCCTCTCCATTTTAACAACCTCATCACTACCATTTCAACCCAATTTAAGCCATGTCTTCAAGTCTTAAGCCACATCTGACCTCATTAGTCATCATTAACAGGTTTGGATCCTTTACTCAATCCAAATACATGGATACAAGGTCTAATTACCCCTTGAGGTTATCAAGTGTCATCAAGTCTAAGAGATAATAACCCATGTAGTTATATACCATGTTGAGAAAGCATGATCACCATATACAGACCTTTGTACAAGCAAGACAATGAGGTGTTGACTAAGGAAGTTATATGAGAAGTATGTTGGAGACATTCAAGGACATAGAACTCAAGGATGATGCCATGTAACTGTTGACAATGAGGT
>JARHVA010000329.1:3410000-3787500 GCA_037957365.1 Torreya grandis | reverse complement strand
TTAAGATTTAATGTTCGTGATCCTTTGTTGGACATGACATTATCCTTTGAACAATGATATAACAAGAAAGCCATACCTTCATCAATGAAATTCTATAAAGCATTGTTCTTTGAACAATGATATAACAAGAAAGTCATACCTCCATTATATGCCCCTAGTGTACTCATTACCAATGCCACTTGCCTGAATTAGATTTTGATGCTCCAGTGCTTGTTTAGTTTTAAATTTTGTCAGGTGGGAACATACGATTAAGGATATTATAAATATTTTTTAGCAAGGTAAATACAAATGGGGTGGCACCTTTTTAGGGGCCACCCAGCATAAACTTGTTGTACTTGCCTCGAGACCTATCAAGGCATTGAATGATTTTGGAAGATGTGTTCTCTCCCCTATGAGCTTTTGGATTTTATGAACACGAGTTATTATTCACTTATATCATCTTTCATTGGTTGGGATGGCATAACTATGCTAAGTTTCAATTTTGACCTTTACATTTGTTGTCACCTACATTTTCAAGAATCACTGACTTTGTACTTCCTTGGTAAACTACCTAGAGTGCTTAACCATTGCCAAAAGTGATGTATTTCATGGTAGAAATAACATGTGTTTTTTTAAAGAGGTATGGTGTTATTTTATTTTGATAGGTATAGTCTTTAGCCATTTTTAGTTCTTCTTTATCACATTAGATTCTCATGATATAAACTTGAGTTGATGTAGGCATGTCTACATCTACGTTGTTTTCCCTTTATTTATGCTTTCGTAAATGTGTTTGAGACCACGTGTGTTTGAAAACTTATCTTGGGCTTAGAAAGACCTATTTTGGGCATATAGATCATTTATTTATGGGTATTTTGACTAGGTTTAAGATTCCCATACAATTGATTGAATCTTAGATACTTTTGGGGGTTTTGTTGGGCCGAACATGTATACAATTTTGTGTGCTTTGAGGCAACTAGGGCATTAAGCAATCAAACTTCTTGGTGCTCAAAAAGGTGTTTCAAATGAAAGCTTTCTTTAGGTAACATCCTATCATGAACCAACTACAATTTTGATACATAGTCTCTCATTAAATTCGAGTACAAAAACTTGGTTTTGATTAATGCGTAATTTCTTATTCTAATTGATGATGATATTGTTCTATGATGTTGTGCGAGGAATTTTCCATGACATTGTCATTTTTGGAAGGTCAGTCTACTCCCAAATTAGCTTATTGTTGTGAAAAATACAATAGACCAATAACTTAAGCATGTTTTTGCCTTTCTTTATGAAATAATTGGTCTTGTGAGGCATTGTTAAGAGTTTCTATATGAGATAGAATATGACATTGTTTTTTTTTTGTCACTAGCTTGTGCCTGAAGGTCAACATGCAAGTTATGCTAGTGATTTTTTAGGGTCAAGGTTTCTCTTTATTTTCTTCCTCTGCAGATGTTTTGGGAGTTAGTTTTTAGTTTATTATTAAAGCTAAATCAATTTATATAGTTTTGTTTCAAGTATAGAATGAGTTGTAGACTTTACATGCCAATGAATCATTTATGCGCATGAAATATTGTGATAGTAGAGCATCATTTTTATTTTACATTGATACAATCATTGAGGCTTAACATAGAAAAGTTTTTTAGTTTGTTTCAGTTTGGTAATGATGATAAACACCAAATTTTGGTTTATCTTAAGACATAGATGAGTGCAGTTTGGCTAATGATACAAATTATGAGCTTGTATGGACAAATGTTTTGATTAGGTGTTTGAAAATTGTTAAGAAACTGCATACTAAAATATACAAAATCATACAAATATTGAATATATATTATTTTATTCCTTTTATTGAAGGAATCACTTTGAATCACTTGCTACTTCAAGGGGGCGACCTCCTTATCAGAGTAATACTCTAATTGATATTTTCTTGGATGTATTACAATAGCTTATGCCCCTCTATTTATACTATTATAATATATCTCATTCTTTCATTCTATGCATGTGGGTTTATTTCTCTATAACATTTTATTCATTATTCTACTATTTATGCTACTATTCTACCCCTCCCTAGGTATATTACATTCTATCCCCCTTGAAAATGTTTCGCCCTTGAAACATGCAAAAAATTACATTAAAAATATCTGGAGGACTAGATAGAAGCCTGACCATGCATCCTTTTTTCCTTCCATTTCTTCCTTTTGTGCTTGGAGATGAGCAAGTACAATATGAAATCAAGTACTATAACATGAGGGTGAAGTGCACAAAGAGCTATGGATGGAATAGCCTCAGCTTGAAACATGACAGTCATGAGATTAAATTTGAGCATTGAAATTTGAAACTTGATGATCATCACCTCAAAGCTAAAACAAGGATGCTCAAAATAATCTGCTCGGTAAGTCAATTGAGGATACATGTCATCCCCTTATCATTGTTCATTAGATACATTTTTTTTAGAGTGGTTAACCCCAACAAAGAATGCAATTTTTTTTTAAGTATTAGTGGCCAACGTGGGCTCATTGGTGGCATGCTCAGGGGTTTGCTTGGGTGCATCCAAATGTGAAGTAGTCGTGGCCAAAAAAAGAAAATCAACATATCAGGGGTTGCAAGAATCCTCCAAATCTAGCCATGTAGTTATGTCCATCTCGTATGCTTCAACTATAGGAAATAAATCTCCATACCATTCGCTATAGTTATTTTCTTGATCCAACCATGTATTGATTTCCTTATCATACTTTCTTGGTATATGAGAGTGAAGCTGAAATCTATTTAAAATAACATGCATATTACTGATATATTTATCCATATCACTGTTTAATTGATGCATTATTCTACATAAAATAGAAAGCGCTCTCTCTCTCTCTCTATATATATATATATAAAAGCAATTACTAAAACTGTGATAACTTTTACAATACTAAACTAAAATTAAAAATTAAAAATGTTCTAGAAAGATAGAAATGAGGCACATAAAACTTAGAAAGCGTTTGACACAATTCATTATCATTTGAGAGCAGTTTGAAAAAGAATATTTATGGGTTTGAGGGAAAAAATGAAGATCTATATTTGTACTATGTAGATCTGACTTTTGAAAACCACCAAGATGTAATGAAGCTCCAAAATGTCCCTGTTGAAGACCTCCAAGATACAACGAAGCTCCAAAATGTGCCTACAGTAAAGATCACAAAAATGGCTATTGGAAGCGCTCTGATATCGGATGTTAAGAACATGCATGCTAAAATACACAAAATTATACAAATACTGAATACATATTATTTTATTCCTTTTATGAAAGGAATCACTCTGAATCACTTGCCACTTTGAGGGGGTTACTTCCTTATCAGAGTAATACTCTAATTGATATTTTCTTGAATGTATTACAATAGCTTATACCCCTCTATTGTCCCATTCTTCTATTTTATGCATGTAAGATTATTCCTCTATAACATTCTATTCATTATTCTACCATTAATGTTACGTTACTATTGTACCCCTCCCTAGATATAAACACACTTGGCTATTTATTACTTGAATCAATCATCTTCGAATTGTAAACATTTTCATTTATTTTGACTTGATTTCAGGAAGAATATTCATCAGAGGGTATTGTTTAAAAGTCCTATTGAATATAAGAAAAGGAACAACTCAGGGTTGCTTTTCCCATTCATTCAAGGTTTATATTTTTGTGTGAGAGGAGTATTTTCAATCAATACAATGCATAATTGTTGGAATAAGATAGTTTTTGGTTGGTTGTTTAATCCACAAAGTGATTTTCTCAGTGAATTAATATGGACTTAAAGGTAAATTGATCATGGTTTGATTTTATAAGTTGAAACAAGCTCTCAATTTTAGAGTGAAACTTTACAATATGTTATTAAAGCAATGGAAATCAATTTGGGTTTACTTGTTCAAGTTATCTAAACAAAACATAATTTATTTGTTTTTTGATATCTATTTTTTTGGGGGGAACATTTAGGATCACTGGACCATGGTTATGAGACTGTAAAGGCTCAACTAAAATATTTTTTTTCCATCTACTACATCACTTTAAGTAGGGTTTTGCCATATCATGACCTTGTTAATATTCACCTATCATTTTTTAAATACATTATTATATATAAAAATATGATATATACATTTAATCTTGTTGTACATAGTTTTACAATTGGGAAAAAAACTAGTTATCAATGAAAATAAGATAGTCATGAAAGGCATGTTTTACTTGGGAACCAGCACTAAAAAATTGCTTAAGAGGTGTAAAGGGCCATTAAATTTAAACCTTGGATGTTAACATTCAAATTAATTTAAATTTATTATTACATTTAAACAAATTAAAAAATAATCACGTTGATAGGTATAATTTATAATGGTAGTCGAGGGTGGTAGAAAGTAATAGTGTGAGATGTTAATAAAATTTACCGATTTTAAATTTTGCATTTATTAAATTTGACAACTATTTGACCATCATATATAAGTTTTTTTTATTGCTTGATGGTATTTTGTGTTAGGTTGTGGAGCTAAAAGCTTCACCAGGATGCAAACAGGAGAAGTTATGGAGGTTGCAGAGAGTTGCAGAACGAGTTGCAGGGCAACCGACGTCAGTCTGATCAATTGACGTCAGTCAGATAGCAGTGCAGAAGCAACCGACGTCGGTTACAAGTCGGCCGACATCGGTCAGGAGGAGCCGACGTCGGCAACCTGTGTGTGAACATGCAGTTTGCATGCGGATTCTGGAGAGTCTATTTTTGGACTGTTAGTTTGCATGTTAAAGGCTAATTATAGTCTTGAGTTGCGTGTCTAATTATTGTAATTAAGATAGTCTAATTATTGTAAGCATGAGATCTATATAATAGACTCATGGGCTGTATTGTAAATTAGTGCTAGAGAGTAAGAGAGCAAAATAAGCTCCTTCAGAGAGAAGAGAGCAATGGTGTGTTCCTCCTAGTGCCACAGTACCAAGTGTGGGTGCTGGTTTGGAGAATCAGAAGGGTTCTTTGTGTATGTATGATCTTGGTCAGCAGGTGTGCAGGACCACGTTTGGAGATCTACAATGGTGAGTAAGGTCTGGTGATTTGCAGGTGGCAGCAGAGAGCAGGAGATTTACTTGGAGTACGGTTGTGTGCTTGGTGTATTGGCAGCATTGTTACTGACTGGTGCAGGTGAACACCAACTCTGTATTGGAGTTGATTGTTGGGACCGTAAGAGAGAGAGGGAAGAAGTCCTTGAGGTGTGGCAAGCCTTTGAGGTGGAAGAAGAAGTGGCATCTTCTTTATTGTATTTTCTTCTGAGTGATTATTAATACAATTGTGTATTGTCTCTCATATCCTGTGTTGTTTCATATTTCTAGTTACTTATTCATTTTGGTTAAATTCCATGTTTAGTTGCTAATACAAGAGGTAATCTTATATGCTCTTATTGTGGAGAGTAGTGGATCATGACAGCTGGTATCAGAGCAGGTTGAGCAGGTTGACCAGGTTGGTACCAACTTGACAGTTGGTATCAGAGCTTTAGGTTGGGTTACTAACAGGTGGTTTCAGATCTGGTTAGTGTTTGATTGATTACAAGGTACTCACAGGGGTTTCTGATTGAGTGGGAGTATAGCAATGGCAGAAGAAAGTAAGCTATGAATGGAAAAATTGAATAGCACGAATGGTCTGATTGATGGAAAGAAAGAGCAGGTAAATAAAGATTGCTGGTTGGTAGAAGATCAGTATGAAGAAAAGGGAGGAGCAGATGTTGCAGGTGATGTTGCACAGGATGTTTTGGATAAAGTAGAATCTTGGTTCACAGATTATGTTGCCTCTTTCTATGCAGCCCAAAATAGAGCATCTTTTCATGGGTATGTCTTGGGAGACTTTGGAGAGATTTATTTAGGGGTTGGTGAGCCTTGTCAAATTATTGACGAAGGGGAAGTGAAGCTGAAATTGCAGACGGATAACACACGGGTGTTGAAGGAGGTCATGCAGGGACCAGTCTTTGAGATGAGCCTAATTTCTTTAGAAAAGTTGGGTGATGAGAGATGCACAGTAACTCTCACAGTGGATGCACTTGAATTAGATGGTGGTAAGAAAGTAGGTATCCTTTATCTATCTACTTATATTACTGATTCACCTTCTGTTGCAGAGATGTGGCTTTGTAGGCTTGGTCACATATGTAAGAGGGGAATGCATGTTTTTAAGCGAAGGTCAGATGTCTTTGACAAACTTAAGAACTGGAAAGCCTTGGTTTTCATGGAGGAGATGACGGACAAAGATCAGTTCAAGGGGCTGAAGAATTTTGAGCAAGGCTATGTTGATTTGAACAGGGTTTTGATCCAAAAGGAGCTCCTGGGTAAAAGTTATCACTCACAAGGAGAACACAGAGACCGACGTCAGTTAGAAAACTGACGTCGACGTCCATGCAAGGACCGACATCGGCTATGTGCAGACTGACGTCGGTAACTCAGGGGCAAATAAACATCGACGTCGGTCATAGAGAACCGACGTCGGCGATGAGGCAGTCGCAGGGAACCAACGACGGTCGGGTGCAAATTGAGATGTGACCGACATCGGTTATTGAGACAGATTTTGGGCGGACAGCAAGCTGTCAAGGAGTCTCAAACGCCCATATGGAGGACTGAAAGGGTAAGTAAGCCTCAAATTCATCATTTCCCTTCTTTACACTACTTGTTGCTCACTGATGGTTAAGAATCAGGAAGTCATTAAAGAAGCAGAGTAGGTAGATTTAGGAAACAGTGGGAGCTTGGCATGGATGAGGATTGTGATTCTTTGGAGAAGAATCAAACAGGAGTTTTTGGTGGAGTTGCCAGTGGGAAGAAAGCACTGAGAGACGAATGGATGTTCAAGATGAAGAAGAGCGGGAATGGACACGTGAGACGGAAGGCCAAGGTATATGGTCTTGAGCAAGTTGCAGGACAGTGGTACATGTTTTGACAGGGGTATGACAAAGCATGGCTTTGGTCAAGGTCATTGTAACCGTTGTGTTTTCTTTACCAGGTGGATAATGATTGCAACATTATTTTGTTACTGTATGTGGTGTGGTTGCTTGTTGCAGGGTTACACATGCAGGGAGTTTCTGAGCTAAAGGTAAAGTTAGTTCAGAGGTATGTCACGAAGAATTTGGAGCAGCAAAATTCTTTGGCATAAGAGACATGGAAGATCACAGGTTGATTTTGTCTCCAGTAGGAGCTGATGTGAAGAAGGTGTTGGCAGGGTTCAATTCGCAGGATGCAAAATCGGTAAGCACACCAAGGGCTGGATAGTTCAAGTAGAGCTTAGAACAGTGTTCGAAATCACATGAGGTCAAGTGTAGACCTGAGTTTTCCTAAGCAGTGGGAGTTGTCAGAAAGTATGGAGCCAATTCAGGGAAGAAGTACTGGAGGGTAGTTCAGTGGATTCTCAGGTATTTGAGAGGGACTAGCAGCAGGTTAACATGTTATGCAGGGTCAAGGTCTTCACTACATGGAGTTGTAGGTTCGGATGTGGCAGGTTACTTGGATGACAGGTGTAGCATCACAGGATGTGTGGTGGTTGGTCTTCAGGATTGATCTTGAAGAGGGATACAAGCCAGAGAATAAATTAGACGGTGTACAGGTACAGGTGCAGCTGTTTATCTCCAAGTGGGAGATTGTTAGGTTGTGGAGCTAAAAGCTTCACCAAAATGCAAACAGGAGAAGTTACGGAGGTTGCGGAGAGTAGTAGAATGAGTTGCAGGGCAATCGACGTCGGTTTAATCAACCGACATCAGTCAGATAACAGTGCAGAAGCAACCGACATCGGTTACAAGTCGGCCGACATCAGTCAGGAGGAGCCAACGTTGGCAACCTGTGTGTGAACATGTAGTTTGCATGCAGATTTCAGAGAGTCTATTTTTGGATTGTTAGTTTGCATGTTAAAGGCTAATTATAGTCTTGAGTTGCGTGTCTAATTATTGTAATTAAGATAGTCTAATTATTGTAAGCATGAGATCTATATAATAGACTCATGGGCTGTATTGTAAATTAGTGCTAGAGAGTAAGAGAGCAAAATAAGCTCCTTCAGAGAGAAGAGAGCAATGGTGTGTTCCTCCTAGTGCCACAGTACCAAGTGTGGGTGCTGGTTTGGAGAATCAGAAGGGTTCTTCGTGTATGTATGATCTTGGTCAGCAGGTGTGCAGGACCACGTTTGGAGATCTACAAATGGTGAGTAAGGTTTGGTGATTTGCAGGTGGCAGCAGAGAGCAGGAGCTCTACTTGGAGTACGGTTGTGTGCTTGGTGTACTGGCAGTGTTGTTATTGACTGGTGGAGGTGAACACCAACTCTGTATTGGAGTTGATTGTTGGGACCGTAAGAGAGAGAGGGAAGAAGTCCTTGAGGTGTGGCAAGCCTTTGAGGTGGAAGAAGAAGTGGCATCTTCTTTATTGTATTTTCTTCTGAGTGATTATTAATACAATTGTGTATTGTCTCTCATATCTTGTGTTGTTTCATATTTCTAGTTACTTATTCATTCTGGTTAAATTCCGTGTTTAGTTGCTAATACAAGAGGTAATCTTATATGCTCTTATTGTGGATAGTAGTGGATCCTGACATTTTGGGCATACAATAGAGTTTGGCCCCTTTAAATTTTTCAGAAATATTTTTTCGACTTTGATGTAGTAATGTAGCTAGATTGAGGCCCCCTGTCACTAGTCAAAAAGAATTTTGAAAAAAAATTAATGGAGACATTAATTCGATGTGGTATGTGACAAGTCCAAGATAGGGCCTCAAGATTGATCTCTTAATGTTTTTCAAATATATATATTTTCGTTGATAGGGGTAACCTTAATGGCACTTGAGTATGGTTTTGGAGTGTAATAATGTGATATATCAATAAAAATATATGATCTTAAATGTGACGTCTATTTGACCATCATAAGGAAAATTTGTCCTTAAATTTAATGCCATTTTGACTTGCATACGTATGTTTTTCTTCTTATTTGGAGAAGGTGATCGAAAAATTGGGATATCTTAGGCGTACAATGGGGCTTGGAGTCCTTTTTTGGGAAAGAATTTATCGAACTCGAAGTAGTGGTACAACTAAATTGAGGTAATTTGTCACCAATTTATGAAAAATTTGTAAAGAAAGTTACAAAATAATTTTTTATTATTGGTAAACATTTTTACAAAATCCAAAACTATAAATTGTAAAAACACTTTTTGAATCAGAATTATGAATCGAAAAAATAGAAGTTTTTATAGAATCTAGAACTCCAACCCAAAATTGAAACATATCAGAGACCTAATCCCCAAGAAACAAACCAACAATACAACAGTGCAAAGATAACTAAAACACTAAAAACCAACCAAAAAAATAAACGCAAAAAAATCACACTACAAAACCATCATAGAAAACATAACACCAAAAATACAAAAACTAAACAACAACCCAAAAAAAAAAGAAAAGACGATAGAGAAAACCCTTAACTAAAAAATAAATCAAAGAGCCACCTCCAAATTAATAACCATTTTTTTTGGTAAGGTAAATGTATTTAAGATGTATATACTTGTTATATATTCTCATATACATTTTTAAATTCTTTTTTATCTTTGTAAGTCAAATTAAATTCAATCGTTTAAAAGACTTCTGTCTCTCGGTTTTAAATCTGAAGAGATTATCTTAAATTTTCCATAATCCGAAGCGAGAGCTAGATTTTTGTCTTCATTCAGATCAGTTTTGTAGCTGCAATTCTGTGCAGGTCAGTACTTTCGCTTCCTCTAAATGCCTCCTAGGGTTTATTTGTTTCTCTTTCCTATTTTCACAGAAAGTTTACAGATTAAAAAGATGTCTTGTTTTTTAAAACTATGGTTTCAGTGATGGTTTATAGATTTAGGTAGATGAATTTAATAATTTGCCTCTGCAGGGTTTCGTTATTTTTTGTCCCTTCCCATTAAGGTTTGGAGAATCGATATATGGGTTTTTTAAGTTTAATTTATTTTTTAGGTTTAAACTTTCCTTCTAGGGTTTCGCTTTTTTTTCCTTTTACCCATGTTGGTCCAATTCCCGTGTAGATAACCCTTAATACGATTTCAGTGTTCTAGATTTTGATCCTTGTTTTTTTGCTAGATTATTGGGTGGATACGGTCGAATTTATTGGAAAATTACCAACCGTGGATTGAACCTGTGATTTGAGTGTAGAGTACGTGTTTCGCTCTACCAACTCGGCCCCAGCACTCAGGCTTAGATTTGGATATTTTTATTGGATAGATTTCTTAGATGTTCTTCCTAGGGTTTGAGTGGGTTGTCCCGTTGCTCTGAGGGTTTCTAGATTGGATAAATGCATTATTTGTTAGCGCTTCATCATTTAGTTTTTTCTTTTTCTCACGGTAGATCTGTCTGAAATTTTCTACACCAGAAATACACAATGATGACTGAAAGTATGATCTACGAATACCCTTTTTGGCAGGTGGGAAGGAGAGACAGGTGAATGGACAATTGTGAAAAGGGGGACGCCTAGATGTACCCCGTTATCCTACATGATAGTTGAATAGGAAAACACATCCCTGCGAAACATAGCTAAAACATTAATCCTTAACATATTTTGCAATTTTCTGTCTGAAATCCTTTTTTTAGGGTTTCTGTGTTTATTTATATTTTTAGTAGGTAGTTTCGTTGCTTTTTCTAGTGTTTAAATGATTTTCGCCTTTCTGTGATGGTGTGTTGATTGGATAGTTAAATTTTTTAATTTCTCTTTCTAGGGTTTCCGCGAGGGTACAAAGACTGAATGGATGGGATTACATATATATATATATATAGAGGGAACTTTAATATTTTTCATTTTCATCCTTCATAGGCTTTTTTTTGGATTTAAATTTATTTTTCCCCTCCCATGATGGTTTATGGGTTTAGAAGATGATTTTTGCAATTCCCATTTTTGTGGTTTAAGCATTTTGTGCCATGTTAATTGTGAGGCTATATGTTGGATAGATACCTTTTTTTGATTGAAACTGAAAGCATGCAATAAATTCAATAAAGTTTAAACGGTAATAGAGATAGTCTATCTAAATTAAATTGAATGCTTCTGGATAGAACTGTGTCTGCACAGTTGTATCCAGAACCATTCAATTTAAGTTTAAACAGATTACATGCCTCTATCAAAAAGGTGGGTTGAAAGGAATCACACCCTGAGCAACAACTTGATGAAAGAAAACTTAAAGTCTACATTAACAGCTTGGGCTGGTCATACTACTAAACCCATAAAGAATCATTGTTTTTTTGATGAATGTATGGTTTGCTTTGTCCATTCTTTCTCCTTTGCGTTCACCTTTGACAAGGAGAACTTCAAAGGCTGGGTGCTAACTGCAATCCAAGATGGGCCTTTGGATATCTCTATCTGATCAAGGTCCTCATCAACAGGAACGGTTGCGGAGTCTCTACTCATTCAATCCACTACTGGTTGGGCTGTCATGCGCCAGAGAAGCCTTCACCATTGGCCAAACACTAACGTATTCCTTCGATATTTTTTTTTTTCTCTTTGCTTATTTTCAGCTGTCCTACCTCACTTTGCATCTCTCCCAGCCCGACTTCAGCCTGACTTGTTTGCATTTCCCATTCTTCAAATGGATTCTGAGTACTTTTTCCTAATATTCCAAACCTATTTGATGTATTAGGAGCCGCTTGTACTTGTTTAATGCCTAAACTCTGTTGACCATTCTTTTGATGAGCGTGTTTTCTTGCTTTGGCTGTGATGAAAGCATGTTGCTTAGTGTTTTTGGGGATCTTGAAGCTCATTTTGTTCTTTTTGCAGCCCTCAGCAAAGTGGCCAAATTTATTGCATTTGTTACAGTTGAAAGGTAACTGCTCATAATCAAGCTCCTGCAAATATGAACATCCATCCAGATTTAATTGAATGACTTCAGGCAGACCATTTTCCAATTCTAATTCTACGCAGATTTGAGCACATGCAAAGCTACCTTTTGGCTCAGCACTATCAATGAAGTCGCCCAACGTGTGTTGCCAATGAAAGCCAGGGATTTATTATCCCAAATCATAAGAGGAAGGTGAGGAAGTTTTACCCAAATATGGCCAGCCTTAAGTATATCTTCAGCAGGATTGAAATAAGTGGACAGCGGTTCAAATACAGTCCTTTAATCGTGTAAAATATGGACCACTTCTGAAAATCAAATCTTTATCTTCTTCCAACTCGAAGGAGTCGGCATAAAACCCTCTTCCACAGAACCAGCGGCATAATCTACCCTTCAACAAGGGTTTCCAGTGGATCTCAATCCATACATCAAAAGCTTTCGGTCTTGGCCTAAGATCCATAATTTTTCTACAAAAATCCTCTCAGAGAACCCCAGAGCTTTCTTCCTAGGAGCATTGTGGCTTGAAGCAACTTATGAGACTGCATCTGACTTTTTCACAAAGTGGGGTTAGGGAGGTTTGGCCTTGGCCCTGCTAGCAGCAGCTACTGCCAAATTTTTGAAACCTGAGATCTCCACATCGAAATCCATTGCAGCTTCAGGTTGAGTATCCATTTAGGTTTGCATCCCTTTGCTGCTGCCACCGTGCCTGCTGCAGCTGCCGCACCTACCACCACCTTGCCTGCGGCAGCTGCCCTAATGTGCTGCCCTTTCCCTCGCTTGTGTTAACACTTCTGTTTGTTCTGCCCTTTCTTTTGCTTCCATTCAAGATCAGATAGTTTTTTTTTTTTTTCCCTTGGGGTTTTGTGTGTTTCCCCACATTTCCATGAGAGTTTCTAGGTTGGATAGATGCATAGTTTGTTAGGGCTTTACCGAGGGAGGCATTTTACACCCCACATCAACTTGGACTTTTGGTGTGTGCTTGGGTGATTGGGTGCATGTGTGGATTTGCGGGTAACATAAAAAGTTATTGTTTTTATAGATATGTAAAACTTAATGATAATAAAAAATAGACAAATATGACACACGCACTCGATGTTATAAATTAGGTAAAACTTTTTCAAGAAGTAGCCATTCGAGACTGAAAAAATTAGGTATCTGCAAGTCGATTGCCTCTACAGACTATGACCATGAAAGAGCTAGGAAAAATCTATTACTAGCATAGATCTGTCTTAACATGGATTTGATTGCGTCAAAAGGCATCAGGAGACTCGAGGTGCCAATCACACACAAGTCTTTTAGATGCTTCGTTGTGCATACAAATCCTATCAATCCAGAATGAAGTAAATCATGCTAGCTTGTTAGCTAGTGAGCATGAGGAAGGTCTGAACCATTTATTCTCTGTCATTAAGGATAACGACTTGTGGTTGGCAATGAATGTGGGCAAGCAGATTTGGTGCTGATTTTATCAAGGGATGTAGTGACGTACATAATGGGTACTCGGGATGAGCATCAATCAATGTTGGGTGTGTTCTCAAGAGAGGTAGTTTGCCTTGTTCGGATCTTGTTCCCAAGAGTGAGATTCCTAATTGGGAAGATAAAAATTTCATTTATTTATTCAATTATTGCTTAGATGGACCCACATTGTAATAAAAGGTTTAGCTATTGCTCCATTTGGTATTTTAAAGGAGGATTTTATGGTAAACATTGAGAGTATGGTAAGGTCCCTCCTTATTGATGTATTGGAAGAATTTAGGCAAGAATTTGCAATTGCCTTTAAGGTGTACTAAACTTCCCAAATGCAATATTTCGATAGCAGAGTTTAGAGCCCTTAAAATGCTAAACCATAATATTGATATTGTGGTAACTAAAGAGGATAAGGGAAATGATACAATGGTCATGAAGAAATCGGACTATTTGTCTACAATAATGCACAACTTAGAGACTAGTGGGACCTAATGAACAATTAGAGTATAACCCAGTCTTCTTGGTTTTTAGATGAGTGACCAAGGTCTTTTAAAAAGTTTTGAAAAAGACACTGTTACATAATAAAGAGATCACTCCGAGAAATTGCGTAGTTCGAATGTCGACAAAGGGGGAGTTCTCTCGAGACCAATTATGGAAACTAGGATTTCTCCAACGTATGAACTGGCAGCGTTCTTAGCAAAGAAGCACAAATTGATAATATGTCTCTCCCCTTCCTCCATCTTAGACTCGAAACACCTTCAAAATTTTGAAGGACAAGAAATCAGACGAGGAAGACATTGTGGTTAGTTTTGATGTTGTTGTCCTTTTTGCAAACATCTGGATTGAAAAAATGATGGCAGGAAGACAAATGATAAATAGCTCACCCCCTTAACTTTTTCAAGGTCCGCTTTTGTTAGCTCCCAAGGTTTTTTTAATGAGCAAACAAAGGGTGTACCATGTGGCTTTCTTTTCCCAGTAGTCCCTAACCTATTATTGAAGCACTTTGAGGAAACTGCCCTCAACTCTTTTCCTTTAAAACTAAACTAGTGGAAGAGGTATGTTGATGATCGTAATGTGAATTGATTCGTGGTAAAAAAAGCCGGAAGAGCTTCATGCACACCTCAACAATGTATGCAGTGGAATAGAATTAAAAAAAGAATTGAGAGTTGGATGATGTCTCTCCCTTCTGAGATGTTCTCGAAAGAAAAGAGGAGGGTTAGCTGGCTCAACAAGCTTATAAGAAGGGAACTGACAATGATCTTTACCTTGAAGCCTCATCTCACCAACACATCTTAAAATTTCTGATGGAGAACATCTGGAGGAGAAATTTCACTTTACTGTGGTCTACAAGAAAAGTGGTCATAATAACATTAAGACTCGCCTTCACGTCGACAGAGAATTGAGGTTTTCAATGAACATCCTTTGGCTTTCCTTCTGTACGTCAAGGGAGTGTCTCACAAGATTACTAGAATTGTAAGATGCTAGAACATAAAAAACCTCCTGCATTCTCTTAATAAGATTAGATGATTTCTTAAAATCATGAAAGATTATCTTGAGCTTAAGTTAAATAGCAACGTCTATTGGGTCCAATGCTTACATGGGAAGCCTTGCATAGGGGCACATGAAATATTTATCATAAAAACACAATTCAGGCATTCTTTGTGACAAGGTTGAGAAGTTAGTGCTTGCATAGCACTTTGTTTAGACTGAGCACCACATTTGCATTGAAGAAGCCGAAATGATTGCAAAAGAGGATCTCTATTTTAATAGAAAGCTTAGGGAAGCAATTGAGATTTGTTAAACGTCCCAGCAATTTGAACAGGGATGAAGGTCTAACCATTAGTCAATGTTGGAGACCAATAATTTATAAGCTTGGAGCTATGTTGTTTGGGTACGGGTACGGGTATGGATACGGGGACGTTATGGGTACTCGGGGACGTCATTTTTCAAAAACCTTGATTTGGATACGTCGTGGGTACGTCTGTATATATATATATATATATATATATATATTGTATATTACTCATTTTTTTAGTAAATCACTTGAAACTACATAGTATGAAAATATTTGTCTATAAATGATAAAACACTTAAAAATATATAATATTCATTCATTCATTACTTCAAAGACAAGATGTACATTCAAATCTAGAATAAATCATCTCGATTGCCCACAAAATCATGAATGCCACTCCCATTATTTTTCAACTTTATCATTTACTGACTCTTTCTCTCACAAGGGCTCATCGGTGCATTGAATCTCATGAGTGCATGCCTTAAGGGGTGCACAGGGAATGGGGTGGGATCGGCTTGTGGCACTTTGCGAGAGATATTTTCATACTATTCTGTCACGCATACATCCCTTCATGCAGCCTTCATACCTCCTATGATGTCTCCTTGAAATCTTGAAACCCTGAAATATGGCTAAGTCTAAAACCCTGGAATCTGAGTAACTCTGAAATATGATAGGATCCTCCAAAACCTAGAATTTGCATTATAGCTCCTAGCAGTCCGAAACCCCTCTCAAACATCCTGAAAGTATATAAATAAAATATAACTTAAAGTATAAGTTTACAAATGTAAACTTATACTTAAATGTTTATTTTATTTATATACTGTTGGGTTCGGACTGGATTTACATTTAGGGTTGCTTAGTTTTTAGGGTTTTTTTTTTAAGGATTTTTTGAGTTTTTTTTTATAAAGTTTTTTGCCATTTTTCTGCTGGAATCCCTCGGGCATGCCGGAGACGTCCTGGGCACTTCCGGAGTCGTCCTGGAGGCGTCCGTGGCCGTGCCGAACGTTTCTGGCACGGCCACGGATGCCTCCGGGACACCCAAGACGTCCCCGTGCTGGAGGCGTCTCCGAACAAGAGGCGGCGGGGGGGAGGGCGTACCTCTGCAACGCAGGCTTGGAGTGATTATAATTAAATTAAAAATTAAATCAATTTAAGCTACATACAATGCAAATTAAAAACTACTAAGTTGAAATTAGAATATTCTAGCTTATGGCAGTTGGTTTAACAGAAATTATTACAATGGCTAGTATTTCTCAATGGCTAATCTCTTCCAGGTGAGACCCTCTTTGGCATCGTGAGGGTTCATTGGAAATCATCTATATGGGGCATGCTAGGTCTGCAACATTACTCACCTTTGATCCTGAACCCTGTTCAAATTGCCGGGACCCTCTTCTAGCTTATGGCAGTTGGTTTAACATAAATTATTACAATGGCTAGTATTTCTCAACGACTAATCTCTTCCAGGTGGGACCCTCTTTGGCATCGTGAGGGTTCATTGGAAATCATATATATGGGGCATGCTAGGTCTGCAACATTACTCACCTTTGATCCTGAGGGTGTATCACATAGGGTGATATGAAACATCGATCCAAAATACCACATATACAGGTAATTCCAGAATCTATGTTCTAAGACAGATTTGTGCTCGTTTGAATTCCCTAAATAATTTGTTCTCATGTTGATGCCAACGCTTGTCCTTTTATGTCATGTGTGTGTGTGTGTATGTGTGTTGTATTACTTTTGAATCGGTGCCCAATTGGATAAAGTTCAAACCTATTGGCGGGTATGCAGAGGTGAACTATCTGGAGTTTACTGTTCCCAGAGTTGTGGGGTGATTCCTCCTGCAATTTGGTCTAATTTCTAAGTCACTGGGATTGCCTGGGATTTTGATGACTGGCATGTAAACCCCAGTTAGAGATTTTCCACAGCTGAGCTATGAGCTGAGATTTTGTGTACATGTGTGGGGGGTTAATAGTAGCTGTGTAGGGAAACAATTTTAAACAATCAATTGAGAACAATAAAAATAAGTTTTTTATAGAATCTGGGAAATGTAGAAAAAAAACAGTGATTTTGGTATAACCTACATGTTGCTACTCATATAATCTAAGTGTACAAACTAAATAATATCTATAGCTAAAAACTAAATGATTACCTGAATAGCTTGTGCAATATTTAAAAATGTTTGACATAAAATAAAGTTGCATTGAAATTAAACATGGCATTAAATTATATAGTCATCGGTGAAACTATAAAGGCATTGCTGTATTATTACAACTTAATTTCTGTACAAAATTTAATAATAATTCTTATTGAAAATCAAGTACACATATTCCTATTTAATTATCATACCTATCCTGTTAATAACAGTTCAAAATTATCCATATATTGACATTCAATATGTTCTGCTATTACTTATGCCAATTTTTTTAAGCCAATCTGTTTAAAATACATCATAAAAGACACTTTTGACACTTTTATTTAAAAAACCCTTGGTTCTTTTGTTACCATGGTTGTTTATTTCAATAAACTCGCATTGATAACAATTGTGTCAATCAAGGTTTGTAAGGCATTTCATGCACCAAAAGCTTTGCCATTCCAAAAGCAAACTTTGGGTGCGAATTCATAGGTTTTTGCTTTGTTATTTTTTCTTGATGGTTCTGGTTGTTGCTTTGTAATCCCATTGCTTAATGGTGCTGTCCACGCTTTGTGATCCCATTGCTTAATGACGCCTGACCATGCTTTGTGATCTGTTTTTCTTTTTGTTGTTTTTATGATGTCTTCTTAATCTGTGATTGCCCTCTTTATGGAGATCAGCTGTGGGCTGTGCTGCATTGCATATCCCTTAGGGATTTTGTTCTGTGAGTTGTTTTTGGATCCTAGTACCTACCTATGATGGAACTGTAAGCAATAAGTGCTTCAATCCTATGTTAGGATGTTGGAGCTGAAAAATTGTTTGATTTTTGTATCATGCGTAAAGCTAAAACTAAACAGTTATGACCTATGATTGACATGTTCTTTGTTTGCAGGGAACGCCCATAAAGTATTTCTTTGGGAAAACAGTGAGTGCCAGAGATGAAGCCTGTGTATTGTGGGAACTTAGAGTATGGGGCTCGCGATTCAGAGGTTGAGCGTTTGTTTTCCAGATACGGAAGAGTTGACAGGGTAGATGTCAAGTCAGGTAAACATTTTCTTCTCTACTATCGCTTGAATTTATAATGATACAAATTCATTCAGCAAGTCACCAAGGACCATCAGTTTATGCAGAATTATGCTATTTTGGCTGGACATTGTTGTAGATAGACATGCTTTGAGTTCTAATGCAATGCGCACTACAAAGACTGGCAATGTTTTTGAGAGTCCTCTAACTTATCATTGTGCTTCAAGCTTTAAGCCACTGTTAAGCTTTGTTAAAAGCTGAAAAGACCCATGCCTTTGGTTCTAGCAATGTATACAATGTCTGTTCAATTTTAGGGCTCATAGCAAAACTGCCTTTTTGCTTCATGTTTTATGCATTCATTTAGAATCTTAAATGTTAACCCTCAAAAAACGTTCAACAGCAGCTTTCTTTTTAGTGTAAAGAGCCAACATAGAAGGTGTTCTTCATGTATATCACAAACTACTTTCTGTCAGGTGGGATTGTCAAATATGTTACAAAATAGAAAGACGCAGCACTGAAGTTTCCTTGGAGGGGTGACAGAGAAATACCTTAACAGAACATTTTATAAAAAGAATAATGAAATTGCTTTGGAATGTGGAAACCAAGGCCACACAAATGTAACTTTTAGCAGAAAAATGATTTGCGAAATGCAGGCCTTTGTACTTAAGATTTTCTTTGGCGCAGGAATATCTAAGAGCATCGAAGCTCTTCCTGGCTCATGGGTTCCTGTTCATAACTTTTAATCATGCCATTTGTGCCAGAGCATCAGCTTCTAGACTTGATCATACAAGCCGATATGCAAATCATATCCTGCATTTCCTCTCGAGATCATTTCTTTCCATCCCTCTCATGCATGTTAACTCTCCAGTTTCAAGCATATGTCAAGCGATAGGTCCCTTTGACAGATCATTACAATCGGAAAGGAGCATAACTGTCAAAAGACATTATCTGATGGATGGCCTTTTCCTTACTTATGGATTAGACTTACATGAGACCATTTAGTACAACATGCAATGCATGTGCGTGATGTCCTTTAACACAGCAGGTCTTTACTCAATTGAGTAACAGGTATTGTATTTTTGTTTTTCAAAGCCTGTGTACTTATTGTTATGAACAAACACTCCATTTTACGGTCATTGCTTTCAATTTTTGTTTCTTTGTTGAGTCTTTTGTGGTTTTACAGGTTTTGCTTTCATTTACATGGATGATGAGCGTGATGCAGAGGATGCAATCAGAGGGCTTGACAAAACAGAGTTTGGTAGGCAGAGACGTCGACTGTGTGTGGAGTGGACAAAGGTTCCTTTCCCTTTTTTCTTTGTTCTTTCATTAGATTTTTTTCCAATCTGATAGGCTTGGTATTTCCTGCACAGGGATGAATCTGCTATAGTGGACTAGAGATTCCTTCTCTCTTTCCTTTAAATTTTATCAATTTGATAGGCTTGGTATTTCTTACACAGGAATGGATCAGTTATAGCTTTGCAACACTATTTGCTTAGTGGTCCTTTTGTATTTTTTTGGTTTTTTGATAATTTGTTTTCATTTTTAACAGCCTTAATAGGCTTGATATTTCCTGCACAAAGCTTCAATGATATCTATTTTTGAGGCACTCTATGACCTATCAATGACTTAGTTGATTATGTTTCTAGATACAGGAATTGGGGCAGTCTTTTTTCCTATTCTGATAATATACTAATCTTTTCATATTTCTGTCTGAATTTTTATACCTCACAGCAAGTGGATCGAGGTAATCATCGCTCTGAAAGTGGTAGACGATCTTCAAGAAATTTGAAACCAGCAAAAACATTGTTTGTGATAAACTTTGATCCTGCCAATACCATGGTTAGGGACCTTGAAAGACATTTTGAGCCATATGGCAAGGTGCTCAATGTGAGGATGAGAAGGAATTTTGCTTTCATTCAATATGAATCACAAAAGGAAGCAACAAAGGCTTTGGCTTCTACTGACAACAGGTTAGTTAAACTGTATTTTTAAAATATGTTTGGTTTGTATATTTGTGTTTTATTGCAATTGGGGTATTTGGTTATATGTAGACTGCCTAATGTTGATGGTGTCATGCATTATAAGGGGATTGTAGTAAGAATGTCTCATCTAGATGGTTGCTATTAAAGTTAAAGACCATGTTTTGAGACAGTCTCGTTACTAAGACCATGTTTTGAGACAGTCTCGTTGTTAAGACCATGTTTTGAGACAGTCTCGTTATTAAGACCATGTCTCATCTAGGATGTCTCTGCTATTTGCTTTCTGGTTTCTTAGGTATTATTAGAGGAAGGATACTGATATGAAAATTTCAAGTATTTAGCTGTCTTTTACTAACTTTATTACTGGGCAAGAGCAGCAAAGTGTTGGATAAGGTTATATCAGTGGAGTATGCTCAGCGTGATGATGGTGATAGTAGAGGCAGATATGGAAGGCCTGAAGAAAGTCGTGATCGATCTTTAAGTCCCAAATATGATAGACGTCCAGCAAGGGGCAGTCCTGATTATGGGAGGGCTGCAAGTCCTGTTTATGCCCGACGCTCAGAGAGGGGAAGTCCTGATTATGGGAGGGCTGCAAGTCCTGTTTATGCCCGACGCCCAGAGAGGGGCAGTCCTGATTATGGGAGGGCTGCAAGTCCTGTTTATGCCCGACGCCCAGAGAGGGGCAGTCCAGACTATGGAAGAGCTTCAAGTCCTGTCCATGAACGATACCGAAGGTGATTATATAATTTATTTGGATAATCCCTATTTTGAAGGTTTACTAACAGTGCATTCGTTCTTCACACCATCTTCAGTGTCTAATTTTGTTTTTATATTCATTTGAACAGCCGATCACCAGTGAGGCGGGCAAGATCCTGAAAAATTGACGGAATATCATGTTCCTTTACCTAAGTAGTTCTGAAAATTGATGTCACATAATATCTAGTGTATATTTCTTAATTTTGTAACTAGAGCAAGCTATCTGTTTTTTGGAGGGCTCAGAAGGTATTGATGTCTGAAGTCTGTTGCACCTATCTGACTTTATTGTTTTGGAACGTTAGTTGTAATATGTTTTACTTGTCTATATGTAGTGAGACTGATTACTGATTCAAAATCCGTCATGGTTTTTGTTTCTTTTCTTTCCAGAAGTGGTGAATGCTTATTTGTGGAGTACATTTGTGCTAAACCAACTGGATTATGAGATTTGCAACTGGCTTATTAAACCTTCTTTCAATAAATGAGGCTTCTTACTTTTTAGGCTCCGTAATGCAGGTCAAGTCTGTAGTCTTTGGTCCTGAACCTGCACCTTAGCAGCTTCTTTGGACCTTTGTCTTTATAAGAGTATTTCTTCAGGCATAGCTATTTTCAAATGAAGATGTTTATTTTTTCTAAACTATGATGGAGCTAAACTATGATGGAGCTATAGATTACCTCAAAAAGAATGTGAGCAATGAATTGATACCACGGTAGTATATTGTTTTTTTATGGCATTGGCAAGTCATCTTGGGGAACACTGCAGGTTTTAGATGCTTACACATCTATATTCATTTAATAATTGTGCGCTGAGAGAATTGATCAAAGTTTTTAAAACAATTCAAGTAGTCTTTTAACCTTGGCCGAGTATTAAATACACTTGAGTTGATGTCAGACATATTTTTGTATCCTTGTGATGTTAAAAGTATTCAATGAACACTATAGATATATCTGGAATGAATTAAGTTGTGAGGTTGCGACTTGCTTTTGCATCAGAGTTTTTGTGTATTGATTCATATCCTCCATGGTTTCTGAATATTTTGGCAGCTTCATTTGTGGCCATTGTTTTTCATTATTAGAGGCCACTACCCTTGTTCTTTTGGTTATTTTGTTTTTGCATTTGAAATCCATTGTCATCACTTAGCATGATTGACCCCACATTGTGGATATTGGCCCAGCTTCTAGTGGAGTTAGCGGACATGGCTGGCAGTGTTTGCCATATATACATGATACTTCATAATTGACTGACGTGCTCCCCAACATGATTTGGTAAATATTATACTAAAACAGGATCCAATTTATTAAGTGTTTGATGTATTTGATGATTGAAGCCTACAAATTGTAGCATCAATGCCAATAGAAAGCTTCATGTTCATCTTGTTTTAAAAATATTGCTACTTGAAACGTTAAAGTATTTGGATACACTTGTTTTAAATTGATGAAATACTTGATATATTCGAGGATTGAATCAAGGCAAACACATTGTAGCACCAATAATGTTCATTGTGATTCAAAGACATTGCTACATTTGATGTTCATTCAAATGTAAATGTATCTTTATAAGAATTGTTTAAATAATGTTTAATGTTGGGTGAAGTGATTTCATGAAACAATCAAACCATAAAATTTAAATGTAAACTTAATGGGAGAATTTTGATTGCCTTTTGTCAAGCTGTAGGAAAGTGGGACTACCTTTTTTAAAAAAAGTATTTAAATATTTTGACAATGATTTATTTGATCATCTAGATGTACTAGTAGGAGCATCTTGAAAGGGAAAGGACACATTAGTGAATGTATCTAAGCTTTGCTTTGTTTTGTGAAGGTCCAAGGGCAACAAGTCTTCAAAAGATTGCTTCCTCATTAACCTAGGAGGAGAAAGGATGAGACCCAAACAATTAAAAATAATTTGTTGAAGAGAATATATCTTAAAAGTGCCAATCTAGGGTTTTGCATAGCCATTGACTTAGGAGGTAAGGGGGTAGCTAAACGGTCAAACAACTTTAAGAAAAATGTATATGTAAACTTTGTGCTTGTTTCACTATTGACATAAGTGGAAAAACAATGAGAGTTAAACAATTGAAATGAATATATTAAAGCAATGATGTCCTTGAAGTGTCAATAGAGTCCTCTCTGGTCCTTGGAGTTGTTCCTCCTTCCTTATCCTTGGTCTAACATACAATAAATCAAGATGAGCCAATTAACCACTGATTTATCATTGTTGAATCTTAACTTAATAATAATGTTAAAAAAATTCATCAATCTATTGATTTTGTTTAGCAAACTTGTTAATTATTTAGAGCTTTAGACTACATATGGTGAAACAAGCAATATGACATAATTGGGTACATGGGCAACTTAATATATATGAGGAATGAACCTAGTCAAAATTTACATGCTGCCACATTTTATTTGATGTCAATAAATTTTGTTTATAGATTTATTGAGGGTTTTGAAGGACACCATCATTGTCATAGCAAGAGGTTACAAATGTAAAATTCATTGGCTCATGTAAGTGGATGGATCTGTAGGCCCATAGGGCATGATTGTTAGGTCTCAAGAAGCCTCAAAGATTGAAAGAGTGTATTAGATTGAAGTGAAAATGGTTGATGCCTTCATTAACAACTTTACAAATACCAACACACAAATGAGGCCAAAAATACATAAAGGGGTAAGCTTCGAATGCGATGGAATTTGGTAGAAGTGTAGAAATCCAATTACAAAAAGGTAAGAACTTCAATTTTATTGTTTTTTTAAAAGTTGAATTCTTACACAACCTTTATGACGTGGTTTATTTTTTTACTGCATTGGGATATTGCGGCATTTTCTGCACCAACATTTTTGTTTTGTAGAAGGCATGACTTGAAATTGAAGATGGTCACAAAGCACTCTTGTAAAAATAAAAATAGCAAATGTTAGAGAGCAATGAATTTCTAGGATACACGTGTAAGGGAAAGAAGGGTATTGAGAAGGAAATATATTGAAGTAAATTCTTGAAAGAAATGTTTTTATGATCTCTCTCATTATTATAAATAAAAAAATTAAAAAAAAAAAAAAAAAAAAAATATATATATATATATATATATATAAAAGAAAGAGGTATAATTTGCCTCAATATATGTTGTTGTTTCTATTCTTTAAGTTGGCTCACAAATCTTTTTTTTTATTTATATAATTTATAAAAATGTATCTCGTTAGGAGGGATCTTACACCACAAAGCAATAAGCTTCATTATCTTTTGATGGTTGAGGGGAGTTTGATGAAGTTTAGAAGCACTCGAGTCTAGTGTGAGTTTGGTTTATTTGATTGAAGTGGAAAGGGAACTAGTATGAGTTAATATAGAGTATAAACAAGTTAGTCTTCAACATGGATCTTATAAAAGAAAAAACTTGTGCACGTTATTCCATTAGCAATCATGCGAGCTAATTAATTACAAAATTTTCATATTTGTTTTGACAATTTGGACATTTTTATGATAGTAATCATGTAAGCAATCTAGGGGTCATTTAAGATACTTGGTGTCCCTGTTAAACCCCTAGCTTGTTTATTATCATCCTTGTGAAGGAACACACTGTTCCCTATGGATCCCATACTCTCTATTTGTCCTCAGTTCTTGTACAACATTGTCTTCAACACCCTTAGAAATGTGAATATATGATATTGACTTGGGGGCCATTCCAAAAAAATAAGACACATGGTATCACGAAAGTTCTGAAGGTAAAAAGTTCAACAAGGATGCGAATTTGCCATTTTTCGTATTCGTTATATAATGCTTTTCCCACTTTGGTGAGGGCTCCACATGTGCATGGTCAAATAGGGGTCGACCTTGGGGCATTGAAAATGATTGCAAATGATAAGATTCAATTCAATGCATTCCTTGAACAAGGAATGAATGTGTTTAAATAAATATCAAGTTAAACATATTGTATAAAAGTAATCCACCTTAACGTTCTTTAGAGGTTTGTCCATGTACCATGTTGGAATTTAAATCCCAAAAAATACCAACTTAAATGCTTGTTTGGTATAAATCTCAAATTACCAAAACATTATATAAGAGGATCATGTATTGTTCAAGTTATATATGGTTTTTACATTGAAGGCCTTTCTTACATTGAGAATATGGAGTGGATGTAGGAATAGTGCCAAAAGAAAGTTGTATTTTATTGAAAAAATTAATAGTGTAATGCCATTTGTCATTTTTGGCCTATGGATCCAATAAAAAATGGACACATGTTAGTGGATTCTAAAAAGATCAAACTAGATTATAATTTTGAAATCCATTTTCATTTAATTTTTTTTGGGGTTTATTCACACATAATGGCGTACCAAAATTATTTAATGACATTAATGTTGACGACAATACAATGATACTAAAGGTTGATGTCCTCTCAATTAAGCTTGTGTATGGACATTTATTTTATAGAGCTCCCTAACTTGGCTCAAATTACCCCTCTTAGAGTGCCTACAATGCTTGTTAGCTACCAACATGTACCTGGCCAATAGGTGTGTTTTAAGTCCCTAGGGTGGAAATTAGTGCCTACAAAGTCATTATCCTTTGGTGGGATGATGAATTGGTAGGCATAGATTTCCATCACGTTGGTAGTAAACTAAAACAACACAAAATTCTAGCAATGCTAATCTGTCAAACATACATCAAATGCCACATCAAACACCATCGAGGCAATGTTAAATGGTTAAAATGACTGCTAAATATGGTAAACCATGTAAAATTCATTGATAAACATTATTTAGTGGGACATTTAAATCACTACCAGATATGTTTAATCACCCAAAGTTATGGATACACATTATTACAATAATTAAAATAAATGTTGTACCTTCACCACCTTACGTCATAATTTGGTGAAGCCGTAGGTGTGACTGACTTCCCCCACATTTTGATGGATTTCATTTCATTTCAAATCAAAAATCAAAATCAATGAGTTGCATTTTGTGTGGTTTAAGGTCTGCCATTGTCCTATTTCTGCGTTTATTGTCTAAACCTTCACTAGTCGTGAGTGAAACAACGTCTGTAATGAACGTAAAATACTAAATGATTGAATTTATTCTTATAAACATTTGTATTTTTTCCATGACCACTATTGTTGTTTTCATGTAGGATTACATTTCTACGTTCCTCGATTATACCTTGGGGGTTTTATGGTTCATATTTCTAGCTCCAGGTAAGCATTCGTGGAATCCTTATGTGGGTTGGAGCATTTGCAGGCATATCTCCAGTAAAAATGCATATATCTACGTGGAATAATGCATATATCTACATGTAATAATGGACATGTCTCTAGTTTAGGGTTAACATATGTAATAATGGGTATATCTACATGGAAGTAATTTTACACGTTACGAGGGTATATAGGGAAAAAAGGTTAATTAATGTTTAAATGGTGTGTTGAAGTATGAGACCATTTCTCCTATTTTTTATTATAGTTACAATGGTGAGAAACATAACAAAATAGTTGAAAAAATTGTAAAACTATGTTGAAACCTAATTCAAATAACTGGTTTTGACAAGTGTTTGATTTGAGGTTGAGGGTTTAGTACATCAATTTGTTTAACAAAACCCAAAAGGAAACAACACGTAACAATAAATGCACCTAATAGTAACAAAATTATTAGAAGGGGTTTAGGGATTTATTTCCTATAGTCTAGCATGCATAATTTACATGTTAAAACATGGGTCTTGTTAGTGTAGTGTTTTTCCTCTTTAGGTTTTGCCTACATGACCTTATGGCCATTCTATGTCAATTAAGCTTCCTTAGGTTAGTTATAAAAGGGTCATATAGGATAATTTCATTTTAATGTAATTATCTAATTAGGAAAATTAGAGGCTTCCTCATGTTGCCCTAATTTTTCTTATATGTACTCCACTTTTCCACTTTGGAAGGTTATACAGGTTAATGCAATTTTATGCAAGTAGGTCATATATTGAAATATTGTTGTGTGAAGACAACCTTCTTCGTCTTTTGAAATTTATCTGTGATTTCATTGCTCCATACATATATTTGCTCAATCTTCTGTGCAATGATCCAAGATCATGGCCAATCTGACATGGTATCAAAGCCATTTTTGCTAGCATTGCAACAATATTTGTGGTGAAATCTTGTATACATTCACTCTTCCAGCATAAAGAAGGGTTTGGTGTGATTCCTTGCAAAATTCATGCAAAATTTTCTATTGGAGCTTCAAATCTCAAAAAATGAATGTTCCATTGGTTTTAGAAGGTGCCAAAACCCTTGGATCGACTGTAAACATGATCTAGTTTTGGAATAGTCAAAATTTCCTTTATTTTTGGCATCCCAAGGCTCCATTTTTCATTTTTTGCAAAAATCCATACTTCCTGTGTTGCTGTGCAAAAACACCTTCTAAGTTTTCTTCCTCAGGTCAAAATCTCAAATGAGTCTCTTATAAAATTTTCATTGTTAAAGTATTTTGGATGTTTTTGGCTTGCCTCGATTTGCATGCCATCATACCTTTGTGTCACTCAGATTTGCAAGTGGTCATTACTTTGGCTCTACAGTGGATCTACCTCATGTTGCATGCATTGGGGAGTTTGTTGACCAAGCCATACTTTCGGAGGGTTGTTACTTAGCCAACAGAGCAAATCAAACTTTCAATGATGAGTAACTTCACTTTTCTAAGTTGAGTTGTTTGATAAGTCCACTTACTTGCCCATAGAAGAAATCAGACTTGTAGAGTTGCTTTACTTGTAAATCCGTGAAGTTAAGTAAGCAAGGTGCCAAAACTCAGTTTAAACTACTGCAGACCAACTCAAACTTACAAGGGGTCATTACTTGCAACTTCGCCTACTTTAAGCAAAGCAACTCTGAAACTCAGACGTACACTGTAAAAGACCAACTCAAACTTTTGAGGGTCTATTTCTTACTTATGTTTTCAAAGGGTGATTACTTCTGAAAGTCAAGAAAAGTAGTTCGAAACGCGGGTATGCTACTAACGACCAACTCAGGGTTGCGGGGGTCTATTGCTTACTTGAGTTTTCAAAGGCCAATTATTTGTGAAAGTCAAGTAGTTTAGGATGTCTGATTGCTTTTTTGAGACCAACCTAGACTTTTGAAGGGTCATTACTGCTCAGAGTTGCAGGGTACCACTATTGCCTTCTTCCATTCAGCAAAGCAGTCTGAGAAATCCAATTCCTTTTTTGAGACCAAATCAGACTTTTGAAGAGTCATTACTGTTGATGTAGTGGATTGCACGCTCTGAAGGGAGGCTTAGCTCTCTTCATCCATGTGACACAATGTAGACATCCCTCTTGATGTGGTTTGCAAATGTGAGGGTTGAATCTCTAGATTATGGGCTAGCTCCCCTTGATGCACCTTGAGGCCCTGGATTTCCTACTACTAATAATGGGAGGGGGATGGAAAGGGAGAAAAATACTGAAATCAGAACCTAAACTATAGCGATGATGCACCAAAATGATTGGTCTACTCAGCGTTGACATACACTTTACACCAAAGACAAGCAAGCATACACTTCATTCAAATGAGAACCTTTCCTGCATCAGTGTTTCAACAGGGGGTCTTATGGAGATACAAGGAGGAAGAACTACCAGAGGTGTTCTAAGACACACTATGGACATCGTGTTCACATGCACCTATATTCTGAGCTAGACACTTCTTGTTGACTTGCAAGAGAAGAACTCACAATACACTAGATATGCTAGAATAAACTTATGAAAGCATGAAAAGAAAATGACTTAACATAAGATAAAACCATAGACATATGCAAAAGTACAAGCTCAAATAAAGGTAAAAATGCTTCTTCTGATTCAAGGTAAATTCCTTCAGGCCTTTGTCATACAAGCTGAGATATATCTTCTCAAATGAGAAGTTACAAATATATAGAGCAAGATGCTGATGGGCAAGATCCAAGGCTAGTAACTCAAGCGAGATAGAAAGTCTAGCTTTCCTTCCATACACAAGTGCGTATGGTGAATTCTCTATTGCTCTCTTTGGAGTGATCCTATCTGTCTAAAGAGCTATCTTCAACTTGGCATGCCAAGTCCTTTGATTTTCCTCCATTGTCCTCTTTATGATCCTAATCAAATTCTTGTTTGTGGACTCAGCCAACCCATTTCCTTGTGGATAGTAGTTGGAAGAAGTGCTGAGATAGATGCCATACTTTAATGCCCACTCCCTTGTATTTGTTCCCAAGAAAGCCAATGCATTGTCTGAAATGATTGTGGTTGGGATCCCAAATCTTGTCACTATGCCTTCATAGAAGTCTAGGACTGCACTCTCATTGGCCTCTTTCAAAGCTATAGCCTCTACCCACCTTGTGAAATAATCTACGATAGTCAAAACCCACTTGTGGCCAGCACTAGAAGGACGATTGATCAACCCAATGAAGTCCAACCCCCATTGCATGAATGGCTGTTCCACCTGAATAGGATGAAGAGGCATGGCAACCAACCATTATTTCCCATCAAAGAAGGCACATTTTTGACATTTTCTCACCCAAGAATGAGTGTCTTTAAACAAACTGGGCCAAAAGTAATTAGCCCTCATAATCCTTGCAGCTGTGGTCTTGGGAGCAAAGTGGCCACCAGCTGGTCCATCATAGAATTTGGATAGTACCTTGTCAACTTGGTCTAAATCAATGCATCTCAATAGCACTCTTGAAAATTCTTTTTTGAACAACACTCCATCAATTAGGACATAAGAAAGAGATTGGATTCTAAAATACCTCCTCTTGGTCCTATCAAGACCTTGTGGACACTCACTAGTTTGACATAAATGAACTATGTAGGTACAACTATTGTAGGTTCATCATGGAGTACCAAAACATCCTCCTTTGGCTCTTTCACGTCTATAGCAAGGTGTTCACATAGCCCTCTTCCTCTTACCATCTTGGTGGTCTTAATCTCTATGTCATACTCCATTACTTTGGTGATCCAACTTGCCCTTTTCTCATTCAAATCTCAGTTCAACAAGAAGTCTTTTACACTAGGATGTGGCACCATGATGTGAACTTTGTTGCTATACAACATATGTCTGAATTTATTCAAACTTCATATGAATGCAAACACCTGCTTCTCAACATACATGTATCTAACCTCATAGCCTTCTAAACCTTGGCTGAAAAAAGCGAGAGATTGTTCTAAATTCTCACCATTTGCTTGAGTGAGCATAACAGAGAATATCTCTTCATTCCCAAAGGTGTATTTATTGAAGTCTTTGGAGAAGTTTGGACTAGCCAAGGTAGGAGCTTGAGTGATAATTTGATTGATGCCTTCAAATCTTTCTCTTCTTCTTGTTGTCCACGTGAATGTCTCATCCTTCCTTAACATGGAAGTTAGTGGCTTGACAAACTCAACAAAGTTAGGAATAAATATACTAATGAAATTTATCTTACCAAATAAACTTTGCAAGCCCTTCTTGTGCTTAGACAAGGACAATGCTAAGATGGCATTCACCCTCTCTGGATCAATAGACAGGCCTTCCTTCAAAATGACATGGCCCAAGAGCTTACCTTTGTGGATGACACACATTTATTTGGGTTGAGAGAGATGTAAAACTCTCTACACCTTTCAAAGATTTACCTTAGGTGCCTCAAGTGTTCACTTGTCTCCTTGGAGAAGATTGTCACATCATCAAGATAAACTAGCATAATGTCATTGATCAAACCTTGGAAAGCCATGTCCATAACACGTTGGAAGGTAGCTCCAACATTTGATAATCTGAATGGCATTTTCATGTAGGCTTATGTTCCCTACTTGGTGGTGAAGGCTATCTTGTATTGGTCACATTCTTACACCAGGATTTGATTGTACCTGAAGTAGCCATCTAGGAGAGAGAACCTTTCACTACCTATCACCATCTAAAGAATTTGCTCCATACATGGAAGGGGATAGTGATCTCTCAATGAGACTTTGTTTAGGTCTCTAAAATCCACACACAATCTGATTTCTCCATTCTTCTTCCTAACAGGGACCAAATTGGCTAGCCAAGAAGAGTGTTTGATAGGGAAAATGATGCTGGACTCGATCAGTTTGGTGCACTCCTTCCTCATAAGAGGATCAGTCTTTGGATTGATTGGCCTTTGCTTTTGCTTGATGGGTTTGGCACCTTCATCTCAATGGTGTGTTGGGCCAAGTTTGGTTCAAATCCCTTCAAATCACCATACTCCTAAGCAAAGACATCAACAGACTCTTAACATAACATAATGAAAGCATGATTTTCTTCATTGGTACACACCTTCCCATGTGCCATAAAATTATCTTTGTAGATCTCTACCCTTTCATAATTTTCCTTCTTGGTTGAAATGCTTGCTTTGTCTCTCATGAGTTAGTCATCTTTGTTGAAAATGCTCTCAAGAGTTACCAAACCTTTGGGAAGCCTATTGGTCTTTAGTTGAACAATCTACCCATCATACTGCTATTGTAGCTTGGACTAATTTTTAGAAGCAAACTTAGCTTCTTTATACATTAAAAGTGCTATTTGTTGGTCATTTTCAAACACCTACTAATTGGTGACATTGTCTAGTATGGAGGGCCTCACAATCACCTTTAAATGATGATAATTCTTGCTTTGTCTGATCCTCTTTGGGATGCCAAACTAAGCACCAAATGCTGCTAGTCTATCATCATGCTTGTTCTCCTCTCTTAGAATGGAAGTGATGTTGAAAGCAATGAAGTTCTATACAATATCCCAAACTTTGTGCTTGTAATACTTGAGTAAGGAGTTCTTGGTCAAGCTTTGACCTCTCACTTGGTTCGCAATCAACTCACTGTCTCTAAACACCTGCAATTCTTCGATTCCTCTCTTCCTTGCCCATTTTAGGCCATGAATAAGGGCCTCATACTCTGCTACATTGTAGGTGTAGGAGAATTAAAACCTAAAATTTGAGAAGTATTTATCCTTTGAAGGTGAAACTAGCATTACCCACCACCAGCTCCCATCTTGATTCTAGATCCATCAAAGAACAAAGGGCACAAACCACAGTCCTCTTGGTTTGTCTTCATCAATTTTGGCATGAAATCATATTTCTCATGCATGAAGTAGACTCCAAAACCAGCTTCTTTAATGAAATTGTAAGGATCATGCTCAAAGTTGTTATTTACCCATTCATCTAAGAGCAGGGCAACAACTCCTACAAGGGAAGATGATAGAGATTGATCCACTTGGAGCTCTTCTTCATCAACGATTTCATAGTTCAAATTTTCCACTTTGGGTGAGTATGTCTCTAAGTGATCCTTGTGGATGGGATTTGACTCAATATTCACTTTAGTTCCATACTTTGTCCTACAAACCATGTAAGACCAGTTGGCTGCCAAGTATCCACCTATCTTGGATGTGAAATCCCTTGACAAGCAAAGAGCAAAGTAAGAAGGAACATTTGCCACTACCACATCATGGGGAATTGAGAAGGTTGGATAGACATGGAGAGTCAGATTCAAGCCTCTTGCCACTTCTAAGGTCTTAGTTGGTGATCCATCCAACTATAGAATTCCTTTGGTCATTTGCTCATACTTGAGGCCTAGCTTATCAACCATGCATTTGGGCATAACTGAGGTGCTTATTCCACTATTAATGATGCAATTGTGGACCAATAAATCACTAATAATCAAGGAAAAATATAAGGGAGGGACCTTCTCATCTTTCTTTGCTTGACCAACCATGGGAGGAGCCCCATTTACTATAAACACATTATCATTTCTTGCTGGGACAACTTGCTCACCCAACCCATACAATTCCTTTTGGAGTATATCTTTTTGTCCTGGTAGTGCTAAAGAATCCCATAATACGATGTTCATGTAAAACTTATTCATTTGGTCCACTATATTTATTGAAAGATTGCCCCCTTCAAAGTTCTCTTTGGGAACATTCATAACCTGTGGTGTAACCTAAGGAGCTAAAGCTGCAACCATTGGCCTGAAATTGGGAAACTTTTGATTTGATTATGGTCTTGGGGCTACTTCAGGTACACTTCCTACTTGATTGGGTGAAGAATACATGGTAGGTGCTTGAGTGACTGCTTGAGCTTCATCAATGGCTCTCCTTTTAGACCTAATGTTGGATGCAACACCAACATTTTGATTACTTGTGCTCCCCACATAGTTGACTGTGTAGAACTCTCCTTCTAAGTGATTCATGAGAGTGGAATTATATTGAGCTGCTTGCTATCTATCCCAAGTTGTGTTGACATCTCAAAATTTGAGAATTGAGCTACCTGATTACCTTGTGCAGTCATGCTTTGATTTGGTAACTCACTAGCATAAGCAACCTATTCTTGGCCATGCTCTCCAAGGGTGGATAGTTTGGCTACTCCTGCACCAAATTATTTTGAGTGAGGATAAGAGCTTTGGAAGATGAAGGGTCATTTGGATTATATATTTGATAAGGCTTGACATGTGTAATTTGACCTTGCCCTTGATTATAATTTTGGAAGGAAGGCCTATTTGCTTGCCCAAACTGATGGTAGCCTTGATTTGGCTTATAACTCTAAGCTTGTTATCTCTTGAGGGTAACTAAATCATTGGTAACACTTTGAAATAGGATCTTAACTTCATGGATGTCATTTGCAGGGGTAGTAGCCAACTTCTCTTAATTAGGCAGAGGAGCTAGAGTAGGCAAAGTAGGCTAGACTGAGGGTTGTAAATCAAGAAAGAGTGGCATAGGAGGTCTAGGAACTATCTTTCCTACTTGAACAAGGCAATTTTCAATAACTATAGCTATCTCATAAGCAATGGGTAGAGTGTTTCCACCCATGGATTGTATCATGGCAATAATGTCACTATTTAGGGCCTTCAAGTAGTAAAGGAAATCATAGCTTGGGGTTGGCCTCAAAAGAATTGGGATCCTGTCCCAAGTCTGTTGAAACCTAGTGTTAAAATTTTGCATAAACTCATGTGGGGCTCTCTTCATGGTGGTTAACTGCTTAGCTACAGACAAATGGTCAATTTTCCCCCCAAATCTATTGGTCAAGAGGGTCCCTAACTCATTCCATGAGCCAATTGAGTTCATAGGCAAGGTCCCATACCAATCCATAACTTTCCCTTTGAAGGACAAGGCTAGCAATCTAATGGCTACATTTTCTTCAGTGATTTTATGGATGTTGTAGAGGTTTTTATATGTTTCTAATATGCTCGATAATAGTGATTGGCCCTCTCCACTAAAGGGAGGAACACTTTTGAGAGCTATCCCTGGAATTGGGTCATACTGCTAAAGGTTCAAGGGACTTTGACCATTGAAGGCCACAAAAGGGAAAGCCCTAAGGGCTGCCATGAATGTAAAAGGATTCAATAGGGGTCTCCTTGAGTAGGTATATTTTATGACTGGCTTAGGAAAATGGCTTTCTACATAAAGATGGGTATTTTCAAACCTCAACCTTTTTTTTGAGTTCAAAGGTAACTCAACAAATTCAAAAAGGACACTCCTAGAAGAATATCTTGTAGTGACCTTTGGCATGGGATGCCAGGCTGGTCATTAACTAGAAACTTGGTTCCCCAGTGGAGTCACAAGGTGCTGAATATAGCTCATTATTTTAAATTTTTTAACAATATCAAGACCAACACCAATCCTAAAACTTGCAGGACACAAAAATTGTCCCATCGAGCGTGCCAAAAACTGTTGATGTAGTGGATTGCACCCTCTAAAGGGAGGCTCAACTCTCTTCATCCACGCAACATAATGGAGACATCCCTCTTACCATGGGTTGAAAATATGAGGGATGAATCTATAGATTAAGGGCTAGCTCCCCTTGATGCACCTTGAGGCCTTGGATTTCCTACTGCTAACAATGGGGGGGATGAAAAAGGAGAGAAATACTAAAATCAGAAACTAAAATAAAGCAGTGATGCACCAAAATGGCTGGTCTACTCAGCTTTGACATACACTTTACACCAGAGACAAGCAAGCATTCAATTCATTCAAATGAGAACCTTTCCTTCATCAGTGTTTCAATAGGGGGTCCTATGGAGATACAGGGAGGAAGAACTACTAGAGGTGTTCTAAGACACACCATGTACAACCTATTCACATGTGCCTATACTCTGAACTGGACACTTCTTGTTGACTTGCAAGAGAAGAACTCACAATACACTAGATGTGTTGGAATAAAATTATGAAAGCATGAAAAGAAAATGACTTAACACAAGATAAAACCATAGACATATGCAAAAGTGCAAGCTCAATGGAGGTAAAAATTCTTCTTCTGATTTAAGGTAAATTCCTTTAGGGCTTTGCCATACAAGCTGAGATATATCTTCTCAAATGAGAATTTACAAATATATAGAGCAAGATGTTGATAGAACAAGGAAAGGTGACCCATGCTAGAGTCCAACACTTCTGAGACAAGAGACCATGTTGCTGTCATATTCTTCAAACTACATATGGAAGAGCCATGCTGTAGATGTCTAAGTCACTGCCCTTGTTGTCCTGGGCCTGTAAAAGCATGGGATGCTCTTTCTATTAATTGACAAAGCCATCTCCAAGTTATTTGTGGATGCACCATGCTCTCTTAAATGCTGGGCACAATTAGCTGTGCATTAATGGTGAAACATGAAAACATGGGCTGCTCTCCTCTATAGTTTGAAAACTAATCTATTTATTAGTTTTTAGTATATATATTCTACCTAAATGTGTTAAATATTTTTGTTGAGTTGTCTATGCCACTTTTCTTGGTCTGAGTGGTCATTGATTCTATCCTTTGTCTTTGTCAGCAGCTAGAACTATTCCTTGTTTTGTTTTTTCCACTTTGTCTTTACTTGTGTTTTATCTCTTTCCTTCGAATTCTCCTTTGCCTTGGCCTTTTCTTTGCTTGCTCTTTATAGGTATTTTTTGTGGGTGGGCTTTTATTTGATATGTCCTTTGAACAAAATGTTTGAAAGAATTCCTTCAGACATTTTTTCTGAAGGAATTCTCCTTGGCTTTATTCCTTTGCATTGTCAGTCTTCGAGCTTTCTTTGACCATCAAATTTCTTCGGACAATATGTCTGAAGGAATTCTTTTTCAATTTTCCTTTGGATAAAATGTTTTAAGGAATTCCTTCAAACATCTTGTCTAAAGGAAAACTCCTTCCGCTTGTCACTTTTCCCAAAGGGCAAGTGCCCTTCGGGATCTTGTCTTTGCCCCTTTGCTTCAATTGGCTACCCTCCATAAGGGCATTTTAAGTCTCTAGTTGCCCTTCAAAACTTTTGTATTGGTCCTCATGTCGATGAAAAACTCTTTGTAAGGTCTATTATACCTTCAAACATACCCTTCAAAAGTTTTTTAAAGGTCCGTTTCAGCTTTGAAGTGCCCCCCGCAAGGGCACATACCCTTCAGGGAAATTGCAAATGACACTACAAAATGTCTAGGTGCCTTTCATGGAAAAACACTTGCCTTAAGAAGTGTCTGAGACCCGTTTGGGCTCTTTCAAAGGACTTACTCAAAAATCTTGAAGTAAAGATGTCTCAAAAACCTGATTACTTTTTCCTTACCCTTTCAGGTTTGTTAATGACTCCAAATCATGAAAGATCAGAAGTCAAGTAATCGCACAAAATCGAATTGAACTGCTCTGACCCTTATTGGGTTTCTAAACTGCTTTTACTCATGAAAATTGGCAAGTAAAGTACTTTGTAAAACTTGACTTGCACTAGAATTGGCCATAGACCCTTTCGAGTTTGTCAAGTACTCGTGCTTATTACTTGTAAAGTTTACAAGTAATGCTATTCTGAGAACCTGATTTAATCTGTGAGTGCTGGAAAAGACCAATGCTTGATGAGACAACACCTACACCTGCATAAAAACAACTTTTCCTTAATTTTTAAAGGGTTAAGACTTGGTTTTAGGGTAAAAGGTCATGAAGAACAACGTTTCAAAGCCAAAAAAAAGGCGGGGGGGGGGGGCATTTTGGCATGCAAGATTCACAAAATGGTCAACAATTACTGCTCAGAGTTGTAGGGTACCTCTACTTCATTTATTTTCCATTTCTATCTTTTTTGGTAAAAAAAAGGTGATTTTTTTTTGATTTTTGGAAAGGGTCTAGGAATGTGTAGAAGTAAGAACTTATAAGTGCCATAACTTTCAATACATAGCTCTATTTTGGGTGCTTTTTTTTGAAAGTGCATATTTTTTCAATCTCTACACATTGGTGGTATTTTTTAATCTCTTTTTAACATCCATTTTATTCATGGTGTAATTGCTTAAAACTCACTTCAAACCTTTTGTACCTTTCTTGGATGCATTATTGACTGTGCCTGACATCCCTCTCGTACTCTCTCACACTAATTGCTCATAGATGCATTCTTGTTGGTGCTCGATGTCCAATATTGAGTGTGTGTTGAATTGTAATTTAAAGGGGGGTCTTATTGATAGTTTAAATGGGTACTTGTACTTTGTGTAAACTATTCTTTGCTTTCATCTCAATTTTGTAAATTGTCTCAATTTAATCTGCACTAATGGATCTAAACTCGATTGAACCACTCACACCATTTAACTATCTCAATTTAAAGTCTAAAATATAGCTCACCTTGAAAGTAAAGGACTCTATTGGATCACTATGGGTGAGGAAACTAAGCCATCTACATATGCAAAAAAGTTTAAGTGGTATAATAGATGTGATGAGGCTTATGGGTTCTTATGCCTGTCAATGTCTCCTGAGCTACTGTTTCATGTTGAATTTGTAAAAACTCCCAATGAAGTCTAGACCATCTTAGGCAAACTTTTTGGAGTGTAGGACATCATGAGGGGTCATGAGCTAGAGAATGAGCTCATCATATTGAGCCTAGGTGATTATGACACCCTACAAGACTTCTTTACAAAGTTTAAATCATTAAGACTGTAGTTGAAACAATGTGGCATTAAAAAAACAAATGACCAATTGATTCTATGTGTGCTAGCAAAACTAGATCATGACTATTCAATTTTTGTCTCTACATTTCATGCTACCAAATGTGCACTTGGATCCACTTGGAAAATGCCATCATTTGATGAATTTGTTGGTGATATGATTCAGGAGCAAAATAAGCTTGTTTAAATGGGTATAATGAAGTCTTCAAAATCACATGCCTTGATTGTCAATCAGGATAAGAAGAAGCCTTCTAGCAGTGGAAAATAAGAGAAGAAATATTTTAAACTAGGTCATGAGCACTAGAAGAATAAAAAATCAGATGCCAAGCCTAAGGCATCATCAAATGAGTCCTTCTCAAGTAGGAAATCTAAGAAAGAGAAACTCAAATGAAAATTTTGTAAGAAACTTGGGCATGATGAATCTTAGTGCATGAAAAAGAAGATTGACATCTTGACTAAGATAATTGAGAAGAATAACATCAATGTTCCTGAATCCTTAACTCAGAAACACGTCCACACAAGATTATGCAAAGGCTAAAGACAAAAAAAAAGGTAAAAATAAGGATAAGACACTTGTTGCTATAGCTTCTCAGCCTTTGACCTGGGTTATTGACTCGAGTGCTTCCTATCACATGGCCTCCTCAGAGGATCTATTTTTAGAAATAGAGTCATGTTTTGTGCCTTCAATTCTCATGGGTGATGACACTTCAGTAGAATTCAGTGGTAAAATATTAGTTAAAGTAAGTGACAGGACCTTCAAAGATGTTCTGTGTGTTCCTTCACTATCCACCAATCCTCTGTCAATATACCAAATCAATCACATAGGTGCAGGGAAGTGAGTTAAGTTCACAACTGATTCAATGGTTATCAAGAAGTTGCATAATGATACTACGGTGGCTTATGGGAAGACCAATCATTAGTCTAGGCTATATACCTTCTCATAATTTGCCCCAGATCAACCCTCAACTACACTACTTACTCATGCATATGGAGTGAGAAAACTCTAACATGAATGGTTTGGCTATTTAAATTATCGTTACTTGGAGAAACTCAGTCTTCAGGACATGGTTTCAGGGTTACCTAAAGTCAAATTCTCAGATGGCCTATGAAATGGCTGCATTCTTGATAAGCATCTATAATAGAAATATGACAAGGTTTAAGCAAGGAGAGTCGAACAGAAGCTAGAAATTATCCATAGTCATATAACAGGTCCATTTCTAAAACCTTCATTCAATAGGACCAGATACATGCCCACATTCATCGATGATTTTTTGAGGTGCACCTGGGTGTTTTTTCTCAAAAAAGAAGTATGAGGTTTTTGATCACTTTAAAGACTTAAAGGCACTTGTGTAGAAATAGTCAAATTGTTCTATCAAAATCTTAAGGACTAATAATGGTGGGGAATATGTCAAAAATAGGTTTGAGTAGTTTTTCACATGGGATTAAGATGTAACACACAGTTCCATATAGTATTCAATAGAATGGTGTGGTTGAATGTAAGAACCATTCTTTGAAGGAAATGACCAACTACATGCTTCAATCAAAGTCTCTTACCCCTTAGTTTTGGGTCGAAGCAATCAAATATGCATGCTATATTCAAAACTATGTTCCACACAAATATTTGAAAAGAATCAGTCCTTTTGAAGCTTGAGACGTTCAAAAACACACAGTGGATCACTTTCAAGTGTTTGGATCACCAGTAATGGCCCATGTTCCCAAGAATAAATGCAAGGCAATGGACCCTCAGAGTCAGTCTTGTATCTTTGTGGGGTATGTAGAGGGTGCTAAGGGTATAGGATTCTCCATCCTAAAACTCATGAGTTTTTAATAGAAAGGAGTGTCAAGTTTTATGAGGGCTTATTTTAACTCACTAATGGCACTCCAAATTCTTCAAAAGTCTCACTGGACATTGATTCCACCTCCAACAGTGACTTGGATCCACCTCAAAATCCTCTTGATGATCAAGATGGCTCTTCTTCTTCTTCTTCAAGTTTAAGTGATGAGGATTCTCCTCATCTATCTCACACACACTTTAGATGATGATAACTCACCTCCTAATTCTCTAATCTCATATACTTTTGGTCCCACTTGGGCCAAATAAACACTTCAAAGTGCTAGGACATGGGTTGAAAATCCATCACATACAGGGTGGATATGTTCACAATTTCAAGGAACTTCACATGCCTACTTGGCCATTCCATCACATCCACAAACCTTTCATGAGGCATCTGGCATTCTAGAATGGGATTTTGCTATGCAGGAGAAGTATAGTTCCCTAATTAGGAACAAAGCATGGGACTTGGTCCCTCTTCCTAAAGGAAAAAAATTGGTCCATTATAAATGGGTTTATCAGATTAAGTATGGTGCATATGAGTATGTTGATAAGTATAAAGATCATCTAGTTGTAAAGGGGTTTTCTTAGGTGCCTGACATAGACTACATCGAGACATTTAATCTTATATCCAAGATGAAGCCTATCAGACTCACTCTAGCCATCACAACTGCACATCAGTGGGATGTTCACCAAATGGATGTCAAGAATGATTTTCTACATGGTGACCTCAAAATATATATCTACATAGAACAACCATAAAGCTTTATGGAAGATTCCTCCTTGGTCTAGAGACTTAAAAAATCTATCTATGGACTCAAACAGGCCCCTCGGGCATGGTATACCAAGTTGGACTCCTTTCTCCTCACAGTCAGGTTCATCAGATGCCACACATATCCAAATGTCTACATATTATAACATGATGATTCTATATTGATCCTAGTTCTCTATGTGGATGACTTGCTAATTACAGGGAACTCATGATCATCCATCTCAGTAGTGAAAATTGGACTTTCAAACATATTTTCAATGATAGACATGGGATTGCTGCATTACTTTCTTAGGGTTGAAATCATTTAGTTAGATTCTAGGATAAATTTATCATAATCCAAGTATTTTCTTGATTTGCTTACAAGGTTTAACGTGGTTGATTGTAAGCCAGATCTTACTCCCTTCTTGTCTTGTGTGAAGCTTGAGGTTGATTATCCTACACCATTGGTTGATGTAACTCTATATCGACAACTTTTGGGTAGTCTTATCTATCTCACACACACTAGACTTGACATATCCTATGTAGTTGGCATGGTCTGCTAATTTATGTAGGAGCTACATGAATTGCATTATAAATCAACTAAGCAGATTCTGTATTGCATTCAGGGTTCACACAACTATGAGATACACCAAGGAGCAGGAATAGAGGTTGATTTGATGAGATACATAAATTCAAATTATGATGGAGATATTCAAAGTCAAAAATCCACTTTAGGCTATAGTTTTTCACCTGGTTCATGTCCAATAAGTTTGTCAAGCAAGAAGCAACATGCAGTTGCTTTATCATCTATAGAGGTAGAATACAAAGGGGCTATCAATGCCACCACCAAGGCAATTTGGCTTTAGGGGATTCTCACTGAATTTGGTATCTAGTTTAATGAGCCAATAATCATCTACTGTGATAACCAAAGCACTATCTAGATTTGCAAGAATCTGATTCTCTATCAAATGACCAAACACATAGAGATTCACATGCACTTCATTAGGGAGCTTATCAATGAGCATGTCATTTATCTTTGGGACTATCCAACATCAAAGTAGATTGTAGATATTATAACCAAGCCCTTCACAAAGAGTAATTTTGTTCATTTGTGGGCTCTCATTGGGGTTAAGGTTGTTCCAACTTCTTTCTCCTATGGAGGTTCTTCACTATGTACTTGGGTACCTCATCATGCTTTCAATACTGGGACTCACTTCTCATCTCACCTAAGCTATGCTTAAAGGGGGTGTTAGTGTAGTGATTTTTCCCATTGGGTTTTGCCTACACAGTCTTATGGCTATTCTATGTCAATTAAGCTTCCTTAGGTTAGTTATAAAAGGGTCACATAGGCTAATTTAATTTTAATGTAATTATCTATTTAGGAAATTAGAGGCTTCTTCATGTTGCCCTAATTTTTCTTATATGTACCCCACTTTTCCACTTTGGAAGGTTAGACAAGTTAATGCGATTTTATGCAAGCAGGTCATATTTTGAAATATTATTGTGTGAAGACAACCTTCTTCCTCTTTTTTAATTTATCTATGATTTCATTGTTCCATACATAGATTTGCTCAATCTTCTATGCAAAAATCCAAGATCATGGCCAATCTGATAGGTCTTAGATATCGTGTTGTAGAATATCAATTGCACATGTTAAAATTAGGGTCTAGGATGCCCTATTTCAAGGTAGTCTTTGTTGATCTTAGTTGATGTTAAATATTGATAATCCATTTATTTTAATAATATTTATCCATAACCTTTGGGCAGTTAACCATATTTAGTGATGAAAAATTGGGGTATACGATGCCATATTTTAAGGTAGTCTTGGTTGATATTGGTTGAAGTCAAATTTTCAATGGTAGTTATGAGATTTAATAGTTCCATATTATACTACCTTAAAACATGACATACAAAACCAAGATTATCATTGGCAAATTTTGTCCTTTCACATAATGATTATATAGATAATTCAAATCCATTTGCCATTAAAAGTTGGTTTTAAAAAATTCCACATGATTGACCTTGATTTGATTCCCTATTTGCTTGACAAAAAAAAGCCTTCAAAAGCTAGATGCCAAAAATATTCAATCCTAATTACAACTATAGTCTAGTTGTAATTAAACCTGATTCATTCTTTGCTACTTGAAGAATTGAACTTTATTTCTAGGTTCTAGCTTGTGAAGGAGTATTTTGCATTTGTTTTTTTAAGTTATAAATAAATCTTAGTATTGAAAGATTTAGACATTGCTTCGCTTTTTGGATCATGATAATATGACAATAGTTGAAAATTTTAAGGAGGCTTTACTATTAGTTATTTTTTCCAACTACAAATAAAGCTCAAATAGTGTATTTTTCAACCAAATTCATTCTTTACTACTTGTTCAAATTTTATTTGCTTGTTATAATTCTAATCCAAGCCAATTACTAATATTGAGGAAATATATGTTGGGAGGATGTACACCGGAAGCACACAATTTGATTACCAATACCAAGCAACTTAATATGCGGAAATTAACCAGATTCACCAAGTAACTAGAATTCAGAATAACACAGCATATGAGAGACAATACCAAACTGTATTAACACTTTATACAGAAAAGAATACAATAAAGAAGATGCCACTTCTTCTCCACCACCTTACAGAGGTTTCCCACACCTCAAGTGAACAGTAATTCTTCTCCCCAAAGCTCTCCCTCTCACAGGTCCCAACACCCAACTCAAATACAGAGTTGGTGTTCACCTCCAGTGCTCCACGCACTCCACAAGCACTCCACGTGCTCCACAAGTACTCAAGGTACTTCAAGTAGATCTCCCATGAATCTGCAACAACCTGCAATTCAACAGACCATACTTATGGAAGGAACTCCCTTGCCTTCCTGTTGCTCTATCCGAGTACACACCTGTACTCCAAGTAGATCCTGCCTGATACTGCTCCCTGTTGTGTTGCTGTCTGTATGACCTTGCACACCTGCAAATCAATCAATGGTTCTATTCACCTGTGAACCTCGACCTTGCACACACATACACCTGCAGATCAACGATCTTACTTACCATGTAGATCTCCTATATAGGCCATGCAACTGTGACCAAGATCCTACACTCTTGAAGAACCCAGCTGGCTCTCCAATCCAGCACCAACACACCTGGTACTGTGGCACTAGGAGGAACGCACCATAGCTCTACCTCACACACAGAAGGAGCTTATAATTATGCTCTCTTACTCCCTAGCACACTTTTCCAATACAACCATAAGTCTATTATATAGATCTCATCCAAACAGTGATTAGACATCTAATTACCATAATTAGATCCGCAGCTATGAGTCTAAAATTAGCACTCATCATGCAAACTCTTGGTTCGTTAGCTCACTGCCCATAATTAACTCGCAGTCGAACTACACAGGCGACCGACGTCGGTCCCTGTCCGCCTGGGGTCGCCGACGCCGGCCGATATATGACCGACGTCGGTTGCCTTCCTGTCTTACCCTGCCGACGCCGGTTGGCCAGACCAATGCCAAACACTTCTGACACTCAGCAACTCATTCTACAACCTCCTCCATGTCTGCATCAGTGAAGCTTTTAGCTCCACAATCCTAACAATCTCCCACTTGGAGATAAACAGCTGCACTATACCTGTACCTGTACTCCGTCTAATCTATTTCCTGGTTTGTATCCCTCTTCAAGCTCCCACCTGAAGACAACCCACCACACATCCCGTGGTGTACCACCTGTCATCCGAGTAACCTGCCACATCCGAACCTACAACACCTGTAGTGAAGTCCTGACCCTGCATAGCAACACCTGCTGCCGGTCCCTCTCAGAAAACCTGAGAACCCACTTCCCCGAATTGGCTCCTAACTCTCTGACAGCTCCCACTGCATGGGAATACTCAGGTCTATACTAGACCTCATGTGATTTCGGACACTGTACCTGTCCAGCCCTTAGTGTGCTCCGGCTCTGTATCCCGAACCTCGCCAACACCTGATTCACATCAGCTCCCACTCGAGACAAAATCAACCTGTGATCTCCATGCCTCCCATGTCAAAGAATTCCGCTGCTCCAAACTCCTCCTGACATGCCACTGAACTAATCTTACCCTTAGCTCAGTAAAACCCTGTATGTACAATCCTGCTAGCAAAACATACTATCCACATACAGCAACAGAATGATGTCATGACTCATCATCCCCCTGGTAAGACAAAACCACAGTAGTTACCCTGACATTGACTGAAGCCATGCTCCGTCCTCCACCTGTCAAAAAACCTGTACCACTGTCCTGCAGCTCCACAAGACCATATACCTGATCTTCCGTCTCATGTATCCGTTCTCTCTATTCTTCTACTAAGGTATCCATTCGTCTCTGTGCTTTCATACCTGCTGGCATCTCTACCAAAACAAACCTGTCTGGTTCTCCTCCAAGGAATCACATCCTCATCCATGCCAAGCTCACACCTGTTTCCTAGATCCTTCCTGCTCTACAATCAGCAACATGTATAAAGAAGAGGAACAACGAATTTGAGGGCCTAATTACACCTTCAGTCCTCCGTATGGGTGTTTGAGACTCCTTGACAGCTTGCTGTCCACCCAAAATCCGTTACAGTGACCGACCTCGGTCACCCCACAGTCTGCATCCGACCGACGTCGGTTCCATGCATCTGTACCTGACTACCAACCTGCCTGCGTTGGTGTCCCTGCTGCCGACGTCGGTCCTCCTAACCGACATCAGTCTTACATACTGCCGACGTCGGTCCCATGACCGACATCGGTCTTACCCTGCCCGACATCGCCGGCTTCGGTCTGCACATGACCGACATCGGCACCTGTCTGTTCGACGCCGGTTCCTCTTGACCGACATCGGTACCTGTGTTCGCCTGTGAGTGATGACTTTTTACCCGCGAGCTTCTTTGAATCAAAATCCATGTCCAAACTGCCCTGCTCAGAAGTATCCAGCCACATCCACTGGGTTCTGTCCGCCATCTCCTCCATAAACACCAAGGCTTTCCAGTTCTTAAGTCTGTCAAATATATCTGTCTTTCGCTTAAGAACATGCATCTCCTTCCTGCTCATGTGACCAAGCCTACGAAGCCATGTCTCCGCAACAAAAGAAGAATTAGTAATATAAACAAGTAGATAAAGGATACCTATTTTCTTACCACCAGCTAATTCAAGTGCATCCGCTGTGAGAGTTCTTGTGCATCTCTCATCACCCAATCTTTCTGAAGAAATTAGCCATATCTCCAAACCTGGGACCTGCATGACCTTCATCAACACCTGTGTGTTGGCCGCCTGCAATTTCAGCTTCACTTCCCCTTTGCCTATTCTTTGGCAAGGCTTACCAGCTCCTCTACCTGGAACTGCATGGAAAGAGGCAACCGAATCTTTTATCCAAGATTCAACTTTATCCAAGAAACCTGCAAACACATCCTGTGTAACAACACCTGCTACATCTGTATCTTCAGTTTCTTCATGCTGATCTGTTACCAACCAACAATAATCTTTTACCTGCTCTTTCTTTCCATAGGACCGTGAGTGACCATCTGTGCTTTTCAACTCCTCCATTCTTAGCTTACTTTGATCTGCAGTTGCTCTACTCCCACTCGATCAGAAACCCCTGAGAGTGCCCTGTAACCAAACACAAAACCTGCTTCCTCCAACCTCAGCTCAGATACCACTTGTTGGTATCAAGCTCAAGAACCTACAACCAAGGCTCTGATACCACTTGTTGGGAGGATGTACACCGGAAGCACACAATTTGATTACCAATACCAAGCAACTTAATATGCGGAAATTAACCAGATTCACCAAGTAACTAGAATTCAGAATAACACAGCATATGAGAGACAATACCAAATTGTATTAACACTTTATACAGAAAAGAATACAATAAAGAAGATGCCACTTCTTCTCCACCACCTTACAGAGGTTTCCCACACCTCAAGTGAACAGTAATTCTTCTCCCCAAAGCTCTCCCTCTCACAGGTCCCAACACCCAACTCAAATACAGAGTTGGTGTTCACCTCCAGTGCTCCACGCACTCCACAAGCACTCCACGTGCTCCACAAGTACTCAAGGTACTTCAAGTAGATCTCCCATGAATCTGCAACAACCTGCAATTCAACAGACCATACTTATGGAAGGAACTCCCTTGCCTTCCTGTTGCTCTATCCGAGTACACACCTGTACTCCAAGTAGATCCTGCCTGATACTGCTCCCTGTTGTGTTGCTGTCTGTATGACCTTGCACACCTGCAAATCAATCAATGGTTCTATTCACCTGTGAACCTCGACCTTGCACACACATACACCTGCAGATCAACGATCTTACTTACCATGTAGATCTCCTATATAGGCCATGCAACTGTGACCAAGATCCTACACTCTTGAAGAACCCAGCTGGCTCTCCAATCCAGCACCAACACACCTGGTACTGTGGCACTAGGAGGAACGCACCATAGCTCTACCTCACACACAGAAGGAGCTTATAATTATGCTCTCTTACTCCCTAGCACACTTTTCCAATACAACCATGAGTCTATTATATAGATCTCATCCAAACAGTGATTAGACATCTAATTACCATAATTAGATCCGCAGCTATGAGTCTAAAATTAGCACTCATCATGCAAACTCTTGGTTCGTTAGCTCACTGCCCGTAATTAACTCACAGTCGAACTACACAGGCGACCGACGTCGGTCCCTGTCCGCCTGGGGTCGCCGACGCCGGCCGATATATGACCGACGTCGGTTGCCTTCCTGTCTTACCCTGCCGACGCCGGTTGGCCAGACCAACGCCAAACACTTCTGACACTCAGCAACTCATTCTGCAACCTCCTCCATGTCTGCATCAGTGAAGCTTTTAGCTCCACAATCCTAACAATATAATCAATAAAGAGAGCCAAAAAATATGAATGCCTACTTGTGTTTTGTATGACCTTAAATAAACCCAATGTGTTTGACATAGTTATTAGCTTGTGTTTTAGTTTTTAAAAGTACGAAGATATATTAAGAATGCATATAATATGTAACATAAGCACCTAACACTGTAATACACACTCTTTCTCTCTTAGATATTCTCAATAATAAGGCACATTAGAGTAAAATTTTGATAGCATTTCAAATATTATTAATAAAGAAATATATGAATGTCCAAAAATAACCAAATAGGTCAGTGGGACTGTTAAATTAAAACTACATAAGTTAATGATATGTAGAATATATTCCTTTATAAAGTGGTTTTTTCACTTACATTTCTATTCCTACAAGAGACATCTAATAGATGTAATGCGTTAGACACACTATGGCTTACGAGTAATTTGAGCCACTGTAGTGAATGCCACCCTATGTTTTGATTTCTACAAATGGTGTCTTGGTTGCTACTAATGCCATCATCTAAATCGTGTAATTTGATTAACCAATGGGGCATTCTAGTGTTGATGTTATTTCACATTCATCGTCATTCACATTTTTTCAACTAGCATGGTTGATTGTCTTCAGGAATGAACTATGGAATAATGCATGCAATGAAAGATACAATAAATATGATAGGAAAATTATATTTGCATACTAGATACTATCAAATATCTACCAAGACTGTAATATATATTATACTAAACAAGGTTGAGGTCATATTCATTTGGGTTGTAAGAATGATCAGGGCCATCATTTTTGTTGTAACGAGTCTAATCTAATCATAGCACTTTTTTACTTTTTTGATTTTATTCAATGAACGTGTAATGAAATTACTTAGATAGATCGAATGAGTTCATAATAATGTAAATATCAAAAGAAAATTAATAAAAATATAATGTAATAATGAGAATAGAATAAGAAGATCCACACTAATAATTGATAATAGAGCTTGATAAATAAAACCAAGCCACTTCAAGGGGGCAACCTTCACAACCCTGAAATAAGAAGTAAATTCGTAATATGATGCTCAAGTACTAACCACTACCTCCTATATATAACCTACTTAGGCTATGGTTACTCCATAGGATGACCCTACTAACAATATGAGAATATAGAGAAATGTGACAACATAAGATAAAAGGTTATGTAGGCTACATATTAGCCACACATATCCCTAAACATGTTATAAGTTAAGGGCATAGACAAATACACCTCCTGCACTTCACTCAATATGTTTATTTTATTATTTACATACCTATGCCCATCATTACAACTCTTATCTCTTGTGATTATGCCACTGCTGAAAAATCAAAACTATGTAGGTGCATAGTGATTGGTGTGAAGTAAGCATTTAGTATGAATGACATCTTGAATCAAGCATGATAGGTGTGTTAGGTATGTTTTCCTCGAACTTGTTTACTGAAATATATAACACATATTAACCAATACAAAATATAGTGTGGCAATATTAACTAGGGCATGAAAAAGGCCCAAGGAGTTTAAAAAATTCTCTGCGTGGCCATGAAAAGCACTCAAACATAATTTTAAAATTTACACATAGTTATCCATTTTCAAACACAAATGGAGAAAGGCAATTATGGTAAAAATAATAACCAAAAGGGTTAATAGGACTGGAAAAATCAAAACAAATTGATTATAAGAGTTTAACTATGTCTCTAATTAATTAGAAAAGAAAATAATTGTGAAAAAACAATGTGCTGAAAAATTACAAGTAGATTTTAATTCTAATTATTTAATCACTAGTTAGTTTGAAAACAAAGGTATTACAAAATGTACTAGAGTGCAAAGGTAAAGCCAAAGCTGATTACTACTATGGAGAAAACCAAAAGTAAATGATATTGGATGAGAGGCAATTAATGTAAGCTCATATATAAAAACTTTAACGACCCCTTATGGTAGTCATTCAAAATAGAATGTGCTGATTAGTTGATTAGGAAACTTGATAGTTCTGAAAAGTAAAAATAATAATTAAATTGTAATATCTTATTAAATACATATTTGCCACAAATTTTCAAAATCATTAGACACATAAATTCATTATTTTTCTTCTACACTCGGGCCATATTAACTAAATATTTCTTATTGCTTATGTACAGTTTGAGAACTCCATATGGTGTCCATGTGGTCATTAAAAATTCACAACATAAGTAGTCATTCAAATGACCTCTCATGTGATTCCTATATACTCAATGCTGAAATGGGACATGAGAGGGATAAGAGGGGTGCCATTATTGGAGATGTTTCTATTACCCATAACCAGGCTGAGTATAGGGCCTTGGTATATTATACTCAAATTTCAAGTTCATGAAATAACTATGTACTCCCATAGTAATGTCCTTGTCAATCAAATGTCTCGAGTTTATCATTATCATAATGCCATATTGGCTAGCCTATGAGTTTGAGTTTATGCCTTTGCAACTCAATTTTAAAAATGTGTATATAAACATGTGAAGGCTAATACAGGTAGGCTAGATGTGTGCATATTGTCCAAGAATACCATCAATGATGAAGTAACCTTCCTTGTTAGTGTTGCATTTGGTAACATTAACCTTATATAATAGTTGTGCCATACTTTGATTTATTTAAAGTAACATATATTTGACCTTACATGGTACATGCGAGGCATTAACAAAGTTGTTTTGATTAATGATGAAGGAATATATTGATCTTATATAATTGTTATGAATGGTTCAAATGAATAGTAATGTATAATTTTTTTCTTTTTGTTTTCATGCATATGTTATTGTAGTTACTAAAATATGGTATTAAGCACATGAAAATGACAAGCATGATGAACATTTACCATGCATGACTTGAGCACACAAACATGGTCCTAATCTGCCATTCTCTTGCACCTACATGCTATATTATGAGTTTGATCCTTCTATTTTGATATTACACACCTATAGTAACTTCACTATCTATTTAAAACCTACTAATTATCCTACACATACACTCTATAATCTCATTTCACTCCACCTATACATGTATCACTATGGTCAGGCTGGGTCAGTGTCGTAAGTCGATAATGACCCATGCGTATCAGCATCAACCCTCTCTGATCAATGACTAATTTTTAAAATAAAACATTTCCTTAGGATATACCCCTTGCCTAACATGTCAATGGCATAAAAAATTACCCAATTGGACTTATATATATATATATATATATATATATATATATATATATACAAATCAAGGTCTCCCTTAATGGGGACTTGACACTTTTCTAGCACACATCTATACACTATTGTACATTGATAAAATATACCCTATTATTCCCATATTGTGAAGCAATCACTAGAAGAAGTCATAAAATAATGATAAAGTATACCAAATCCAAATAAAATCAAGCATTTTCAAGTATCAAATCCAAATCATTAGTTGTATACATATATCAAAGGAGCACAATTACACAATCACACTAGGTGGGAGAACTATGTGTCACTTGATTTACCTCCTCATAGTATCATATATGTAGGCATACGTCAATCATAAAACATGGGTGATTGGGGTTAGCTTATCCCATTACACTTTTCTGGTAACCTATGTTTCTTGCCCTCAGAAGCATATCTAGGGTTTCAAGGTAAAAGACTTTGATTTTTTTAAATTTACGTGCATCATTCATTTTGATCATTATACATAAAAAAATTTTAGAGATAGGAAAAGGTGATTATATGGTCACATAACTTATTTTATCCACATGTTAATACTGACTAGTACAGGTAAATATTAAAAGTCGATATTGACATAGATTTGATGGAAGTGACACTGTGCAGACAAAAACCAAATTCTTGAATCAGATGAATCATGTGCCTACTTTATTTTTTTTTCCATATTAAAATTATAGTTACAATAAGAGAGTCAAACATAAACTTTGAGTACTCATCCTTGTGCTTTAATTACTATATTATCATATGCCACTTATCAAATCTTTACAATCTATTTTAAGATTTTACATTTAGATTCATGTTTAAATGCCATATTTATCAATCCAAATTATTCTAATAGTTTTTATCCTTTAGGATTAAAAAAACAAAACTAGGGTAAAAAATATTGGTGAACCTATACACTAATCAACCCATGCTAAACCCTAGGTTTTTATTTAGGGTTTCATTCTTCTCTTTGGATTTTTTTAGATTTCTATTGGATTGCTCCAAGATCTTTGAATGTCAAAGATTACACAAAAATCCTAGGAATGGGTGAAAAATCACCACAATTTTTTTTACATCAAATGCATCTAAAAATTCATTCATTGATTAACCAAAAAGTACAAAGGAGGTACATTATATAGTGAAAAATTACATTACGAAAGACGCAACAACTCAACTCACTATTAGAAAATACATTAAGTGTATTTTCCACTAATGAACTTAACAACCATAAGTAAATTGACTAACAACTGTGTAGGTAAAACTTTAATCATGAAAAAACCTACATCAATACCCCTTAATGCATAGTTGAGGTGGGTACAGGGAATTGGGTCTTGGCAATGAGGTTTGATGAGGTACCCAAGCACAATGCAACTTCCATAAAGTGGATAAAATGAGAAAACCTGTAGGATAAAAATCTTCCCCAAAATAAATCCAAGAAGAGAAGAAGGATAAAAATCCCCACTAGATTTTTCAACCACCTATAGCCATCCTGTATCCTATAATGGAGTTTCCAAGAGTGATTGTGGATCAAAAGTAGCTACAATGAAGAGTGGATCACCCTGGAATAGTGAATGTGTCTGCCATGTGCCTGATAGATATTCAAATAAGTTATGAATCCTATATAAGGAACTATTATCCTCATGCAAGGTAAGAGGGTGAACTGATCTATGTAATGATGGTTTAATGGGAGTAGAGGCCAAGAAGGACTATGAAATGCCCTAAAACTAGGGAATAGACTACCTGATATCTGATGTGGATCACATACCTATTTCCTAAAATGTTTGAAGTAGAATAGAGGTAAGTTTATTAGGAAATAAATATTTAATATATGTAAGGTGATAAATAAATTGTGGAGGTGTGTCCCCATCACTACTATAGTCATATGTGCTAGAAGAAGAATCATCAATATCAGAGGTGTGCTCAAGTTCAAAAATGTCAACAAGTTTAGGTGAGTCTGTAAAAGAAGAATCTGAAGGAGAGTTAGGAACAAAGTGTGAGAATTTATATAGTTGAGTCTAATGATTGACCATTCCCACAACCAATATAATATCACCATGTAACTCTATAACATACATTGAATCTAGATTGAACTCAACTTGCATGCCTAGACCAAGGTGAGTGATCTAGTAAACTGACAGGAGATTAGTTAAAAGTGAGGGAAAACTTATAAGCTTATTTAATATTCTACCACTCACTTAAATCTACCCTCTCCTTAAAACCTTTTTATAAGTGTCATCACCCATTTGTATAGAGGACATGTCACATGCTTACAAGGAACTAAACTCTATCTATGAAGAGGTCATGTGATGTGAAATACCAAAGTCAATAACCCATGTAGGATTTGGAGGTGCAACTATCACTAGAGCCTTTCCATTTACTTTCCCATTATCATTCTATTTTGAGTTTTATTTACCATTGTCATTTGCCTTAGAAGATTCATGGGTTGATGAGCTCTGATTGGAAGAATCAGGGACACTGATATTATGCTTCTCAATCATCTTAGATACTTGGTCAATATACTTATTCAAACATTTAATTTCATCATGATTTCTTGAGTAAAAACCGCATTGGATCCTATCTTTATTAAGCTTAAGATTGGAAGAATATGTCTCATTATTTGATTTGTAGGTTGAAGGATTTACATCTTTCTCTTGATCCTTTTTATTCTCTCTATTCTTTGAAGCCATCTCTTTCTTAGAAATAAGTGCATGAGATTGTGATGACTTCATTTTGCCCATCTATGTTAGATTATCTTTATCTTGAATAAAGTTGATAACAAAGGTATCTAAATAAGGCATCTTCCATGTGGCTCTAAGAGCACTTTTTATGGCTTGGAAAGTAGACATAAACACAAAATAGTCTGAACCTAATTTGGAGATTATAGACAGAACAAGTTGATCATCTTTCTTATCTATTACACATTTTTTGAACTGCAACATCAAAGATCTAAACTTGATGAAGTAATCTTATAGAGTGTCAAAGTCACTTGGGCTCAAACTGATGATCTCATTCTCCAGCTCATGGCCTCTCATCACATTATACTTCCCAAATATATTTTCCAGTGTGGTCCATACTTCATTAGGTGTTGTAGCAAATTCTATGTGGAAGAGTAGATTAGGAGAGATAGAGACACAATATTCCATTGACTTTATCACAACAGTTAATTCTCTTTGCTTCTATTTTAGTTTCAATCTCTTTGCCCATTGTGATTTGATGAAAATCCTTAAATTTCAAAATGAATTCCATTCTAGATTTCCATTCATGATAATTAAATGGTGTGAGAGGACTTAGTGAACTTGAATCCATAGTGTAGAAAAATGTTTTTGTAGAAAGTAAAGAAGAAATACAAAAAATAAAATTACACAACACCACACTGTACCCCCTTATAAATATTATATTGACCCCCCTTCAAGTTTCAAATACAAGCACACTTGTAGAGATGTCAGGCACAACCGAGAATGCATCTTAAATGATTAGTGTGAAAGTATAAGGAATTGGAGAGACATTTTTCTCAATCGATAATGCATCTAAGATAGTATAATAGTTAGTTTGCATGGAGTTATAATGGACCCAAGATGTCTACCAATATGTAGAGTATGAAAAAATAAGCACTTTTGAATGAGATGACACTTAAAAAAGAGTTATTGATCAAAATTTATAGCCATTTTAAGATTTGAGCTGGCATAATAAATCTCCACCCAACATAAATTTAAAAATGTTTGGGTTCATTGGAGAAATGGTTGGGTATTAAGGTTAAGCCCCTACTAGTAGGAATAAAAAATTAATGCCCCTATATGCCTCCATTTTTCAACTGAATAGTGTCACAATTCACATGATTAAATTTGATGTCCTCTGGACTATTTTTAGAGTTTTGGAGGTCTCTTGTAGGTGTTGTGGATACCAAGAGTTTTAACAACAAAGTTTTACATCAGGGATGTAGTTAGTTTTGATAATCACCAGGGTTTTAGACTGTAATATCAACCAATTTTTTTGATGTTAGGGTTGAGGGCTGCACCGACAATCTAAAGTTATGCCATTAGGCTTTTGGACTGCACAAGCAATTAAAAGTTTTGCCATCAAAGGTTTCAACTACACTTACAATCAATAATTACACCATTAGAGTTATGGAATGCACAGGCACTCTGAAGTTTTTCCATCAAAGTTATAGATGGCATAAGTACCCTAAAATTCTAATAAGTGCAACAAAGGCCTGAAACTCTGATTTGTGCATACAAGTGTGAAATTTATGCCAAGTTAAAAATCTCTAGATCTGGAATGCTTATATAAAATACACCAAAGATGTATTAAGGATCTCTGAAAAAAAAAATACTATTAAATTATTTTTCCTTGGAAACCCTCATAGTACAGGTTTACATGAAAAAAATGAAAAAGCCTCCAAACCCTCCAAAATGGCCAAAATTGATTATCGCAAAACTAGGTTGTGTTGATAACCGATCCTATAGTTTTGACACCTTTTGAATCTAATAACACTATTTGTTTTTAAATTTGAGACTCCAACTATATAGTTTGAATGAATTTTCATGAAATCACACCTAACCTTTGAAAACACCAAAAATCAAGAAAGCTAGCAAGAATGCATGCAATAAAGATCTCACCAAGGATTTTAGAAATGGAAAAATGACCATCAGATCAGAGCTCTAATACCATGTTGTATTACTCCAAGATCTCTGAACGTCCAAGATTGCATGAAAATCCTAGGAGTGAGTGAGAGTAAAATCATCAAAACAAAAGTTATATCAAATGCATCAAAAACTTCATTAATTGATTAGTCAAAAAGTACAAAAGAGGTACATTATATACTGAGAAATCAGGTCACCAAAGAGGCAACAAATCAACTCACTATTAAAAAATATATTAAGTGTATTTTTGCCTAATGAACTTAATAGCCCTAAGCAAGCTAACTAACAATCATGTAGGTAAAACTACAAGCAAGAAAAATCTTACACCAAAATTTCAGCCTTAGGGTTTAATTTTTAGACCCGATTCTTATTCATTTATGCTTTCTTTGATTTTAGAGGTAATCTCTATACTTATTTTCTTCAATATTCTAATGTTTTATGAATTTTATATGCTTAAGCATCCCCAAAATCCTAACCACTTATTTTTATCAAAAAATGAAATAATTTTATGATTTAACCCTAATTTTGATAAAGGAAATAGAATAAATCAAAGATTCCATATGTTTTCCATTTACTTGATCCTATTGAAAAATTTCTAAATTATTTTCAATTTTATTTTATATATAGATGATGTGAAAATGATTTCAAACAAGGCTAACTATGAAAAACTATAAACTTAGTTGTTTTTATTTGTTTAATGACCGTGTTTGATTGATAAAATATTAAAACAGGAAAATATGAATAGTCCCTATAGAAACCCATAAACTGAAATTGATAGAAGAATAAAGTCAAAATCATCTAGTTGAGGTTAGAAACGTTTGACAATCATGACTCAAACTTGAAGTTTTTGAACCTTTATAGAAAACAATGAAATTAGGGTATAGTCCTATGTGGCAATTGGGTTTAAGTCTCTATGTGCAAATTTGACCTTTGAGCATGTACATAAAACATGTGAATAGATTTTTGAATGTTGAAACCTAGTAGGGATGTGCAATGTTTAAAGATCTAAAAATTGCAAAAGGTGGAGTGTAATTGGGATGAGATGACCCCAATCACCCCCACAATGATTGAATATTTCCTACATATCCTTTAAAGATGGAATTAAATTCCACATAGTCATCCCACCTTGAGTGATTTATACAATTTTTATTTTTTTACTATGTGTATTAATCTAGAAGTGGCTCAAATACTTGATCATGCTTCTTTTTGGGCTAAGAAAAATAGACTTGTGACTTCGATGAGGACTACTTGAGATGCTTAGAATCTGACAAGGGCTAAACCCAATAGATAGACAAGTGTAATCTCCTATGTACAAGTGAATAATATCAATAGAACATATAATTAAAAATATAGTCTAAACCATACATATGTAATGTGATCGTATCCTATCAAATGTATATGTCCATGTACACAATAGTAAATATATATGTTAACAAAGACATTTTTAAAGATTGTATAGATTAATAATGTAGGGGTCACGAAATGATAACACTTGTATATACTGTCACTTGTGGATAAGATGCCCCCATTTTAGCAAGGCTAATGAGTAGAGGCAAGTCCAACACCTTGATCCTTGTAAAGTTTGTATGCCCTGCATAACACTCATGAATACTAGTGAAATGCATATGTGATAGAAAAATAATATGTTATATATTTATCATGAGATATATAACATATGAAAATGATGTAAACTAAATGACTAATCATGCTTAGGTCTTGATTTTTATTTTTTACATATTTTGAATATTTTTACATTTTTGATATATATATATATATATATATATATATATATATATATATATATATATATATATATATATATATTTGAATTTAAAAACTAAAAAATAGTAGAAACTAGTGCCAATAAAAAGTTTAAAAAATGGAAGAAAGAAGAATGGTCTAAAAAAGTGACAATATTAGTCAATGTGAGGTGTGTACTAAAAATGATAGAATAACCATGTATGAGAAAGAAACCCCCACTATATGTGAGTTGTGACTTTGGAAATCTATATGAGGTTAAAAAATATGTGTAGAGGAATGATTATACATCCTTATTTCATCACATGTTCACTTTTCACAGTTTGCAATATGTAGAAGCAATATAACACGAAGGAGAAATATTTTGCATTATTAAGCACTGATTCACATATTGGAAGTGATGGAAAAATCTAAAAATTGGAGGAATTAAAGCTCTAAGTGCTCTATTTTTTGTTTTTGAGTGAAAAAATAGGAAGTATATTAATGTCCAACTAGGTTCAAGAATGTTAGATGTTTTTGACCTCTACTTGATGGTTGTTACCTAAACAAAAAACTAAAAATTTGATAGCATAGAATGTGGGAATAGAGAAAGACATATCAAAATATGAAAAAATTGACCAATATTTTGAATTGTTCATATTTGGGAAGTGAAAAAGAATATCCAAGAGGAAAATAAGTCAATAAGAGCTAAGGGTTATAATAATTGACCAAATGATCAAATTTAAAAGAAAAAGCTGAATGTGATACAATGTCAAGAAGCTATGTACAATCAAATTTTTGATTTTTTGAATTATTTGAAATGTTTTTGAATTTTTAGTAAATTTGAAAATGTAACAAGCCATACAATGATATAACCAATGTAAGAATCAAATAAATCTATGATAATAGGTGAATGAATCACTTTCATTAAAAAAAATGTATTAGATGTGCATATATCAGAGTTCGAATATGGATCATGTGTAGTAAGAAAACTATTTAGATCATTATTTGTGTAATATAATGTAAGAAGAGTAACTATAAGAGATGAAAAATGATGAAGAGTCATATGAATACTATTATAATATTGTTTGAGATGTGGATCCATTTGTATCATCGATTTAGGAGCTATGATATGTGCTTTTGCTTGTTGGGAATTAGAAGCCTTTTGTTGATAAATTTAATTTTGCATTGGTTGCTTTTGAACCCTTTGCATTTTTTTATAAAATGGTTGATTAGAAACATTTTACTTATGTTACATATGTATCCAATACTTTTAATATGGAATTCAATCCCACATACTTTTCCCACCTAGAGTGATTTGTACAATTTTGCTCTTTTGACTATGTGTAGACATCTAGAAATGGTTCAAATACTTGATCATGCTTCACATTGGTTGATTAAAATGAAAATTTTACTTTGATTAGGGTTGATTGAGATGATTATAATATTAATTGGGAAGAATAGGGAACCTTTTGTCAATGTGTAACATTGTAAATATGCATCTATATTGAAATTTCCAAGTGCAGTAATGAGTGCCTTTAATGTTCTTTTATCTCAATCCAAAAGAGGAAAATACATGCTTGGAAGCCTAAAAACATGAATATGACATAATTAAGGGTTAAAATTTGGAATATGACTATTAAAATTTAAGTGTTATAAATGCCAATTAGGGGTTAGGAATGTTTGATAATCATGACCCAAACTGGACAATTTTGAACTTAAAGGAAAAGTGTTGTTTTTTTGGTTTGGGTCTATTTGAACAAATGATTAGAGGTATTTTAAGATAATAGAATATTTTTTCAAGTGAAAAATGACCAATTAGAAAAAAATGTCTTCACATGTGCTTAAAATAGGCCAAGGTGTCGAAACAGGGATGAATTAAGTGCACAGGTTAATTAAAGTGAAACAAAGATAAAATTGACATGATCAAGTATTTGTGACAAAATTTAGATGTCTACACCACTCTCCTACCATATATTATTATATTTATTCTTCCACATGTCTTCAAGGTGGTAATAACTGCTTTCCATCTAAGGAGGTCCATGCTAACACTATGAAAAAAGGTATGGGCATCTTACAGATGACCATGATATGATCAACATTATATCTAACATGATTATGCAAAGTCAAATATAGTAAATTTAAAATAATATATAATATTTGACTCAATATTCAAAGACATGGTAATGAAATCAATTTTAGAACAACTACCAAAAATTTATCCCAATACAATTTTGAATTAAGATATTTATAAAACATGGGATATGCAGGACAAGTTTTGGGAAAAGTAGGACAAGTTTTGGGAAAACATACACAAGGCATTGTTAATCCAATTATAACATACACTCAAAAAGGACATGAAGACCTTGGGTACATATTAGTTTCAAAAACTAATAAGGCTAAAATTAACAATGAATAATTTTGAGTCTTCCTCAAATCTTATTATTCCTCATTATGTTGTGAATGCCCTTTACCATTAGATTAAATAGGGCATGCATGACCTCATTTATCCCTCCTATTTTATATATATATTATATAATACATACTACACACCCTGTTAATGGACTTACCATGAATTTTTAGATGGATAATATACATGAAACAAATACAACATAGCAGTTTGATTCCATGAATGACCAAGAATTCATTGAATATATTAACTTAAATCCACATCATATCAATGTAATGTTAAGTATCAAAAGAGATGAATATAAAAAGTTATCCCAAGCTAAAAAAATAGATGTTTATACATATACTATTATTATTATCCCTACATCTACACCTCCAATGGCACATGCAAAATATAACTAAGATTTAGGGGTAACATAAGGCTACCAACATTTTTTATGCCTATTCCTACATAGGAAACCTTTACCCTTCTAATGATGACTGTGCATATTACATATACCAACTTTGCCTATTGCATATTCTGTTGAGTAGACTACTGCAACTCTACATGCTAAGGTGTTATAGTTAAACCAAGGTGCATCTAGAGCTAGTAATTTCATAGATTCACATGCCTTGCTTCATAATCCATTATCCCATGAGAGAAAAACTTATCATTTATGTACACATTTTTCAGATCATAAAATTTCACTATAAGAAGATATATGATATACAAAGCAACACCTTCGATCACTCCATGTAACATATTTAGATTAAAAAGATAATGACAAATTAATAACTATTTTAGTCTTGATGAGTCTCAAAGACTATGCTTTTTGATGGTTCTATGACCTTCCTATCTAATCAATTAGAGCATTCAACCCTTTGGCAGATCGATTTATAACTCATTTTTATATCAACATTGATGAGAAATTATCTTATGTACAAGTTTTTAAACTCAAGTAAGCATCCAATGAGCCAATAAGTGAATTTTTACTTCAATATAAGACTATGCTAGCTAAAATGACTAATGTTAAGGCTGAAAATGAGTTACAAGAAATATTTAAGAAAATCTTGATTGCACCACTCCACAAGTCATTTATACTTAAGAGATTCAAATCCTTTGACGAGCTATGACACATAGTAAGAGATATATACATTAAGCCCATAGACCTGAACAAGCTCAAGTATACACCTACTCCTAGAACTACTTCAATAGTGAAATTTCAAAGCATACCAAGCTACAAGGTCAATCCAACTAAAAAAAGAATAAGGAAAAGATTAAAATCAATGCAGTATCAAAACATATAAATCAAATTTAATTATTATCTCCATCGAAGAGGCAATTTTCATGATTACCATCACCTCCTCATATAATTTTACATAAGTTTGATCCAACCTTATCACTTTTCTTCATCCACAAGAGTTTGATCCAAATAGTCCTAAACTAAGGAACTATTATATCAATTCATAATGTGATTATCATCAAATTTTAGGACATTCTATGAATAAATAATTCAAATTAAGCCATAAGATACAATATATTATTGATGGCAACACTGTTGAGCACCTATATAGAGGAATCTAGACCAAAGAACAATGAAAATCATAAGTTAAAAATATTTAGTGATCCATTTACCAAGCATGAGATGAATAAGACTAAGGATACTTCAAAATTAGACTATGCTTATAATACGTATCCTTCACTTGTGACATATGATCACCTAATAGACATGATTATTGGTACACTTATTGACACTTCACCATAGTATACTATGATCAAATTTTATGATATTAATATTGTCGATGATGATTTGAATTATTATACACTATGATATGAGCCTATATCAATGAATAACTAATACAAAGTGTTATGATAAAAAATGGGTCAAGTGAGAATGCATGCATGTTTACACTTCTTCATTCACTTGGGTACACACAACAAGATTTACAAGCTAATATTAGAGTAATTAAGGGATTATTTGGACACAAAGAGTATCATAAGACACAATGCTACTTATTGAGGTTGGATCCACCATAATAACTACTCCATTCATAATTATACAGGGTAATAGGGTATTTATAATGTTGTTAAGATGCCTTTGGATGCAAAATATTTGTGTAGCACCATCTACAATTCATCGATGTATCAAGTACATATACTATAACATAGTAGTCATAGTTAAAAGCATATGATATGAGTACCCTTTATATCCATTAGTATCTCCTCCTCATCCCCAGCACCACTTAAATTGGTTAATACACCCCATACATGACCAATATATATCACTATTGGCTATATATATGCAGGAGATATATATACACCCTACACATAAAAAAGTAGTTGGGTTTATTAGACAACTAAATATTTAGCTCCAATCACATCAAAAAATTAGTCAGTGCTCACAGAGGCCATCATATCCTATAACATAGACTAAAATCAAGATAATTTAAAATTCATCATGTTTCATAATAAACATATGTAGTGACACATTATCCTACTATACAACAGACCTGACAGAGTCTTAGGCCTTCTAGAGTTACCCATCATACATGAGATTATATGAGTAATGATCATGATAATTACCATACAACACATGACTTCCTATCATATTATGATACACCTATATCTGGTACCTCTCACTCATGATATAGGACCCTTACACCATGTGATACAATAACTCCCCATGGTCATCCCATTGATGGGATAATTGATTAGCACTTTTCAAATTTTAGATATTTCAAAAAACAACAAACCTTCAAAATATTCTTAAAAATCATAATCCGAACCTAAGCATGACTTTGATCACTAGATTACACTATTTACATATGTTATTTATCACATGTTTGGTAAATGACATATTATTTTCATTCATACATGAATTTCATGGTATATGAGTGTGATGCAAGACAAATAGGTTACGCATGGACATATAGATGTTGGACTTTCCTATACCCAATGGCCATGTTGATACTGGGGGCATTTTGTTGTATAAGTGTCCTCATTATAGATTATATATTTATATGAACTCTCTACCATGTTGACCAATTTAGATTACTTACACATGTATTATTAGGTACTCACATCTTACATAGTGTTACATGGATATGTTATTTACTATGGTGTGACATTGATACATATGCATGGTGTAGATTAGTCTTTACTTATTCTATTCTACATTGATGTTTTTAATATTTGAAATGATAGGCTAATTTTTACTTGTCTATTATGTATGGCCCTTGGCCTTATTTGTTGTGAAATATTTATGTCCATTTTTTGTGATATTTTTATGTCCCTTGCACATGTCCCTTATTTGATGCGACATATTTATTTCCATTGTTGTGACATATTTATGTCCATTGCATGTAACCCTTGGCCTTGTTTGTTGAAAAATATTCATGTATATTGTATGAAACCCTTGGTATTATGTGTGACATTAACTCTTGAGCTTGTTGCTCTTGTTGACAGTGAGTTTTAGAATGATACATATCATGCACATTTATTAGATAGTATTAATCAATTATCTATCATTGATGGTTACTATGTGTGTTTGTTGATACATACATCTATACATGAAAATTATATGCCTTGCATTATATATGTTACATACATGCCTTTATTGAAACATACATTACTATGATGACATACTTTCTATATGATCACATGATTATACATGATGATATCTTTACACATGATAATATATAGTTGACTCTTATTTTGAGATGGGTGGCTTATAAGACCCATACCTAATATCAAAAGGGGGTATCATAGTGGTATTTACATAGAGACATAATCCTCCATGAACACATAATCAAATTAGAGTACAAATTTCAAAGATTTAGAATGCTTTAGATATCAGATGGTTAGTTACATGACATAAATTGGCACATCAATACATATTATGGGGGTATATGACATGTATATGTACTTATTTTATAGAGACTTTAGAACATATTCATACACACTTGGGTGCATATGCATGGACATATACACATAATTTATACGAACATGAATTATAAGTTTCCACACACACAAACATTTATAGGTTCTCAAATTCAACATATAAATGCATACCATTCTATATCAATAAGTATAAATTTAGGGGGCATGATAATGATTGATGAACATATAGAAACTTTCAAATTCATGAGATATGATATTAATTCATGCCCATACACAACAATACAATTTATAAGTTGAATGGGAAATGGTTGTCATTCCACTTCATACTTATCAAATGTACAGTCATGATGGGGGCCTGGACATTGTTCATTCTCTTTTGATCTTGCATTTGTATTCTACATTGAGAAAAATTGAGTGAAACTATACAATCAAATATGTTTTCATGATGGGGGCATGAAATTTTAACATTCTCTTTTGATGATGAATTTATTTTACATTGAGAGAACTTGAAAAAATGCCAACAAACCATACAATTAAATTTATAAGCCATATGCAATGGTTGATTTAGTTTTTAATTTTAGTCAACCCATCATGTGGTCCCCTTGATTTTATGCATAGTTATTTGGGTTAGTATATTGCATACTTATCCCCATGTTTGTGAGGGTTAGGGCATATTATCTTCCTAATATAGGCTTGCATAGTTACAAATATTCGGGGCACAATTATTCCAAATATCTATGTACTTTAGTAGGGAAACATAATTTTTCCATCGTTAAATAAGAGGAATCACTCACCATGTCCTTTAGTAAATAAGCATACTTATCCAATGCTTCAATAAGGAAACATCATCTCTAATAGGTTGCAATGACAACATGGTTTTCACCAACACATAGGTGTACTCCATACTTGCTCTTTAATTTTTAAATTTTCAAATTTATATTTCAAATATTCAATCTATGGACATTAATTACACATGTTTTTTTATAGGTTTTTATATTGAGTGACCTACATAATTTGAGATTCTTAAAAAATTTAGAGTGTGTTTTACACACTTAGGTACATATTTTCCTTTTAATCTAGCAATTCAATTGCTAGAATAAAGGGTGTGCACTTATAGATTATAAAATATAGTATTAAGTACTTGATAATGATAAGCTTGACACACTTTCTCCAAACATGACTTAAGTGCACAAGCATGGTCCTAATATACCATTCTCTCAAAATTACATGATACCTTATGAGTTTGATCCTTTCAATCTATTGTGACACACCCATAGGTGTTTAATCCTTTTTAATATTGTATGCACCTAAATTTTCTCACCTCATTACCATCGATAATATTCTTATTAATCGAAACTAATTCCACTAATCTCATATATTCTCATTTATCTCACTAATTAATCTCCCATTCCTAGTTATTTATTCAATAACCTCCTTCAATAATTCTCCATTTCACTATCCTTAGTCTAATCCCCATCTTTCAATAATTCCTCTTAATCCCTATTATCCTAATCTAATCCTAGTTATCAATTATTTGGGAATTTTAAATTCCCACAATCTCACCTAACCACCTACTAGTCTACTCCCTAGGCTTTCCTACACCCCTAGTTTTTAATCCTCACCTAATCCCTATCTAACTTCCCTCTAATCCTAATTATCCCTAAGAGGATTCTAGAATTGGAGGATTCTAGAATCCTCTCTAACTTAGCCTCCCTCTCTAGAAGCCTCTAAGTCTAGAGGCTTTCAAGGAATTTTTAGTTCCTTGGATAAACTACATCCATTGATCTCATCCCACTAAATTTGAATTACAAACCTTGATCTTCACTCCATAATCTATATAACCAAGACTCCTCTTCTATGGAAGGCCATCTCATGAATGCATAAAGTCTCCATGCCAAATCAATTCTTGCATCTAACATACAAAATCCTTCAATCATGCCATCACTATGTCGAATCTGATTCTAATATGCAATCACAAATATTAGAATGTAATTGAAAGGAGGTATGAATGAAGGTAAGAATGTTCTTTTTATTATGATTTTGTCTCCTTTATCCATTCCTATTGGTGTGATTAGGTTTTAGAGTTTTATTACTAAGTTCAGTAATGTTGCATAAATCTAAAATTTGGTGCACATTTTGGTGACCATGGTAGGATCAAGCAGGATTATCTTGTACTAATATTCTTGAGTTTTGAGTGTGTTTAACTAAACTTACAAGACATATCGAAGGAGAATAGGTAGTCATAAATTTTTAAAATTATAGTATATAATATTCTACAGATTTTGAGTTGTGAAAATGAGTTAGAAATCTGTTGTTAATCGACTAAAATATATTTTTGACTTGATAATAACTAGTTTTGTTGGTCTACTTCTAATTCTACCAGGAAAGTATTTAACTCTATTTTGCAATATTTTCAAGCTTTTTTTCCATTATTGCTAATAGAAACATTATAATGGTTCTTAAATAAAATTTTAAATATGTTTTTGGTTGGCTCATAATCATTTCAATTTTGCTTATAAGGGCTATAACAATATTTTAAGTAGAATTTTAGTAGTTTCTCTTGAGGTTTAGAGTATTCCTAATATCAAAAAAATTCTAATTTTAACTTTATGACATATTTTTAAACTTGTTGCACTAGTATCTTTCGAGCTGGTTTTTGTTTTCAGCTTATATTTATAATGGATGCTTTATTACCATGGTCATGTGCTTATATAAACATGATTAATTAGTAACCAATTTTACATCTCAAGGTATGCCATCAAATAGTTATATAAAAAATGTGTAGTACCTAGAATAGTACGTTCAAAAATTATCCTCGAAGCATAAGAAATTTATATTGTTCAAATACAAGGATTTTATAAAATCATGGCATTTTGGCAAAACATCCACATGCTATACATTGTCAAAGACATCATAGAGACTGTATATGGGTATAGACATTAAAATACTACTATCAATGAATGCCTTTGCCTTGTTCTAAATCTCTTCCTTTAGTACATGTTGGTAGAGGTTGTAGACTCTCACTTTACACTTGTCGAATGCATTTGATTGAAAATTTCCAAACTATTTTTCCTATTGATGTCAAGCAAGGATGCAGTATTCTCCCTTCACCTCACTCTTTTTGTATGTTACCTTTTGCCATAGGATTCCATATAATAGGTCCCTAGGAGATTTTGTGGAAAGTTACTCCAGCTGGGTATGTTTGAGCCTCCACACCATATGCCCAGACTAGGATAGACACTGTGTGAGAATTACCCATGTCTTTAGAAGGTCTGATGAATTTTTTATCTCAATTTCATTTTAGATGTATTTTGAAGGAGGAAATTATATATTGAAAAGATGTCTCTGTCATTAGTATTTTGGGTCTTTTATGCAAACAATGCTATATTAATGGTCATTTACTCACTATTAATAGAGGCTAGATATTGATGCTCACTTGTAACAGGCCTTGGTAAATAACCATAGCTTATAACCTATGTTTTTGAGGCACTTTGATAAACATACCACATAGACCAATATAGCCTATCTAGCTCTTCACCTCATCTAGATCTTCTTTTGTCTATTCTCACTGACTTCTCTCTGATCATTGGTAGGTAAAATCATAGTCTCAAACCATACCATTTTTAGTTGCATGTGTCATTATAAATGGCATATCTATCTTGATTAATTATGGAGGCCATTCTTGACAAAAGTCTCCTCATTGCATACCTAGGCTCATCATCCAAGACCACTGTTCATCCTACCTTGTCCAAGCTAGGCGTCCCTTCTACCATTAAATGCTAAAAATTCTAGATTTAGAAAATCTGAATTGGAGCCCTAATCAAAGCTTTTAATGATCTCAAGCTATGTGCATTTCATGTGAAGAATTTGAAGTTTTAAATTTTGAGTACAATTTTAAATGTTTATTTGAATTAAAAAACCTTTCTTTTTAATAGTTTGTACTATTTTGGAGAATTTAATATAGTCTTTACTAAATGGCATTTCAAAATTGATTTGAGTAAGAAAGTGATATTTGTATTATTTAGAATATGATCTAATAGTTGTGTTTATTAATCTTTAGCCAATTATTTAGAAAGTGATAACTAATTTTGATAATTTAGTTGTACTGATATTAAAATAATAATCATATAAAAAGTGTGGAATTAGCAAGATCAAAATAATTAAATTTATTTATCAAAGGTTACCTTGTATCACTCTACAAAATAATTGGTTGTAGATTAAAATCAAGCAAACTACTAATCCTTATATTTTAGGTTGCCTATTTAAAATTGCCAAATCAAAACTACTAACTGCGTGTTTGCAAGCCACCTATCAAAGATCCATTTTGGCACTCTTAAAATTATTTTTGAATCACTTTAATCATTTTTGTCTTGTACATATCTTTTTAATCATCTTATTGTGTGCTTGTATATTCTTGTCTTTGCTTCTTGTATATATAATTACACATCTTACTATCAAAAAATTAATCTATTGGCTTGTTTGTTTATTTCCCAGGGCTATGGTTGGTGTATGATATCTCCTTTGCATCCTTGTGATGATTCTTGGGAGATCAAAAAATACCTATAAACCCATTTCCATTTTATCTTTATAGGGGGATAGTGACGTGGATTTCATCACCATGCACTACTCAAACTACATGTTTTAACAGAGTCTAAATGTTATGAGAGCTATCACTACGACCTAAGTAAAATTCCCCATAAAGGGTTCCATAGAGGGAGGGGTAGTTAAGCTCCAAGACCCAAGGCAATAAAACATCATCATACATGGACTTGGGCCCCAATGTAACTTTGTGTATATAGGGGATGCACCTAGATATCCTATGTATACCTAGCATAAGAGCCTTTAGCCATAAAAGGTGTATTGATGTAAGAGTTAGTATCAGCTCTAAAGTATCCATCAAGTGCAAGCAGGGTTGAGAGGGTTTGGTATATTTCATAATAGGTCACCAACCTATAACCTCACTTATAAATATATTGGATGGTGTGGGCATCAGGTTACACACCCATTAGTATACTAATCATAGGTTATGGCTTGCTTGCTTGGGTATGTGTTGTGTTAGACCCATGTTGTTTGTGAGCTAAGTCAGCCTTCACTTGAACCTATCTAAGCCTATCTAGGTCTTTGCATAACCTATTTTTTACATCCTATCATCCATTTTATACATATCACCTTGTATATTTTTGCATCATCATCGTACCATATTTTATATCCTTGTCTTGTACATCCTTTTCATTATCTCATCTCCTATCTTAGTGTAGTCATATTTTGCCCATCATCATTGTATATCTTGGTCAAACCTTATTGTAAGAACACCTCATACATAATAAATCATACCTCACATAGTTTTGTCTAAACTTGACCTTGTATTAGACATCTTTGTTCTACCATAGTCCTAATAATAACCATATCATCTTGTCTCAATTTTATTTCATCATTGACATCATCCCCTTGTACATATTATCCTCTTATATACTTATCATTGTCCTTATCTCATTTCTCATCTTGTCTTCATCCCATCCTAGTCTAACCACACCCATTTATCATTGGTATCATCCCCCATCAATTCCATCTTATCTTGCATATATTTGTCATCATCCCTCAGTACCTATTATCTTTGTATATCCTTTTCATTATCCTATCCCATCCCCAATATTATTTTCATCCTAGTTTGGTCATATCGAATAATGATTAATCACACCCCCATCACCTCCATCTTGTCTTATACATCCTTATCCAATCGCCCTTTGTACGTATCACCTAGTACATTTTTGACATCATACCATTATGAATATTTTATTTGTGTATTCTTGTATTTGTCCTATATCATATCCCATCTTGTCTAGTCATATCCACTCATCAATAGTCACACCCCAATATTGTCTTATACATCCTTATCCAATCATACTTTATACCTATCACCTAATACATCTTTGACATCATACCTTTGTGCATATTATCTTTGTATATCCTCTTCATTGACCTATCCCATATCCCATCTTGTCTTAATCCCATCCTAGTCTCATCATATCCATATATTATTAGTCATTCCCCCCATAACTCACATATCCTATATCATCCTCTTGTACATCTTTGTCGTCACCCTCTTGTAAATATTATCTTTTCCCTATCTTAATCTAGTCATCCCATCTCGTCAATTGATCATATCCCACCATCCCATGTTTTATCTCATCATTGACTTTTATATGTCCTTATCCCATCTCCTACCTCATATTAATCCCATCATAGTCTAGTTATATTCACTCATCATTGACTATAACCCAATCACATCTTGTATATCCTTATGATTATCCCCTTGCACATCATTTGTTCTTTTGTACATCCTTATCCCTTCATCCTCTTGTATATATCCTATTATATTATACATATTTTTCATTATCCCATCTACCATCCTATCTTCATCCCCTTTCCATTCCTTATTAGTCACACCCCCATCACTAACATCTTATCTTGTACATCCTATATCTCATTACCATCTTATACACATCCCTCTAGTCACATCATACCCTAGTCTCACTCATGCTTGGTCATACCCATACCCTATCCTAATCACATCTTGTCTCACCATCTTCATCTTATCCTAAGTCCACTTTGGCCCATCATCATTTGTCTTAACCTTTCCCTTTATCACCCATTTAGTCTAACCCCATTGTATCCTATATTAATTGGCTCTTTAGGGACACATACAAGTCATATCATTTACACTACCCCTAGTCATATAATCATCAACTATCATCATACTTGTCCTATCATCCATCTCATAATCCCATCCCATCTTGAGAAAATCAATTTAAGGCTCTTGAGCTAGTCCTGTCATCTGCATTATCCTACCATATTATCATTTATCATCTAATAAGATCTCATACCTAGTAAATATCCTACTAAGTATCCTATTACTTTATTAATTTCAATCTAGCAACCCATCATCATCAATTTAGTATATATCATCCTTGCCTACTCATAACTAACAACCCATCATATCATCCTCTTACTAGTTTGGATCTAGGCACCCATCAAATTTCCAATCCTTTTTGCTAGATTGAGAACTAAACATCATTCATAAGTCATCAGTACCTATTATACCATTCTTTTCAAAACTAATCATAGTATTTAATCCTTTAAGACTATCCCATCCTGATCATCATCCATCCTACTAGTTAGGTCCTTCAGCCTTACTTTATTCAAATAATCCTTAGTCTACTTCTGCATCAACATCCATCTTTCCCCATGGATTTGGACATGGTTCTTGTAGACCAATACATCCTAGACAAAAAGGATGAAGTCCTTTTGTAGGTACTAGAGTTAGGTACTCATCTAATTTTTGAACTTGATCCCATTCACCCCAAACTAACACCTATCCCCATGAAATCAGTCTTAGCCTTCCTTGATGTGGTCACCCTAATCAATCAATACATCACAAAGAATAAAGATGAGTTCCTCTTGCAACTATGGAAGATGGGTGCTCATTTTCTTGATGATTTTGACCCCATGAGCCCTAAGTCACCTCCCAAAAAAGTCCACCATCAACCCTTATCCCATTACCTGACACCATCTATTACCCCTATCAAAATCTTGTTAGCCCCAGTTCATACTTCTTCATAGTCAAATCTTCCATCTACCAATCATAATCCATCACCACTCCCTTGTCCTATTAGCAAAGGAAGACCTGACTTGTAAACCTCATCATCCACCAATAAGATAACCTTACCATCACCTTCTTCTAATTCTAACACTTTCAAATCTAACTTTCAATCCCAGCAAGGCCCCCATCCTTTAACACCCATTGCCATGAACCTCGACCCTACTTTCATAGACCAATACATAACTACCAGCATGGATGAAATCCTCTTATAGTTTATTACAATGGGTATACCACTTCCTAAAGGTGTTGACCCCATTCAACTTATTATACCTCCAACATAAACCCCTTCATGTAAGTCTCCTTCTAATCCCCCATCCACTAGTCATAGCCAATCATCTACCCCTTCCACTACTAGCAAAGGGAATTCAATCTTAGACACCTCATCTACTTCCAGTCTATCCACCCAACCACATCAAAAACCATATGATATTAAGTCCAATGTTTTCACATGTAAGTCACGAAGTAAAGTGGGTCCTTATACTCCCTTTCCTCTATCCTTGAAATCCCTTTTTAAATAACTTATCATTGATAATATGATGGTCTATCCAACCATATGACATATTGATCCCACCAAGCCTAGTCCCTCATGGTATAAATCTAATTGATACTATCTATATCTTCAAACTTGGGGGCATTTCATTAAATGATGTCAATTTTTTTGAGATGTCCAAGACCTCATCAACCATGGTGACATAGTAATTGAAGAGGAACCAGATGAATTTATCTCCTTAGGTGAATAAGAAGAGGAATACCAATATTCCATTCCTAATCATGATCAAGTCCTTCCCCTTCCAAGCCAAGGTCAAAACATCCTATCTATCCTCCATGATCCCCTCATCTTTGACCCCCTATCTATTCAAAACAAGTCTATTTCCCATAAGCCTAGTCTTTCTATATCCCATTATTCCTTTCATGGACCTATCTTTACTCAGTGCATTATCCCTTCATCATCTTCCTCTCACCCATCAAACGAAAACCCCATGTTGAGAGGTCAATTGTGGATAATCACTCCTTTACTTACAACATTACATCATGTACATCAAAGTCAACATTGAAGTTAGAACAAGTTTTATCTACATCTAGAGCATGTTCCATACTAGCATATGAATCAAATTCCTCATTAGAATCATCATCCCTCATTTATATTACAATAGATGGTGATAAGGACACTATTTTGAAGATCCCACTTAGGATGATGATGTCATAATCAAGTTCTTGAATGCTTTATCTAATTTTTAGAGTGGATATGATCCTACCTCAAAGGCATGTATTAGTGATCCTTTGGAGATTCTTGAGGACACTTTCTCTAAAATTGAGGCTAGGGATCCTAGTGACATTTATGAGGGCTATGCTACCCATTATCCCCTTACTACCTCATACAAAATTCATCATCCATCTCACCTTCTTAATCCTTATGTCACACTCCATAAGGGGAATACATAGGCATCATTGGATTCCCCTCTACATTCCATATTACGTGATGCAAATATAAATATCTAAGACCATAATCCAATAATCATAAGTCATGATAAAATCATCTTTGATCTTATCAGTCAAAATCAAGTAAAATAAAATCATCAACGTAATTAAAAAGTGTCTTTCCCTAGTGAAGCCCAAAATTAGGCACTAGGGGCATATCAAAAATCAATCTCCTTTGGTGAAGCTCGAAGTCAGGCACCAGGGGGAAATCAAAGTCCAATCAAATCAACAATTCAAAAGAAAGATAATCATAAGGCTAACCATACTCTTAATGCTAGGGTCAAAAAATTATCAAGTCAAAAGGTTTTGGAGCCTGTGATCTCATGCCACCAATCTAAAGAATCCCCTCCATCATATCCAATAGTGCATGTAACTATTGAGCCATATTTTCATCATGATCACATTCTTCCTTCCCATCCTATATCCCATCATCACAATCATGATATCCTCCCATCCACATCATAGCTCAAATCCCTAGTAAATGTTTTCCTTCATAGGAATTACAAATATACCTGGTCAAAATATCTATAGGATGTTAAATTAAGAGTTAATAAAGGCCACCAAGACATTAAGACACCCAACAACAGTGATAGGATCTTAACATAATATATCTCTAGAATAGGTGTTGGTTAAAAGTCCAGTCAATTCCAACACTCTTTCATCTTGTACCCTTCTCTAATAAAATGATATGCCAAATAAAAGTCAAAAAAGTAAAAAAAATAAAAAATCATTCGTCCAATGGTGAAAACTAGTCTTTTGGTGATTTGGGTAACCATGATGAAAATTGATTTCTGACATCATGGTAAAATAATATATTATCCACATTGTCTCTCCACACTTGGGGGTAAATCTATCCATTTCATATCCTTTGTCAATCCATCCATACTTGTCTCATCCCTCATTAGCCTTGTTTATATTACCCATCCATGTCTATCATATCCCTTTGTCCATATCATGCATCCTATTATATCAATCATTCCTTCCTATATTGAACTTCATAAGGAATGGAAGGTGTCTTGAGCAATGTTCCCACAACCATCTTGACATATCTTTTAATGAAAACTTGGGCAACTAAACATCTAGTTCGTTCATGATGTGGTCATTGGCAATCCCTATCCCCTTCTCCCTTGGTCCCCATCCTCTTTTATGCATCACCTTTATCCTCTTGTCATCCCATCCATCATTCCATCCAAATTTATCTTGGTTTCTAGGCTTGGAATTCCCTTTTCTAGTAACCCTGTTTGTATAATGTACATACATATCCAAAAAAGCCCTAAAAATTGAAATATGTCACAAACCCTAAAAATCATAAAATTTGAAAAAACTAATTTTTTTATCCATGATGTCTTATTTTATCTTGAATCCCCTAGTCACATCCATCTCAATCCATATCTTCCCATATTTGAATACCACATTTAGTCTTGAAATTCAATTCCAAGTGATCACCTATCTTCTCATATCTTTTTCATCCTTTTGAATAAGTATTATTAACATGCATCACCTTGTCAAAGAATTTAGTCTGACGCCCATCACTTCTTTAGCATTGCCTCTTCATATCTATCACCCATCCAATCCCTATTTTCTAGTATGTAAGGTATATGATCCCATCACCTCTCTATCAAAGCCTCTTCATACCTAACACCCATCCAATCACTCTTTTCTAGTATGAAAGGCATTTGATCCCATCATCTCCTAGTTTTCTTGCTAGATTAAACTCTAATAGGGCATTGTCTATTGGTAATCCTTGGCCATCACTTTTCTCATTCACATTCCTAGGCCACTATTTGATTCACTTTTGAGACCAAATCCATATTTGAAGACCTTGTCATGTCATCCATCCTTATATCCTGAACTAAGGTCAATATCTTATCCTAATCATAATCATGATCATCCTCTCCAAATCCAAGTCTATCCTACATAATAATCATCATCATCTAGCACATCACCCAATCACTCATCCCATCATTAGATAAGGCACTATGACATTGCATGTAGATACTTGTTTGTGTCACTTGTTTATTATATTTGTCTTGTTTGCATGCCTTTTATCATGTATATATCTTGTTTTTATTATGTTTTTCATGTCTTTTAGTATATTGGGAAATGAATAGGGATGTTATGAGGACACCAAAAGTGCCCTTGAGGATACAAAGTTTGCTACTTGCCTACACACTTTGGCATAATATCCTCTTGGTTATCCTTATATCATGGGGCATATTGTCAAGTTATATATTTAATGTATTGCTTAGAATATTATGAGCCTTATGAAATTATAATGGATTGATGGCTTACGCCCTCCCTCATCATTTATCTAATCATATTATCATCCTTATTTCCATCACTAATCTAATCCTCTTGAACCATCTGACTAACATCTAATATTTTATCCTTTCATCACTAAAATCACCCTTTCATCACTAATAATAGTAATCATCATCACCTTCTAATAAAATATGTAAGAAACATTGGCTTGAGGTATTTTTATACTATGTAAGCAACACTTGGTTACTTTTCAATGCCCAAGGATATCTCAACCACTACCCCCTCTAGCATTCCCTTGCATGTGTCCTTGTTAGGGAAATCCTCACTAGTAATCACATTATGGATCATTGATTTGATGCCATGAAATCTAATTCTTATCCCTTATCTTTTGGTCACTCAACCATATCATTTCTTCTCTCTCATCACCTACATCATCTTGATTGATTTAGCTTTGAGCTACCCCCAACATTAATCTTATCAAACCATCATCTTATTCTAGCCTATAGCTCTCCGTTACATGCATACTTAGTTAGGATACATCTAAATATTGTTTCCCTTTTATCTTATCATCATCATGTTATGGTTTATTCCTTTTGGAATGTGTCAATAACTATGATACCCATAATCTCTACTCCTTACACATGTGTCTTTTTCAAGGGCATCATCAATTTGTAGCTCATTACTCAAGTCAGACTTATCTTCTTCATCCTCTATCTCACATATTGCATCCCATTCCCTCATATATTCATATCACCCCACCCATCATTTCTTCTTTCAAGTGGCCATCCATCTCATTCTTTCCTACATGTCCCCTCAAGGGGGCATCATATCCACTAACATTCATATATGAAATGGTTTTTATTTGAAAGAAAATTAATCATTCCACTTCTCTCCACTCATAATTCCATTTTAAAGAGGGTAAAAATGTATGTACCTAAATTTTCTCACCTCATTACCGTCGATAATATTTCTATAAATCGACACTAATTATGCTAATCCCATTTATTCTAATTCATCCCACTAATTAATCCCCCATTCCTAGCTATTTATTCAATATCCCCCTTAAATAATTATCCATTTCACTATCCTTAGTCTAATACCCCTCTTTTATTAATTCCTCTTAATCCTTACTATCCTAATCTAATCCTAGTTATCAATTATTTGGAAATTTTAAATTCCTATAATCCCACCTAACCACCTACTAGCCTACTCCCTAAGCTTTCCTACACCCTAGTCCCTAATCCACATCTAATACCTATATAACCCCCCTCTAATCCTAATTATCCCTAAGAGGATTCTAGAATAGTCTCTAACTTAGCATCCCTCTTTAGAAGCCTCTAAGTCTAGAGGCTTCTAAGGAATTTTTAATTCATTGGATAAACTACAACCATTGATCTCATCCTACTAACTTTGAATTTCAACCCTTGATCTTCCCTCCATAATATATATAACCAAGACTCCTCCTCTATGGAAGGCCATCTCATGAATGCATAAATTCTCCATGCCAAATCAATTCTTTCATCCAACATTCAAAATCCTTTAATCATGCCATTACTATGTCAAATCTGAGTCTAATATGCAATCACAAATCCTAAAATGGAGTTGTAAGGAGGTAAGAATGTTCTTGTTATTTTGATTTTGTCTCCTTTATCCATTCCTATTGGTGTCATTAGGTTTTAGAGTTTTATTACTAAGTTTAGTAATGTTGCATAAATCTAAAATTTGGTGCACAAATATAATATGAATTAAACTAATGGTATTAAAATATTGAAATACAAATGCTAATATGGTGTCATTAGGTTTTAGAGTTTTATTACTAAGTTTAGTAATGTTGCATAAATCTAAAATTTGGTGCACAAATATAATATGAATTAAATTAATGGTATTAAAATATTGAAATACAAATGCTAATATGTAGTGATTCGATAATGAAATACATTCAAATACAATATGATACAATAAAATAACAAATTTTAAATTTGATAAAAATAGTAAAATAACATAACAATGTGAAAACCTTCATAAAACATATGTAATTTTGACTATATAAAGTGATTATAAGTGAAAATTTACTGAGATGATTTACAACCATAGTCATGTTAGAAAATAGTAACTTGCAATTTGTTGGGATAAGTCCATGAGAGGTGGATAGGGGTACACTATAGCCTTGTATAGCTACTACGACCATGGCTTGGTTGATTATATTCCTAATTTTATGACATGGGTCTATTTAATCACCTAGAAAGGTTGACTATTAAATTAAATTTTATGTGTTATTATGTAGAAGGCATATAAAGTAGAAAAATCTATATCTTGCATATGCACTAAATAAAAATTAGATAAAAAAGGGGGAAAAAAATGGGTTAGTAGGGATGGATGAGCTAGCCTTAGAAACCCTACATAACTGAGCGCTACTTAAATAGCCTAAATGTGCCTCAAGATGATGTACTCTTAGAGTGGTTATGTGATTCATGATTATGCATCTAGAGTGACTATAAATATAAGTTTGATTGAAATGATTAATAATAGATGCCCTTGACCTACAATAAAAAATATTTAGACTTGGCTTAAGATTGTTAGAATGTTGTAGAGTTGAAATAGGATGAATTAGTGCTCTTTTTCTTAGTGTGTAATGTAATTAATATAGAGATATAATGGGGGTACAATGAGTGGCCTTGATGTGCTTTTATAGGAGAATATTTAGAATAGTTTCACTAACTTTTCCAAAAGTGTGAGGGAGCCATTATTAACTATTTTAAATTTGAAAAGTAGCCATTGGAGCTTACTAGACAGGGGCATACTAGAGGATAGGACTGCACTAATGGAATGTATACCTAGTGCAAACTTATCTTAGAAGGTCAAAAACTTCACAAACTTGCTGACAAGGATCTATGAGAAAATTAAAGATAATTAGAGCTGAAATAGGGATGTTTGTATGATATTTTTGGTGTTTTTAAGACATATAAAGCTCTCATATATGTTATGAGTTAGATAAATGGAAAATAGTCCAAGTAAGGGCAATGATGTCAATAATAGGCATTATCAAACAATTAATGATTAAATTTATGCGTCTACATTTGCCCCCACTTTATTCAAATGATTTAAAAATTTAAATTACTACATTAAAGTATATTTATAGATGTGAACCCAAGTGTGTATACACACTTTGTATTTAGATGAAAATATGATTTTTCAATATGGCCAAATGAAATAACTTGTAACGACACCACTGAAAGTAATTTCTATCCATATTTAAAATCATTTTTTGTAAATTTTTAGTTTGTAATTTAAAAAAAAAGTGAAAGAAAAGAGTATGCAATCTAATTTCCTTATAATCTAGAGATGAAAAAGTGTGCATGCCTCATTGTTGAGGCATTTGGATAAGTTATGAAACTATGGCAAACTGAGAGTGATCAAGTCTCAAGCTGAAAACCATTGAATGATTTAGAATTAGAAAGATCATGTGATCCAATTCTAATTTGACTATATAGAGTACTTTATAAATATTTGAAGGGGTGGAACCAAAAACTATGGCCCGCTACATATTGAAAAAGTGAAACCATAGAAATTGAGTGTCACTAGAATTGAACATGGCTCATTTTCAACTAAGACAAATCACACCACTGTAGACAAATATAGATTTTATTTGTAACTTTGATACCTTGAAACTTGAGAATTTTAAAAATGCCATAGTAGAAAGGTGAGCATGAATGAATATCATTCCCTTTTTGTTTGTATTATGGTGATATCAAAATTCCATTTGAATTTGTAATTTTTAAAATTTTCCACTTTTTCCACTTTGCAACTTTAACTTTTGAAATTATTGTAAACTTGTAATTTCAATTGTTTAAAACTTGTAATTTATAATTGTAGGATTGAGTGCACATGCATGGCACATGCACCTATAATATGAAAATGTTGAATCATATTTCTATTTGAAAACTATATATTTCCATGAATATGAAATTTTACTCACAAGGATTGAATGTTCTAAGCAAGCCTATTATGATGCACCCCTTATGAAAAGAGAGACACAACATGCAGAGTCACTTATCTCAAAATATAAAAGATATATTGATGAAATATTCCTTGGAATATTTGAAATTGGTTGCATCATAGTATTTGAATATGGCATTGAATTTTCATATGAAACATGTGTTAGAAAGATGTATCATTTGAAACATAAAAGCAATGTATGCATGATATATATCATGGCACTAGAGTAAAGACAATTTATATGTGATGTATGATATGAATTGTGGTACCATAGTAAAATTGATAGAATTCATAAAAGGAATAATGGCACCATAGTAAAAATATATAGAATGCATAATAGGAATCATGACACCATATTAGTAAGAAATAATCATAGAAGTAATGTCATATAATTTGTCATGTTATTTGCATAATATGTCACACATAAGGCTAAAGGCCACATACAATGGGCATGAATATGTCACATAACACATAAGGATAAGGACCACACACACATGGCATAATGATGCCATAGAAGCAACAATTTTAACATACAAGGCTATGGGTCACACACATGATAAGCTAAAAAAATTAATATATCATGTGGTAATCAAAGAATGTAAAGTAAAGCATGTAATACATGATATTAGTGTACCTCAAGCATATTTATGAGTATAATTGTTAGTAGGTATCATATTTTATGTAATACATTTGAAAAATATGACTAATTTAGCAAGACATTTGTGTGATTTTTAGTTCAACATGGTAAAGAGGTTGTGGATAGTGGAAAATTGTAAAAGTGTTCATGGAGAATGAATTAATGCATTGAACTTAGCAAGATTATTGGGTAATTTGGGAAGATGTCATCAAAAATTCATGTGGAAGTATGTCCTGTATCACACTCAACTAACTTGTGAGAAGTATAGTGTATAGAGAAATGGACTATGCTATCTATTTAACATACATTAAAAACTATATGGAAATAAGTTAATATCATTTGAAAATGATCTAGGTCCTAATTTTGAATTTTTTAAAATATATTGATTTTTTTGAAATTTTGGAATATATGCATCTTTTTGGATTTTTTTGACAATATTTGAATGCTAAAATAAATTTGAAAAGAGGTGCCAAGAAAAAAAGTTTATAAAATGGATAATGTAAGAAGGATTCAAACAATCATCAATAAGGTGTAAAAGCATAGCATGATAATAAGGAAGTCAAACAATGTGCCCCCAAATGTGTATGTAACTTTTAATCATAGAAATATATCACAAGTAATATAAGTAAGAGTAAACATGCTCATCAATGGGAAAGATGCTAAATGTGCTCATGTATAAATATAAATATGAGATCATGTGACTACTATAGGGTGTAAGATATTCAATGGTAAGAAAGTAGAATGTCATAGGGATAAGTGTTTTGTATTGTTTGAATCAAGTTAAAAATTAAGAGGGTAAGCACCTAAAGTGAAAATAAATCCAAGGGGATAAAAGAGTGGCTAGGTAAGGGATAGAGGAATTAGTAATGAAAAATAAGGCAAGGAAGCTATGCAATTTTTTTTTTAAGAGAATATATAACCAGATGGAAAAAGGAATGACAAATACTCATTGACTATTTTATTGCTTGCACATGTAATAGTGTCATAATAATATTTTACATAATCAATATCATCGATACCATACCAATCCTATGTATTATTAGGATCATAATCATCAATTTAACCATTATCATAGGAGAAAGTTATCTTTTTAGATTTCACTTGATATTGTGGGATGCCATTTTGATTATCTTTTGTATATGTATAAGATAAACTTATCACACCACAAATTGGAGTTTATTTTTGAATATGTTAATCATTGAGGAGCTTGCATCTTATCTTGAATTAGAGAATGATCATGTATTTTTGGTTGAACATCAGGACGAGAAGTAATCAATACTTTAAATTCTTGACTTAAAGGTGTAACCATATATTTTGAAGTGTTAACCTTATCTTATTGCTCTATGCATGAAGTAGATATAATAATTGATTCTTTAGTAACCATATTTTTATCATTATAATTTGTAGGAATATTTTGCTTTGGACATGCCTTTATGAGAAACTTTTTAAAAATTGTGATTTCTTGCTTATCTTGAATTTTTTCTTGTAAAACTTATTTTGTTAATTGTTCATTTTGAAATTTTACTTTTTAGTCTTGTTCTTTTTGTAAACTTGCTTGTACTAATTTTTCTTTTTGAATCTTTTCTTGTTGTGAATTATCTTTTTGTATCCATAATTGATCTTTGTGTTATTTTTGTAGTTGATTTTTAGGAGATATAATATAAGTGGGTTACTTAATAGGTTGATCAACACTATAAAGGATACTTTGAATTTTGTTCTTTAGAGCCCAACAATTATCTGTATGATGCCCATGAAATCTATGATATGCATAATAATATTTTGATATTTTTAGAAGAGGCATAAAAGGTAATTTAATCACTTATTTCAAATCATTTCTCATAGGATCTCACTTGAAATTTTATTAGCCTTTTATATAATTTTTGAAATATTAAGTGATATGTATGTTGTTTATGAGGAACATGATAGGTAAATGAAGATGTAGATGCATGATTAACACTATCATGTTCTGGATTATTAATAATTTTGTTGATATTTTCAGGAGATATTATCTTTGAACTTAAATATTGATTTTGATTTTGTTACTCTTGTATTTAATTTTACATAGTGATGATTTGATCTTGAAGGGCTTCACAAGGACAAACCTTATGGATATTTGATTAAATATGCACACCATAAAGATAAGGTGGACGATTAGGATTTTATTTTAGTTTAATAGATTCATTCATTATAAATGAGTTACTTGATTCTTGTTGATTGATAATATTAAAATAATTAGCACTAGAAAGAGAAGCAATAGCATCTTGTGGTGACTCTATGCTAATATTATGACATTATGGTGTAAGAGTGTTATCATGTAAAGACAAGCATGCAAATGGAGTAGGAAAAACATCACAAGATGTGGTAGAAGGATTGACATTAATTTTAATTGACACTAAAGGAGGATATAAGGAAGATTTTGAAAGGGTTTTTTAGGAGAATTTGTAGAGGAATCTAAGGGTGTGACAATAGGTAGATTCAAAGTAGAAACTAGAGAATGACCAAAAAAGGAGGATAGAGGTATGTTCAAAGGTAAATTGAAAGAAGGAGCTAGAGGAGAGGCTAAAGAGGAATATAGAGGTATAATCAAAGTTAAATCCAAAGAGGGAGGTAGATAATAACCAAAAGAGGAATATAGTTGAGATTCTAAATGGGAATCTAGAGGTGTGACCAAAGAAGAATCTAGAAGAGACTCTGAAGGGGGATTTGGTTGAACACATTCATGCTCATAAAATTTTTAAGGTCATGTTATCTATTATTTTTTACATTATCAACATCATAATAATTATAATTATCCTCTATAATTTTTAGGTTTTGATGGTTTATCCATTCATTATTAGAATTAAAAGGGAGAGCATAAGTAGAGAACAATAGATCTAAAGGATGTACATCATTAATGAATTAGACTTAACTATCCATGATATATATAATGAAAAAGGAATCCAAAAAATAAAATAATTATAGTAAACAAGAAATATAGCATGTATAAAGAAGTTAATGACTATGAATACAATAAAATGTGAAGCAAATAATGCTAATGACTATGGATACAATATAAACAAAAATCAATGCATAAGGGTGAGCTAGTAAAAGTTTTGAATTATCTCTCAAACATACTTGTTCACTCATTATTATTGTCGGTCCAATGTTTTAGAGTATTAAATATAGAGGTAGAACCACACTTGTAACCCACTAACCCTATTTTTGAGGGTATAGTGAGAGTAAATTCACTGAGCAATACACTCCTCTCAGGTGCACCATAAATCAAATGGTAAAATAGGCTTCTTATTGGTATAAACAAGGGATCCTAAGAATTTTTGACATATCATGAGGTTGTAGAAACTAAAATTCATATTTAGTGTTGTACTGTGGCTATGAGTATTAGGGTAAACCCCTCAAATCATGATGTTTGTAAACATAACACCACATAGCTCTTCACGATAGTCACCAAGTAGTTTGAAAACTACCATAATACAATTTATAAAACAATGTAAAATAAAGAGAAAAAGTAATAGTGATAGATTTTTGTTTTAAAAAATTGAGAAAAAATGTCAACCCAAGGTCAAAAGAAAGAACCTATGTGTCAGAACGATCCAAGGTGCCATTACAATTTTTTTAGTGTTGAATTAAATCCAAGGTCAAATAAATTGAATCGTTTTGAGTCAAATTTTATCTAAGGTTGAAGGCTTTTTTATTTCAGTGTCAAGAATTTACAAAAAATTGAAAGAAATCCTATTCCCAAAATCAAAGAAAATAACAAGTAATGTTCCCAAAAAAATGAGTTCACCAGAATGTTTAACCCTTTTTTATTTTAAGATGACTTAAACTAATGATATTAAACTTTGAAATAAAAATGCTGATATGTATTGATCTACTAATGAAATATAGTCAAATATAATATGCTACAGTAAAATATCAAATTTAGAATGTTCTAAAAAGTGTAAAAGAGACTAAGGCTGTGCAAAACTCCCTAAAATAGATGTAATTTTGACTGTGGGAAGTGGTTTTAAGTGAAAACTACCTGATAACATGGCTATAAGTGAAAACTACTTGATAACACAGCTATAAGTGGATCCTAAATTTTTAGAATTTTTGGAAAGGAAAAATGTCTAACCTATGATCCCATCTAAGGGATGCTCATAGGTAGCTTTAAACTAAAAATATGGTACATCAAAGTGGTGATACTACCAAGGAGCATGTATAAGTGTCATATCTAGAATTGTAGAATCTATAAAACTATACATATGTCTTGTAGGACTCTATGGTTGTGAAGAGGTAATAAAATGAGTAGGTATTTGTGGAACCCATTATTTATTTCTCTATGGTTTCTTGGGTGTAGTTGTATTGGGAACATGTTTATTTACTCTTAGAAACTAGGTGGAATGTGTAGGTGTAAATGAAGATTTCATGGAATCCACTATGTATAGCTGGTGAAACGGTCTCTCAAGTATGGGATGCCTATAAATGGGATTCATGTTGCTTACCATTTCATAGATGATAAACCTTAGTAGATTGTATAATTAGCTATCTGAGAATAAAATTATCTTGTTCAAGTGGATGTTTGTATGGAACTCTAGAAAATGTGACTACCTTATTGGTATGAATGTATTTAATACACCCATGCACCATGGAAGGTACTACATGAATTTTATGTATCCAAGGTCATCTTAATAACATATCAAATACTTTTGTATATGGTATAACTAAAAACGTAATGATTGCATGTGCTAGACTAACTTGTAAACATAAATCAATCTCACCAATATTGTGATGTCCCATCAAATGCTATGACCATTTTGGTCGAAGGGTATAAATTATCATGTGTATATCCCAAATTTGTAATTAAAATCATGGTACATATATTCTCACTATAACCATTTATTTTTGCTTTCACAATATGTACTAATTATTATATAATCATAAAATCCTTTTTTTGCTTTTTACTCTGCTCTTACTTGTGCTTACGGGCTAGTTGGTCTCAAGACTTTGAAGTTGATTTGGTGTGTCAACTTAGTTTGTATGTCCTAATGGGTCTTATATCCACCTCCATTGGAAATATCACATCCATGAGAGAAAGTTTCATGTTTTACACTTAGTGTGAAAGTGGAGTATTAACCCCCTAGTTTACCTTTAAATATATTACTTGCTTAGTATTTTGCTTTTATGTACCTATAATATTTTGAGATTATCTCATTTTATATGCATATTTGAGTCTTAAAATTGTCTTTATTGAAAATCCCTGGTCCCTAGGAGAAGCTTTCATATTTGGCACTTTTCCTGAAAATGCACTCTTAGCCTTCGTTTCCCCAATGTGGAAATGCCTCTTCATGGTAGTTGCATAGCCTTGTCTTGTGTATGATAAGCCTCCATTTGAGTGAATCACCCTATGCCGTGTGGATACTGAGTTCACCTACATGTGATTGGTGAAAATGAAGAAATCCGAGATCCAAGGGGCCTCTGGTTTTGGATCAAATCTAATTTGATTTGGACTAAGTTTTAAATTAATTTAATTAATTCAAAATTAAGTTAATCAAAGTTTAATCAGTTTAGTTTTAAATTCATTTAAAAATTAAATTAACTATATTTTGAATTACATTAATTTTGAATTGTTTTTTTTTCAAAATTTAATCCATTTTCAATTTTGTTTTGTCATCAATCTAATTCCCCTTTATATGGGGGTAACATGTAAATTCATAAAAAGGAATGCATCATTTTTTTTAAAAGGTTAAAGCCTTCATTGTTTTTTTAAAAAGGTGGTTTCTCTATGGCCATCGTGGATCTCATGGGCCATGGGATCGTTATTCCATGGGCACCATGATTTTGTGGCTGTGATGGCTATCTTATGGGGCCACAAAACTATGGTGCTTGCGGGACAACCATCCCATGGCCTGTGGGATCTACGGTCATCATGGTGCGACCATGGACCTTCAAAAAAAAGGTAATGAATAGTGGGGGTGTCCCCCACTATTTTTTTAAATTTTTTTGGTGAGATTTTTAAACTTTATTTTTTAATTATTTTTATTAAATTAAATTTTAATGAATTAAATTAAATAAAAACTAATATTAAATTAATTTAATATTAATAAATTAATTCCTATTAAAATTTAATTAATTAATATTTTTAAAATTATTCTTTAAAATAAAAATATTAATTAATATTTTTAAAATTAAATTTTTAAATAAAAATTAATATTTTTGTTGTTTTGAAACATTTTCTCACTCTTGGGGATTTAACAACATATGAGGGCCTTTTTGGCCGTATCTTGGGAACCAAAGGTCCATTTTTTGAACCATTTATGGTGTCAAAAATTTGATTTTTGACCTAGACAAGGTATAATTATTGGTTTCTAGATGGAATGTATCGATCAAATCCTGATCACCTTCCTATATGATGCATGAACATCATTTACACAACATGTGAATAATTTGTTTTTAGTGTCTATGTAGTAATAAATTAAAATAATTATTAAGAAAGGAAAATTTATTTAATTATTTATAGATATTATGTGTGACACCGTAGATAATGATAAGTCTTTGATTTATCCAGTTAGTGTAGGAATTTTTGATAATAGAAAATTGAGTGGAGTTAAAATTATATGAGTTGGATAGTGATAAAAGGTGGCTCTGCCTTTCTTAGAGACTCTGAGATAAACAAAGCTTTGATTAATTACAGATAATTATTATATAGTAGGCAGATATATGTAATGGAAGAGTAGCAGTTAAAAAAAAAATCTTGCTCCTACTATATTGGTGTTATTGTAATATATTAAGAGTGTGAGTTCTTTGAAGTTCTTCTTGAAGGTCTATACAAAAGATGAAGTTTGTCAAAGACCTGTGAAACCCAAAGTCTATGTATTAAAAACTAATATAGATAAATAAGGATGTTTATGGATTGTGGTGTATTTCTCAGATAGTCATAAATGTGTAAGTCTTAATTTTTAAAGGTTCTTTGATGCTGTTTTATGTTCTTATAAAGAATTTGAGTTGAAAAATCTGAAAATAAGATATATGGAGATTCAAATTTGGTTTTGATACTACAAGATTCTAAATATATTTATGTATATAGTTGGATATGATTATTGTGCCATCAATCTCAATTTTATGCAAAGGTTATAATAGGATCTGAAAACCCATCCATAATATCTATGGATGTTATACAAATTTGGTATTTTCTTTGGTGGCATATTAAAATTCAAGCTCTTTGATATATAATGACTTGAGAAAAATTCAAATGGTTTAAGTGTAAAGTTAAGAATCGAATGCCAAATTTGACATTGAACTTACAAAATCATGTAAGCAGTAGTTTGGTTTTATATGAAAACTTTTGTATGAGTTCAAATTTGTATTGTAGATGTTAAATAAGTATATCAAGCTTTTATTCCAAATGGAAACTGAGTGAAAAAGTGATGAGATGTTTTGTATGGATCCAAGTGTTTCATGAAAGAATTTGTATAGGCGATTTATAATTGATTATATTAAAGATTGCCAGAAGGTGTGCAAGAATGTTAATGTTGGTCATGTTCTTTGTAATTTAAATTGACATATTATGAAATATTTAATAGAATCATATTTGGATTGTGGGATCTTGAAATGTTTATATCTTTGGAAATTAATATTGATAAATGCTCACACAATTCTGAGTTTAGTTTGCTGATAAGAAATGTTTGGATTATATTAGAAGATTGACCAAAAGTATGTTAAATAAATATCAAGTTTGAGTTAAAGAATAGCCACATGCATCAAATTTAAGGAAATGAAGTAATTCAGTGTATAATGAAATATATTCAAATATCCATTGAGTTGTGAAGACCAATTATAAAAGAACTGACAAAATAAGTGTGTAAAACCATGAAATGGATAATGATAGAAGTTTTCATGGTTAATGATAGAAGTTGATAATTGAATGATTAAGAATATGAACAAAGGTAAAAGTCAAGTATCCTGAGTCAAACTTTCAAATTTGTGAGAATTAGTAATTGAAGGGTAAGAAATGGCATCAATTATGGTATCATAGCACTACAAATTATGCACAATTAAAGGATTTGAGACAAATTAAGAGCATAAATAAAGAAAAACAAAAATGGTAATGAGGGCATGGAGTAGAGGAAGAAGGCAAACAAATCAAGTTGGTCAAGTTGCATTAGTAGAAGAAATAAGGAATCTCACATATAGATTACAAGATCTAGAAATGGATCAAATAAGAGGTATTGACATGGGTGAAGTCAATGATAGACAAGAGGAGTCACCAAAAGAATAAGTGGTGGTAGAAGAATAAACAATGGAAAAAATGATGATCTGAGCCATTATGAGGGTGAGTGCAAAATGCAAAATAGAGGTTCCAGTGTATGAAGGTAGCCTTAATCCAAAAGATCTCATTGAATGGGTAAGTGCATTAGATAAGTATTTTGATTATCAAAATATTGATGATGACAAGAAGGTTAAGTTTGTTGTGACCAGATTGAAAATCCATGCATCCCTCTAGTGGGATGGAGTGCAAGAGGAACTAAGAAGAAAGGGCAAGCCCATAATTAAAAGCTAGGACATAATGATGGAAAAAATTAAAGGTAAATTTATTCCAAAAGATTATCAGATTGAGTTGTTTATAAAATTTCAAAATTTAAAGCAAAAATAAAAATCAATAAAGGATTACATTGAATATTTTTATAAGCTAACAATCAAAGCAGTGCATATTAAAGAGGATGCATAAAAGGTGGCAAGGTATCTCAATGAACTGAGATACAACACATAGGATGACATTACTCTCTTAGCACCTAGATTAGTGGAGGATGCCTATTAAATTGATTTGAAGACAAAAGAGAAAGTGTTAAGAAAGCATATCCAATATGCAAGGGGTAAAGAATAATCTAGGACAATCAAGTGGAAGAAAGTAGTTGTAGATGCATAATGAATAAAGCAAACTACAAAGATAAGAACCAAATGTAAGAGGAAGTGGTCAAGTATTTATAGGAAAGAGGCCATTTAAAAGAGATAAAATTAGAAGATTCCTTGGTAGTTGTTTTAGATGTGGTAAATTTGGGCATAGGTCTTATGAATGTCTAGAGTATGCTTCTACTAGCCAGGAGAATATTCATATTGGTCAAGCTGCTCAGGATGAAGAAGATACTACATCTATGGTTTATGAAGATGCTCCTAAAACTAGAGAATCCTTACTTATGAAAATGATTCTAATTAAGCCAAACAAGGAAGCTATAAAAGAACCTCCACAAAGGAAGACATTGTTCAGGACAACCTACGAATCATAAGGTAAAGTTTGTAAGGTAATTGTTGATAGTGGAAGCACACTAATAACCTTATGTCTATAGAAATGGCAAATAAATTAAATTTGTAAAAGGTAAGTCATCCCACTCATTTTCATGGTTGCAAAAAGATCATCAAATTTTAGTAAATAAATAGTGTAAAGTAGAATTACAAATAGGGAATTATAAAGATGAAGTAACGTGTGATGTGATGCCAGTAGATGTATACCATATCCTGTTAGGAAGGACATGGAAATATGACATGAGGCCATTCATGATGGGAAAATAAATACATACACCTTTGAAAAAGAAGGATATATACATACACTGATGCCATTAAAAGATGAAATTGTAATTGTTGAACATGCTTCTAAAGCGTTGATTATAGGTGAAAAAGAGTTTTTACAGCCATAAGAAGAGGATGAATTGAGTGAAATGTCAGTTGATTATCCCAAGGTGATTGATATAGCTTATGAAAGAGGTAACTTGTATTTAAAGTCTAAAATTTTGCCACAAAATAATGTAGAAAAACTATTTTTAGATTTGTCTAATAGTTTGTCTTCCATAAAGAGTGTGGAATATCTTGAAGGATTTTATGACAAGTTGAGTTTACTTAAAAAAATTGCCATGGAAGGCAATAAAGTCACAAAATTTCTAGAGGAACAAAAGATAGAGAAAAGAAGAGAATTTGTCCTAAATGACAACAAAGAGGATTTTAGATTAGATGATGGCAAAGGGTTGGTGGAAAAGGATGAGTTTATTCAGGAAGATGAAAGCAGGGAGAAGGAAAAGCAACAATAAAGAATGCAAATTGATACATTAAATGGAATTTTTAAAGATAAAATAGGTGGACTTCAAATTCCAAAAGAAAAAGAAGAAATTGTTTTTATTTATATGTTTGTTTTCTATACATGTGTATTCAAAGTTGATGACAATATTGAGAAAATGATAAAAAAGACAAAATTTTGAAGATAGCCACTTTCAATCCACTGAAAGTGAAGTAGGTCTACTATCAACACATGGTCCATGGGATCCAAGAGGGCACATGTTTGATGTAGAAAAAAAACTATGGAGAGGAATACTAGTGCTAGAACATTGAAGAAGAAGCATGAGTAGGAGCTCATGCAAAGTTTTTTTTAGCAAGGCAGTTTGATGCAGGAGCATCATTTACACGACATGTGAATAATTTGTTTTTAGTGTCTAGGTAGTAATAAGTTGAAATTTTCCATTAAAATAATTATTAAATAAAGGGAAATTTATTTAATTATTTATAGATATTATGTGTGACACCACAAATAATGATAAGTATTTAACTTATCTAATTAGTTTAGGAATTTTTGATAATAGAAAATTGAGTGGAGTTGAATTTATATGAGCTAGATAGTAATAGAAGGAAGCTCTAACTTTCTCAAAGACTCTGAGATAAATACATATTTTATTAATTAGAGATAATTATTATATAGTAGGTGGAGATATGTAATGGAAGAGTAGCAGTTTTAATAAAAAAATCCTTCTGATATATTGGTGTTATTATAAAATATTAAGAGTGTGAGTTCTTTGAAGTTCATCTTGAAGGTCTATACAAAATATGAAGTTTTTAAAAGACCTAAAAAACCCAAAGTGTATGTATTCAAAACTCATATAGATAAATAAGGATGTTCATGGATTGTGGTATATTTCTCAGACAATCGTAAATGTGTAAGTCTTAAATTTTGAAGGTTCTTTGATGCTATTTTATGTTATTATAAAGAATTTGAGTTGTAAAATCAGCAAATAAGATATTATTGTGGTCTATGGAGATTCAAATAGGGTTTGATACTATAAGATTCTAAATAGATTTGTGTATATAGTGGAAATAAAAAAGAATGCACAACTGGATAGGATTATTGTGCCATCAATCCTAATTTTATGCAAAGGCTATAACAAGATCTGAAAACCCATCTATAATATTTGTGGATGTTATATGAATTTGGTATTTTATTTGGTGGCATAATAGAATTCAAGATATTTGATATATAATGACTTGAGAATAATTCAAATGGTTTAAGTGTAAAGGTAAGACTCAGATGCCAAATTTGACATTGAACTTACGAAATCATGTAAGCAGTAGTTTGGTTTTATATGAAAACTTTTGTACAAGTTTGAATTGGGATTATAGACGTTAAAGAAGTATATCAAGATTTTATTCCAAATGGTATATGAGTGAAAAAGTGTTGAGATGTTTTGTATGGATTTGAGTGTTTCATGAAAGAATTTTTAGAGGTGATTTATAATTAATTATATTGAAGATTGCCATAAGGTATGCAAGAATGTTAATGTTGGTCATGTTCTTTGTAAGTTAAATTGACATATTATGAAATATTTAATAGAATCATATTTGGATTTTGAGATATTGAAATGTTTATATCTTTGGAAATTAATATTGATAAAAGCTCACATAATTCTGAGTTTAGTTTGTCAAGAAGAAATGTTGAAGTAAATTAGAAGACTGACCAAAAGTATGTTAAATAGATATCAAGTTTGAGTTAAAGAATAGACACATGCATCAAATTTGGGGAAATGAAGTAATTGAGTATACAATGAAATATATTCAAATATCCATGGAGTTATGAAGACCAACTATAAGAGAACTGATAGAATAAGTGTGTAAAACCATGAAATGGGTAATGATACAAGTTGATAATTGAATGATTAAGAAGATGAACAAAGGTAAAAGTCAAGTATATTGAGTCAAAGTTTTAAATTTATGAGAATTAGTTATTCAAGGGTAAGAAATGGCATCACTATAAAAATTTGTTTGATTGACTTTATAAAAGTGTATTTTTTGACTTAAAGTTCTATTTGGTCACGTATGCCAAAAAGTAACTTATTTTGTCTATTTAACAGGTGTGAATGGAGATAATGTTCAAAGGAGATTGGATTTGGGGGGAAAATGTCAATTTAAATTCAAATTAAAGTGAAAGTGGCTTTTAGAGGGAAAATTATTTCCCTCCATTAACCAAGTTTGTTATAAATAACCAGCCTAAGGGAATTTTTAAGGGATAGCTCTTTGTTGATTCTATGATGAGACACTGAACCAATTTTTTTTCTGATTTGATAATGTAATTTCTCCCTTTCTCTTGCTGCCTTACCATTATGCTGGTAAATTTTGGGCTCATTCAATTGTAATTGACTCAATATTATGTTATTCAAGCAAATATATATATTAATTGAGGTTGTGAAAGTTTGTTTTCATCTCCTATGTGTGTAATATGATGGATGTGTTTCTTTCTTACCTCATTTGTTTTCTTCAAACTCTTGCACTATCCTCATACGTGTTTGTGTGAACACTAACTAGTGAGAAATTAGTAACATGGGTTATGTTCAATCGTGTGGATCAAATTTAGATACATTGCATTAAGATATTTATTTACCTTTCCCCTTTCATTTGTTTTTTTAATTTAACTAGTTAGCTAGGGTTAGCGTAGGATATGAATGCAATCCACTTATATTATTTTATTTTGATTATAAGATATTATTCATTGTAGTTACTACATTATTAAATGAATGTATGCATTAAATGTAATATTAAAAATTAGTTGTCTTCATTTCATGTAAAATTTATAAATGATAATTTTTCTCATATGGGAAAATATAAAAATGCTTGGTTTTTATTTTTAAATAAAACATTCAACAAAAGACAAGGGGGAGTGGACTAAAGTGCAAAAGAAGAAAAATGGTAGATCTGAGTCTATTATGACCCTCCATTTATGGGGTCCCTAGTTCAAAAAAGAGTAAGAGTGAAGTAGATTTTGTAGGGATCTCATGGCTGTGTTGTGGGGAAGGTTCATGGAAATAGAATATTGGCAGAAGGTTTTTCTATTTCTTGTATGGTCTTTGCTGGTGGCTGAACCTTTTTGCCTATTTTGAAAAAGTTAAGTAGATGATGGTGTTAGGATGTGTACGGTGCTCTCTCAGATACGTGGATCTACCAATTTGATGTTTGGACTCACATGGTCCTCATGGGAGGGATATTGCATTTTCTTTTTCTATGTAGAAGTTTTGTAGAATTTGATGACTGGTAAAATCTTCTCTATTTGTTAGCAGATCATGATCATGGCTTGTTTTTGAGTCTTTGTAATCTATTGGTTCTTGTTTTGTTGATCGTTCATGTCAATCTTTCATGTAAATATTTTAGGCTCTTTCATACTAGGTATGAGACCCTTAACCTATATTTTAACCTATCTAATAATTAAAAAAAAAAAAATGAAACATGATTAAAACCCACATGAATGAGACAATAAACTTTCACTACCCTATAATTAGTCAAAGGACTAAACCTTTATTTAAATTTCATAACTAACATAGGCCCTTTGTATTAGAATAATTTCACATAGACCACTAGGCCGCCCAACATGCCATGACCCAATGATAACATACCTTAGGGAGACCCTAAGGGTCTCCTTTTAGGAGAAGCCAGACATGATATCATCCCTCCTAAGTTGATGTGCCAAACAACCCACCAATAGGCTAACACTAAAAGGAGGGCATGGATTGGAATTAGTTCAGACTTTATCATTTGTTTTGGTCTTCTATCCATCCTTTACACTTTCCATACCCTATTGTATGCTTGAAACACACATCAACATACTAGCGATAAAACAAGGGATTAAACTAGATTTTAAACTAAAAATCTTAAACCTTTAAATTTTTTAGAGGCATTTCCCAAAATGAGACATTTCAAATCTTAAGTCTAGAAAACTAAAACTTTAAATCCATCCATGGACTTTGCTTGGGTTGTTGGAGGTGGCTACCCTATGAACATTCCAAGGCCTGATCATGACTTGCCTAAGAATCCTAATGAGTTTTGCCTTAAATACACACATAGTGGGATTCAAATGATAAAATAACACATTCAAGCATTTAAAGATGCCATTTTCTAGACTCAAATCTAGCATGAAGATGTTCTTTGTCTTCTATTTCATTATTCTCTAGATGAGATTACTTACATTTGGTACCTTAACCTAAAGGATGGGTACACCAACTCTTGGGATGCCTTTGAAAATGCTTTTATTATTCATTTTAACATACTCACTAATACTTCTACCTTGTACTATCAATTTAATACAACCTGTAGGGACCCAATGAACCCATAATCATGTTAAAAAATTATTTCCATCTGTTATATAAAAGGTTGAAAGACCCATTCCTGTAAATGGAAATGATTTCTATTGAGATTTATCTAAAAACATTGGACCCCTTAATTTTCATGCTTATCTAAAAGATTCTGTTTACTCTCATGTCTCTAGCATTGACTTACCAATAAAATTTGATCATTGAATAATAATAAATGCTACATGGATATGGTGCTGATCCATTTTACTCATTAGGAAAACCAGTTGTTTATGCATAAAATCCTTTGATTTGATTTCCTACAAGTAAGCCCATGGAATAAGTTGTGCCTTAGATTCAAGAATTGCCTCAATATTCTAATTAACCAAACCTCCCCATGACAAGTGAAAACACTGTTAGCACATTTAAATCATGCAATTATGATTGTTCATCATTTAATAAACTAGCTATTTTACCTTGTTTTAGTAATCAAGCATATTTTGGTGATGTTTCTAATCAAGTGTTATTTATTGCAAGAGATCCTTAATAAGTAATGTACAAGTTAAACTATGAAAAAAAATTCCCAAGTCAACAATTTGGGGTCTATGGATGTGAAAATTTAGATAGGACTCTTTGGGATAGAGTGCATGAATGAAAAGGGAAACATCACCGTAAATATGGATTTACCTTTGATAGGATCCCTACCAATTTTTAAAAAATATTGAATGTGAATATGTTCAATCTTAGGTGTCTAACTAGTGAGGACATCTTATGGCATGTCCATGGGTGATTCCTCAAACTCTAGCTTCTAGGCATGGATTGGTCTGGCAAGCTCTTGTAAATAACTTTCCTTTCCTTTCATATTTTTCTTTTTTAATTTCATTTATTGTTTATTTCTCTCATCACTGGTCTAACCTTGTTGTTTGTTTATTTTTGGTCTAACGTATTTGTTATATCCTATTGGTACATTGATGATTAGTAAACAAAGGAAGAATGGAATGTAGGGAAGTAGCACAAATGAAGTTCTGATGCGTAAGTACTATGATTAGTTTGTAGCTTAATATTTTGTTTGTTTATCTAGTTTTGAACACTTAGGGTATTGTGTGTGTTCCAAATTTGTTCATGATTAGGATAGTTTAGGTAAACTATTTGACCTCTAAATATAGTCTCTCAAAACCACACAAAAATAATTCACATTTTAATGGTTTTGAGGTTTACTTTGACTAACTTGTTGTAGTTAAGATCTAGGGTGAAAAATATATTGTTTTATCTTTTGCTTGCCATGATGGTCCCCAAAACAAAATTGAGATAGTAAAAAATAAAAATAAAATATAAATAAAAGAAATATCAATTTCTAAAAAACTCCATTTCTAGGTAATTCAGGTAATCTCTATTAGGGCTATAGATTCTTGACTAGTAATAGAGAAAGGCCTTGAGTGGGATCAAAGACATATCTATGGGGGTTATGAATGCTTAGCTGATAGTAGAGCAATGTCTAGATAAGTGTTCTCAAGGTAGAATTCACTAGCTTGATGGTTGGAGCCACAATAACTAGTCCTTGGACTTTCCATGAAGTGGTAATTAACTCATTTACATACCCCAGGTCAATGAGAATATCAGATTTAGTCTCTTAGACACTCCCTTCTTTTATTCTTTGGGATTTGTTCATTTTCAATGAATTATTTCAACCAAAAATTATGGGTTCTTAGACACGTTTCTTTCAATTTAAGATACTCAAGAGTATTTTACAGTAGAGTCACCATTTGTTATAGCTTGTAAAACATGCCCTAATTCTTCTAGAATCATGGAACCCATTTTTTTAAAATTTGATCTTACTTGCACTTGTAAGCTATTTAGTCTCATGAATCTCAAGTTTTTTTGGTGGGCTATCTCAATTTTTCATGTTGAATGGGATCCTATAGCCACGTCCATTAAAAAGACCACATCCATGCAAGAAGGTTTCATATTTTACACTTAGTATAAAAGTGGATTCTTGACCCCCAAATTTTCCTTTGAATATATTTCTTGATAATTTATTCACTCGTAAGTGCATGAAATGTTTTGAACTTATTTTGATTTATATGTGTAGTTGGGTCCTGAAATTACCTTTGTTGAGAATACTTGGTCCCCTTGAGAAGCTTTCATACTTGGTAATTTTCCTAAAAATGCACTCTTGGCCTTCATTTATCTAGTGTGGAAAGGCCTCTTCATGGTAGCTAAATAGCCTTGTCTCATGTATGATAGACCTTGAGTTGAGAGAGTTACCCTATGTCATGTGGATACTGAGTTCACCTACAGGTGATTGGTGCAATTGAAGAAATATGAGAGCTGGGGGCCTCTAGTTTTGGATCAAATTTATTTTTATTTAGATAAGTTTAAATTAATTAAAAATTAAATTAATCAAAGTTTAATCAGTTTAGTTTTAAATTCATTTTAAAATTAAATTAATTACATTTTGTATTAGATTAATTTTTAATTGTTTTATTTTTTTCAAAATTTTGTCCATTCTCAATTTGTTTTTGTCATCAATCTAACTCCCCTCCACATTAGGGTAAAAGGGAAATTCATAAAAAAGAATGCATCATTTTGTTTTAAAGGTTAAAGCCTTTTTTTTTGAAAAGGTCAATAGCTCCATGGTCTTCACAGATCCCACAAGATATGGGACAATTATCCCATGGATCCTATGGGACAACCATCCCACAACCCATGGGATCCATGATCACTATAGGCTAACCATGGTCATTTGAATAAAAGGTAACATGCCATGAGACTGTGGTGCGCACAAGACAATCATCCCATGGCTTTCAAGATTTGCAGTCTTTATGGGGTAGTCATGGGCCTTTAAATGAAAGGTAGTGAATAGTGGGGTGACACATTCAACCTGCCCCCACCCCATTTTTTATTTTTTTATTTGTGGGATTTTTAAAATTTGTTTTTTAATTATTATTTTTAGATAGATATGATTTTGGTGGGATCTTTACCCTTATATGCTTTTGATCAAAGCTCCAACCAGTTTGGGACATAATTGGGGGCTTAGATCCCTAAGTATATAAGTACCAAAATTACCAACAATGGCTATAACTGGCTCAAGAATACGATCAACAGCTATAATCAGCCTAATACCAATGATCGACCACAATTGACCTCCAATACCATCTAAGATTTGAACCTGGGTGGTGCTTGTAGCAACCAAGTTGCTTTACCAACTCACCCACATCTCATCGGTACTTTGTTTTTTAATTGTTATTTTTAAATTGTTTTAATTTATTTTAATTGAATTTTCATTAAATTAATTTTAATTAATTAAATTAAATAAAAATTAATATTTAATACTAATAAGTTAATTATTATTAAAATTTAATTAATTAATATTTTTTATTAATTTAAAAAAATTAATATTTTTGTTGTTTTGAAATATTTTCTCGCTTTGGAGGCTTTAATAACATAAGAAGGCCTTTTTGACCATATCTTGAGAAGTATAGGTACTTTTTTTGAACCATCTATGGCATCAAAAAGATAATTCTATCTTGGACATGGTGGCAATATCAATTTTTAGATGGAATGTGCCAATGAAATCATGATCACATTCCCATAACAAGTTGTTTGATTGAATTTATAAAAGTGCATTTTAATGACTTGAAGTTTTATTTGCTCATGTATGCCAAAAAGTAATTTTTTTTTAATATTTTATAGGTGTGAACGAATCTAAAGTGTAAATGAGTTTGGATTTAGGTGGAAAAGGTTAAATGAAATTCAAATTTAAAGTGAAAGTGGTTTTTGGATGGAAAAGTCTTTCCATCCATTGACCAAGTTTGCTATAAATAGCTAGCCTGAGGCCATTTTGAAGGGCTTGCTCTTTGTTGATTCTATAAGGAGACATTAAACTAGACATTTTTTTGATTTGATAGTATAATGTATCCCTTTCTCTTTGTGCCCTACTATTATGTTGGTGAATTTTAGGCTCATTCGATTCTAGCTAACTCTATATTATGCTATTCAAATGAATATATATTTTAATTGAAACTATGGAAGTTTGTTTTCATATCCTGCACATGTAACATGGTGGATGTGTTTCTTTCTTACCCTACTTACTTTCCTTAAAATCTTGTACTATTTTTGTATGTGATTTTATGAACACTTTCCAAGTGATGGATTAGTTATGTGGGTCATGTTCAATCAAGTGGATCAAATTTGACTACATTATATTAAATTTTTTCTTTCCTTTTCCATTTATTTTGTTTTTTTATTTAATCATTTAGCTAGGATTAGCATAGGATTTGAATGTAATATGATTATATCATTTTATTTTTCTTAAAAGCTATTATTTATTACAGTTAATGCATTGTTGAATGAATGTATACATCAAATGTAATATTAAAAATTAGTCATCTTCATTTCATGTAAAACTCGTAAACACTAATTTTTCTCATATAGGCAAATCTAAAAAATGCTTAGTTTTATTGTTCTCTATAACATGATTGAAACCCACATGAATGAGACACTAAAATTTCACTTCCCTTTAATCAGTCAAAGTACCAAAACTTTGTTTAAATTTTATAACCAACATAAGCCCCTTGTATTGGAATAATTTTGTATAGACCAACTAGGTCATCCAAAATGCCGTGACTCAACAATAACAGACCTTGGGGAGACCTTAAGGGCCTCCTTTTAGGGGAGTCCAAATGGGTGACCATCCTACCTAATTTAGTGTGGTAAATGACACATCAACACTTTTATCAATCATAAAACTATGTATAGGTTGATGATCAAGGTATGATCAAATAAATAATGAATGAAGATCTGAGTCATCATCTAAAATTTCACTATCATCAAATGAAACATAAGGTCTATGAACCATATGAGGTATTGTACATATATAAGTGCAAATAATCCCATCTGATGGGTTCCCATAATCTAATGGAAAAGGATGTGCATTATATACCATTTTCACTTTTGGGTCTTTCTTAGAATGATCTTGCAATTGGTTCTTAAATATCTTCTAGTTTTAATGGTCATCAGATTATGAACCTAAATATTTTATAAGTTTATCAAAGGTAATTTGATGGTTACCATGAAGATCTCGGATCATATGTTTCAAGGTATAACATCTATTTTTAGAATTCCTTGGGCCTTGATGATAGTCACAATATACATTATCATCATATCTTTTTGGTAGAGGTCAATTCATATCAACCTCTATAGGAGGAGAAAGAGATATGAGATGACACTCCACAAGCTTCTCAAGTATCAAAGCTGGAGACTTAGTTAATAGTGAAAATTATATCTTAGGTGCATTCGATAAGATGAGCCAATTAAGTTGCTATAACACTACATTAATTGTTGTGGTTGCTTCCATTTTAGATTTTGGAGCTTTTACCTTGTAGCTCAATTTGATAAGAAACTTGGTAGAATATGTAGTTGGTGTGTTTGCTAGTAATTAAGCTCATTTTATGAAATAAATATCAAAATATGACATAAGCCATCAAAATATTTAAAATTATTGAAAACAATGGAATCATATAATGGGGTAAGTAAACCTTGATTAAATATTTCTTGAATCTCTTTATTTGCCATTGGATTTGTCATTTTTTCCAACATTATTTTGTACCTCAAAACATATTCATTAATATGCTCATTGGTTCCTTGTTTGATTTTAGAAATTTATGTATAAGACATATTTTCAATGGTGTTGATATAGAAATGTGATAGAAACTGATCCACTAGGGGTTTGAATGCTTTCACTAATTGAATTGGTAAGTCATAAAACCATCTTAAATCATAGTATTTTAGGTTATGTAGAAATAATTTGGTCAAAAGTTTATCATTTGAAGTATAATCAAGGCATGCCATATATAAGGATCAAAGATGCTATTCAAGATCACCTTTCCATCATAAAATGTGAAATTGGGTACAACAAAACTAGTTAGCAAAGGGTGCAAATATATCTCAGGTGATAGATGATTATGTAATACATCTTGTGAATCAATAATGTGAGTTTATTTCAAAGAATTATTTTCAATTTTAGTAACCTTAGATTCTAAAGCTTTGATAACTTGGAGAAGCAATTATACTATAGATCCATTAGGATTTAGATTTGAGATTTGAGAAGTCACCAAAGGGGATGCAAACACCACTTATGTTGATGTGGGAATTGAAAATGATATTTTAGTTGAAGCATTCATTATGGTAGATGTAGAAATAAGAATTTATTCTTGGGGGATAATGGTTTGAAGACATAATATGTGCCCCCACTAGATGTAGGAATCAATGATGTGCTCAAGGGAAGGATAATTCCTTTATGCATTTTGTTTTTTTAGCTTCTAATATGGTATTAAGCATCTTATGGAGATCTTCAAGATTCTCATGAATGTGTTCTTGAAATAATGTAATATATTTAACTTGTTCTTGGTCAACTTGGTCATTTCATCATCCTCATTTGTTTTATTATCCTCATGATCAGATTCATCTTCTATGACATTTTGTTCAGTATGCAACTCATTGTCATTATTAGCACTCTCATTATTAGCATATTTTTCAATGGTATTAGCTTTAGAAATTTTGAGGTGGCCCAAGGGAAAGCTCAATCTATGCAATATAAACATAACCTAATATAGGAGTATTCAAAGGTTGCATACAGATGATGGAACAAATATGAAATAGTACAAGTAAAAACTTTAGAAGGTTGAAAACCCTAGATAAATTTAGGAGTTGCATAAGAAAACACAGAGTTTAGGTTCACCAAATGTTTAACCATTTTTAGATATGTAGTAATAATATTTAAAGGGGTAGAATAACCTATACACAAGGGTGAATAAAAATACTCTAGAGTAGGCTAATTAATTAAAAACTCAGATAAATGAATATTTTGAATTAAAATGCTAAGTTATTCTAAACATAATAAGTACACTCAAAATAATAGTTTGATTGCATAAACATGAAGAAGATATAATACTTAGCTTATCTGCAAATGTGTAGGTAGATCATATAGGTAAAAAGGTGGAAACAGGCAAAGACAAGATCAAGATTCAATCATCATATTCAATAAATATTATTTTTAGAGGCCTAGATACTTGTGTCGACCTATGGACACTTGTGTCAACACTTCTATTTGAATGTAAATGCAAATATCCTATAAAAAATATTCAATTTATTATGAAGTGAGAACCTAGATTATTTTGGGGTTTTTATCACCATTCTATTAATGTATTTTATCTATGTGCATAGCTTATCAATGACTGTATATAGATCAAAACCTATTTATTCACCTCAGGTCTTTGTACCTTTATAGAAATGGGTTATTGGGCTCATGGTGTCAAATTGAATTCAATGACCTCTCTATCAATGAGGACTACCTACGTAACTAATACACCAAGGAGAGCCTCAAAATTATGTGGTTTCCCCCTAGGTGTTGGCTTGTGTATACACACGGGTAAATATAGTATGATCAAAGGCATGTAATGATCGAGCTTGTAACTTGAAAAATACTTCTCATGGGTTGTTATTTGAGTATTTCATACCTATAATATTATTACTCTTATGATTTACATGAAAATAGGGAAGAATGGGGCAATAAAATTCAATTGTGTAATCGATTGAGTGAGCTTGAATAGGTGCTTGGTATTTTCTAGATGGATAACAGTTATGATTAAATTTATATCTAAAACACACATTTTGGAAATATATTATGAAAGGGTTAAATGAAACAAATGGGAAAACCTATAAGATTCAAAATATTTTCAAATTAGATGGATTTTGAGGACTGGACACTTGATAAGAATCTAGACACTTACATCGACATAAGTGTCCCTATGTGGGACACAAGTGTCTAACAGGCTAAGAAGCTTATAATGATATGCAACTAATAAGGAAGTATATATATCATGTTTTAGGCTTCATGTATAGTGCAAGAGATCAAGGTCATTAGAAATGATAGAGTCAAAATTTATGATATACATTTAGCCACAGTGAGATGGCGAATGTGAGCTTTTTAGTAGCAGGAAGGTTTGGAACCAAAGGGTATAGCCCTGATAGGTATTTATCAAGTATACAAGACTAAAATGATATATAAATCAGATTTTAGTATCTACTAAAGGCTTTCATTTAGATTTTAGCTTAGGGAAATGACAAATAAATAAAGGGTAAGGATGTCAAGAATAGGAATTGTCAAGCACTTAGTGATTATATTTTTGTTTCTAAAATAAGACCCACACTATCTATTTCAAATATACTTATTATCCTATACATACATCTCTAAATCCTTAGTTTAGTCTATTTTTACATGGATCACTACCATTAGGTTAGGTTAGTATTGCCAATCAATAATGATCTAGTCCTATTGCACTGACCTTCTCTAAATAATGGATAATATTTAAAATCAAACCATTCTTTAGAGTTGGACCATCTTTCTAGCATATCAGTGGCATAATAAATGACCTAATTGGACTCATATATATATATGAATTAAGGTCTCACTTAATAGATGACAAGGCACTTATTTGGGACACTTCTATACAATATTGCACATTGAGAAAATCTACCCTACTCTTTCCAAAATGTGAATCAATTAATTAGTATAATTCAAAAGTTAATGCTGAAGCATATAAAATATAAATCAAATCAATCATTGTTTAGTATAAAATCCAAATAATTAGTTTCATATATATAACAAAGGATTACAATTGCATAATCACATTAGGTGGGTGAACTACGTGTGGATTAATTTCCCTCATAAGAGTATCAAATATGTAGGTAGTGGTCAATCATTAAATTTATTAATTTTTCTATATCTAAGGTTTCAAGGTGAAGGAGGCTGATTTTTGTATTGTGCACATCATCAGAGTTTGACGTCATGAATATCAAGATTTTAGAGATAAGAAAAGGTGATTGTATAGTTATAAACCTTCTTTTCCACACATATTATTACCAACCATTATATGTTAGCATCAAAAATGGATATTAACTTAGATATGATAGAACTGACCTTGTGTAAAAAAAACCTAATTCCTAAAATGAATGAATCATAGGCGTACTTTAGTTAGTTTTCCATAGTTAGAATACAATCATAATTAGATAGTCAACCAAAAAATTTAAGTAATCATCCATTTTTTTCACTTACTATATTTAACATTTGCCACTTTTCAAATCTTTGCAGTCACTTTCAATAGTTTACATTCAAATGTATGCTTGAATGCCATATTTATCAATTTTAATTGTTTTACTAGTTTTTAACTTATTAGGGTTTCTAAAACCAAATTAGATTTAAATAATTATATTATGTATTAATATGTCATTAGACTTATATAAGAATTTTTTGTGTGGATATGAATGTTATAAAGTTATTGGTGGATATGAATTTTTATAATATGACTATTGGATTGGATATAAACATGTTGATGTTGGGATTATAATGATTGTATTTCGTATGCCAACTTCAACTTGAATATAAGCTTGTGCAGGTTTGTCCATTGAAACATTGGATAAATTAGAGGTTTTCACTTAGATTATGATATTTTTATTTAAAATTATATCCAAATACTCTCAACAATTATTAATTTTTAATCTTTGGGTAGTATTTAAGTGGTGATGCCACGTATTTAATTAATAAACATCCATACAAGAGGAAAATTTATTTGTATGTAGGTGATGTACATGGTTATGTATTGTCATGCAATAGGAAACAATATACAAGTAATAGGTGTGGACTAGGATTATTTTATAATTTTTCATTTGTTTTGGTCTTTTGGTCATCCTTTACACTTTCAACACCCTATTGCATGCTTGAAGCACATATCAATAGACTAGCATTAAAGGAGGGCCTGAACTATATTTAAAACTAAAAATATTAAACCTTAACATTTTTTAGAGGCATTGCCCACAATGAGACATTTCAAGTTCCACATTTGGAAAACTAAAACTTTAAACCCATCCATGGCTTTGATTGGCTTGGTGGACATGGCTACCCTATGAACATTCTAGGCATGATCATGTTTAGTCTAAGAATATTGATGAGTTTTGCCTTAAATACACACATGGTGGGAATCAAATGATAGAAGAACAGATTCAGGCATTCAAAGATGCCATTATCTGGACTCAAATATAGCATGAAGATGTTACTTGTCATATGTTTCCTTATTCTCTAGATGAGGTTGCCTATGAATGGTACCTTGACTTACTAAATGGGTACATCACCTCGTGGGATGCCTTTGAAAATGCTTTTATTAGTGATTTTAACATGTCCACTGATCCTACTAACCTATAATATCAATTTTCTATAGCTTGTAGGGACCCATTGAATCCATAATAATGTTAAACATTTATTTCCACCAGTTATATAGAAGGTTAAAATACCCATTCCCACAAATAGAAGTAATTATATTGAGATATATTTAAAAACTTTAGACCCCTTAACTATTGTGCTTATCTAAAGGACTCTATTCGATCTCATATGTCTAACATTGGATTACCAATAAGCTTTCATCATTGAAAAATAATCAATGCCACATGGATATAGTGCTAACCCATTTTAATCATTATGATAGCCATGTATTTAAGCCTAAAATCTTTTGATTTAATTGCCTATAAGTAAGCTCATAGAAAAAGTTGTACCTTATAACCAAGAATTGACTCAATATTATAACCAACTAAACCTACCCATGATAATTGAAAACACTACTATCACATTTAAATCATGCAATTATGGTTATTAATAATTTAATCAACTGCCTGTTTTACCTTATTTTAGTCATAAAGCATCTTTTGGTGTTATTTCTAATCAAGTGTCATTTGTTACAAGTTTTCACCATTTGTAGAATCTTCATGCTTTGATAGTGGTTTTAGAGGATGAATATAGGTTGGTTTACATGTTTCCAATTTATCTTGATCTCCTCTCATTTCAATCTTAGTACCTAAAGCAACATCCCATGAGTTTGCAATCATATGTAAATAACACAGTTAGGTAGTCATGAAGATACATTTGCAGGCATCCTTATAGAAGGATATCATGTTGAAATGATGTTATTTTGATTTTTTATAAATCCTCACTAGTTGAAGGTAGTTCATTTTAAAATTTTATGGATGTACATGATTATTGAAAGTGAGACTCATCTTCACTGCCTAAACTCATTATCTGCTTACAGACAACTCAATCTTCATGTACAGGTGCTCTCATGAAGACTAATCATGTTGGAAGGGATTTTGATAGTTTTTTCAATATTTTAGAGTGTAAAATGTGCATTTTAACCCTTGGTATTGGTATTTAATTTATCATAATCATGTACATCTCACATACCTCCAAGTTTCTATTTACTGCATGCATATATGAAAATGCTCATTTACAGGTATCCCATGAGAAGACCAGTCATGTTAAAAGGGAGTGTATGAGCCAAATAAGGTTACGAATGATGAATTCTATTTTAAATCCTTGAGAAGAGCCTAAAACTCATAAGAAGATAAAAATCCATGTACATTACTCTCATTCAATTCACTATCTACAAACATGAAAATGACCACCTATAGGTGTTAACAAAGAGTCGAGGAGTCATTTTTAAGGCATTGAAACAAGTGATGAAACCTTAATTGAAAGAAATAAAATGTTGTGTGATCATGATAGGCATATTTGAGGGTTAATTTGGTTAATATAAGTGAAAACTAGGATTTGAGGCGGAATGACCATGCTCAGTGATCAAATCCCCAAAATGTGAAAATAGAGAACCTTACCATTTTGTGGATAACATTCAACAAGGTTTCCACTTCATTTTATGCATCTTGATGACATTGTCTTGAATCCTTTATATAGGATAAGGAATCCAAAAATTTAGAGGGGTAGATGATCAATGGAGATTGGTTTTTAGAGGCCCAAAGTTGTGCTTTTATGCACTAAATCCAAGCAGTATTATCTACAGGTCTGAGCTATAAGAGACCCCTTCACCCAATATTGTAATACCAAAGAATAATCCTATGTTTGTAAAACCTTATGGGGTGAAAGGAATAACAATGGGCATAAAGACCATCAGGAGGAGTTGGTTAGTGATGTTTTTGAGCCCTATATGCATCTACAAGTATCTCTTACCTAGAAGTGGATGTATAGTAAACTGTGAAGCCCTACAAGTGCATAGTAGGAGATTGAACATAGAAACTTATGAGTATGGATATGAGTATCATCTAAAAGTTTATTCATAAAATACTTATATGGTTCTTATAGGATATATGACATAATTTTTAGGGATAAAGACACCTATAAGACCCCACACAGTCAACTACAATTGACTGTGAGGGGCAAAGAGTAAATAGAGTGGGCTTATTGAGGTGGATATAGCCCAAACATGAAAAAAATAGGTAAAAATCATTGAGATATGATGTTGGAAGGTATAAAGGAAGCTCATGCAATGTTTTTAAAGTCTAATCCATGTAAAATCACCTACAAGTGTCACCTCTATGGTGGGAAACACAGTCAACAAAAGAGACTTATGACTGGTCTTGATAAGATCCAACCTCAAAGTATGATTTAAAAAAGTTTAATGATGAATTAAGTCTTGGAATACTTCAATAAGGCTTATTAATTATTTCTAAATTCCAGCCCATGCAACTGCACCTATAGGTGCGTTACCCAAACATGAAACACAGTCAAGTACCTTGACCAATCAAATAGGGAACATGATTGAGGGGTTTTAGCAAGGGTTACAATGAGAAAGTGATTGGAATGGGTTGGAAAATGGAATTGACATATAATGAGTTACTAAAATAAAATTATTAGCTCATAAAACCCTCTCCAAGGGCAATACATAGTCAGTCTATGACTGTCATACACACAGTCTACCTCCTTCATAGTCCATTTTGGTTTTAATACATTTTGGGGGTCTAATGACCTAATAAAATGAATATTTTTATATAGAGAATATTTATGAGTTGGAGAAGCCCATCCAAAATTTTATTTGGCTTGAAAAATAGGGGAAGTGCCATCTATTTTATCTCAGATAGAGGGTATTCCCTTTGTACACAAACCTTGCAGTCTTGGAAAGAAGGGATGAAATGAGATGACCAGGAGCTGTTTGAACCTTGATAGGAGGTGTGAGAAGTTGGAGGACATACAAACCAAAATGAGAAAGATTTAATATAATGAGGAAACCAAATAGGGTATCTTTGACCCTCAAAGTTGTAGATAGGCTTATAAGGCATGGTTAGGCCTAGAAGCCAAATAAGATGCCATTTTCACTTCCAATTATATGAGAGGTTTATAATACATTTGGGAACGTTTTTAGGGTCATAATATACATTTATAATCTATGGGTATGTAGGGGAAGCCATGAGAAAGTCAATTTTGGACTTTAAGACAACTTAGGCTTGTTAAAAATGGAGAAAAGAACTCGATAGGGCAAATTTGAATGCTCATATCTCCCTTGGCACCTTGCATGGAGATCTAAGGAGTTTAAGGAGGTATTTACACATGTAATTCACTTCCTTTTATGGTTTTTCATGAGAAAATGATGTCTTTTTGGAGGTCAAGTGTGTAGGGTGTGTGAAAGAAGAGTTATTTTGACTGCAGATGGTGATAGCTCATGTTGAGAAGATTCTAGATGACTAGGGATGCAAAAAATGCATGAAGAGGCATGTCTAAAACCCTTCCCTCTCATTCAAATCATTATAAATTATCCTAATCAGTTTTTGGAAATTTAGATAGGGATAAATCATGAAGGTGGTTTTCTAAGCCAACAAAGAGAATTTCAAGCCACATTTCAAGAGTTTCATGCCTTGGATTGACACTTGTGCTTCTTGAATTTGCATGATCATTTTCACACTCTCTTCCCATGCATATGTAATTCCTTCTCTCAACATGACAAGTGTCCTTATGACCTTTGGACATCTCTCTTCTCTTCTTTCTCTCTCAAGTTCTATAAGAACTAACCATTTTGGCCTTTGTAAACTATGCTCCACCTGAGTATGATGAAGCCATGCTCATTTATATACCATGGATAAATAAATAATATTGATTATTACCTCTTACATGATTTTTTATAGTGTGTTCACTTGGATGATTGATTTTGCTTAGTGATGACTTGTTTCCTTAACATTGTTGTTTCATTCTCTCACCTATTTATAGTTGGAAAGATTCTTCTTGTAGGTCATGTGAAGTGTTATATTGATGTGTCAAGGTTGAGTGAGTTAGTCTATTAGAACAGTGCCATATTAGGCCTCTTGTTTAGTTCTCCTAGTCTAAACATTCATCACAACCTCATAATGGAATATTGATGTGAGAAGATGTAGATTGGAGAAGTATATGTTTGGTTAGTCCCTTGTTCTCATATGTGACATGCAGATGGTTGGTAGTCAATAAATAATTTTGTGTATCACCTCCTTTAGGATAGTTAAATTTCAATTTTCTCTCCCTTTTCCCTCACAAACATAGATGTTGTAGTGGTCTACAAGTGGTACATCAAGGGAACTAGCCCTATATAGAGATTCACCTCATTCTTAGGCTCAACCACATCCTAGAGGTGTTTCAATTATGCCACTTAGATGAGGAGAGATAAGAAATCTCCTCAAAGGGTGAAAATCCAAGTGATAATAGTTTTTGGAATGCTCAGTGGAACTCATTATCTAAGAAGTTGAAAGATTTTTGATGTTGTCTTTCAACACATTAGCATTTAGAGAAATTTATCCAAGCATTAATGGTGACTCCAAAGTTATATAAGCTGGTCAAGAAACCTATGTTTCACTTTTGAAGGTTGTTGGTAATATTTTTATTTATGTTCTTGCTTTCAATGAGGTTCCATGGCTAATTTTGGTGTTGAGTAATGTTTCACACAAGTTGGTGAGACATCTCAAGCTTATGGCATTCCCTATCAGCTTTGGTGTTATTCTTACCAGTCTTGACATGATCATTATCATCCATAATATGACCCTTATCAGCCTTTCCATGAGTTGTATCAGTCTTATAAATAGCCTTCTCAATATCTTGCTCCTCTTAGTCAACCTAGTCACTTCTCTAATCAGTCCATTTCCACTTTCAAGCAAACTCTCTTGGGCTATGAGAAGTACATGATAGATCTTGACACACTAAGGGGATATGGTAAATATATTCCTAGTAATCTTATTCATAAGGTGAGAGATGAATTAGAGATGGTGAAAAGATAATGGAAACCTATTGAGAGAGTATATTGGTAAAGGATCCCAAGTGAGATGTTAGATGTGGGTGGCTTGATTGCATCTTTAGAAGATAGGCTAAGAATTCATGAGGAGTAGCCTCACCAAGTATGTCAGCTTTCATATCCACTTCCCAAATATTGATATCAATCTTACTTGACCCGTACTCATGGACCCAACAAAGCTTATCAAAGTCATCCTTTTCCCAATCAGTTGGGAGAGAGAGTTGGAAATATAAACTTGGTTTTTGAAGCAAATCTTGATAGGTAGATTGAATTAATCAATAGGTAGATGAAAAAATCCATATCATAAAAAGAAGAAGTGGAATTGAATCCATCATTTCCTTCTTCCATTACATCCCCACCTCAAGAAGAGACCTCTAGATATTAAATCCCAAGTTAGAGATAAGGTGGAGAATCCAAGACTAAGGATATCCCAAGTTTCTTGAACACTTCATCCACTCTTCAAATTGAATCAATACCTTAAGAAGAGACTCCTAATCTTAAAATACTAAGCTGGAATATGGTAGTGGAATCATGGGGAAATAAAGGAAATAAAAGTCTTGAAAAAGAGTGTGAAGTTGAGAAAGAGCTTGATCCTATGCAAACCCTTCCCACCCTTCCTCAAGAGACCTCTTGTTTTCCATGTTAGCCCTCTTGTACTCCTTATCCTCATGATGATGACTATAAAATTCAAGAGATACTTTTCCAAGAAAACCTAGCCAAGTAAATTGAAGAGTTAGAGTCAAGGATGAAATTGCTAAGTCAAGGTGTGATGGAAGGTTTAGAGCCAAAATAAGATCCTATGCATAAACACACCCCATCTATACTTCTTCAAGAGAGTGTTAAATATAAATAAAATGTATATGAAGTAATTTTAAAATGGAAGGAAGAAAAATAATTTATTTTAATTCAAGGTCTACCTCCCCTTCTTTAAGAGATCCCAAAAGAATCCCCTACAATTCATTCTCAATCTGATTTTGAGTTTTATATTACACCTCCACCAACTAGTTCAACTTGTCCACACCCCATCACCGTTTGCCTTGATGCACCAGTGGTATGGGAACATAAAGAGGAGGAGTTGGTTGATAATAATTTGGAACTCTTTCTTAAATAAAATGTAGCTCTTTGGCAGCCTCATTGGGCTAAGTCACATGATTTCAAGATGCCTAGACTTGGCATCACCAAGAAGGAGAAGTAGATTGAAGATCTTGGAGCCCTTGAGAACTAAAGTAATGTTATGGTAGTTAATATACAACTTTAGATCCCCCATGAGGTCATAAATGATGAATAAGAGGTGGTCTCTTGTGTTGAAACTTTTGATTGGGTTGATACGAAAGAATGTTTTCCTTTTTCTAAAGAAGAGGAAATCGTCATTGGTTCTTCCATCACTATCCAAGAAATCATAGATGGGAAAGAAAAAGTATATAATAAACCTTTGGATGAATTATTTACAATAATTGGAGTAGGATATAATCTTCTTTAAGGAGGCTATGATTTTATTAAAAATGGAGAAGGCAACCTTGGCACTCAAGTGAGTATGCAAAGAAAAAACAACTTTTCAATTTTGTCCTTTCAAGATGCATATCCATTCCATGATGACATGTTTGAAATCATAAGACTAGGATATAATTATCTCAACCAATTTAGATAAATACATCAACTCTTTAAGGATGGAACAAGCTTCTATTGGCCTCAATCTTCCAAAGAATAAGAAACCACTCCTCTTGAAGCCATGCCTACTAAGGAGATACAAATTGATAATGAAGTGGGTAGTAGTATAAGGTATGTGTACAAATTTTAAGAGGAATTATTTTAAATTGGAGACCTTTTTAAGGATGATCTACTTGAGAGTAGATCTAGTGAAGTGCCAAGGAATAGGTCTGATCTACTAAGCATCCAATCCAAGGAACAACATGCTTGGCACTATGATTCATCTCATGAAGAAAAAGATTATATAAAATTTATTTTTGATCATGGAAATGAGGTATTATTTTGATATTTGTGCATATTAGTTTGTTTTTCTAATTTCCCTAAGTACTTTGAGCACATGTGTGTTTGTTTTGCTTTGTGTGTGTTCCTTGTTTTGTGTGGTTGAGGTAGTAAAGTGGGCTTGTCTTGATAAAATCTTGTTGTAAATGGTCAAAGTTATCTTTTAGATAAATCCATAAGCCCAATGTACTAATAAGGATACTGATATTTAGTATAGCATGCATACTACCCCTATGAGTCACCAATTTGTTAACCAAATTTGACCTTTTAGGTCAAATTAGGAGCCTTATAGGTAAAAAATTGATATTTATAGGTTTATAGGGGGTTTAATATTATTTCATAAGGTGTATTATAGGTTATTTTTTATCATTATATATCATATTAGCCTTGGTCATTAGTCATTTTAATCTTTATGTCTTTTTGAGTCATTTTAGGGGTTAAAATAGAGTATTAAATGAGTTGTACAGCCTCCTTGAGAAGTGTGAGGGTGTAAAAAGGGTGATGTAACATGAAATGTGTCCTATTATTCCTTAATAAATTGTTCATAATTAAAAAGTGGTAGGTTATTTAGAATAAAGGGCAATTTTTTTGAAAAAGGGAAGAGTTTGGCACTCATACGACCCATAAGGGAGTGAGACACATGGGATAAGGTCATGAGATGACTATTCAACTTCTAAAAATAAATTTACATGATTTAAGTACTCTGAAAGTGTCAATTTATCTAAAAACATTTTTCTCCTTCTTCACCCTTCTATGCACACCAAACTGGTCAGCAGGTTTGTACTTGGTATGGCCAACATGGGAGGTTTCAAGAAAAATGATCCTAGGGTTGTCTTATACACTAAGTTATATTAAATTTTATGTTTGTTTTTATAGGAATGGTGACATTTACTTTATGAACTTTCCTAAGAAGTTGACCTATCTAATTTACTTGCTAATCTATGCACCTTATCAGTTTTGCCTTAGTTTGGACAAGTCCATAAAATTCACTTGCTGATGTTGTTTTTAGATGATTTTTAATCCATATTTAAATTATTTCCATTATTTGTTTAGTGTTTCAAGGTGTTTGGATGTGAAAATCATCTTAGGTTGCAAGTGAATGCACCATTCTATGTTGCAAGTAGTTTTTCACCATTTTCAGAATCTTCATGCTTTGATAGTGGTTTTAGAGGATGAATATAGGTTGGTTTACATGTTTATAATTTTATCTTGATCTCCTCTAATTTCAATATCAGTATCCAAATCAACATCCCATGAGTTTGCAATCATATGCAAAAAACACAGTTAGGTAGTCATGAAGATACGTTTGTAGGAATCCTTATAGAAGGATATCACATTGAAATGAGGCTATTTTGATTTGTTATAAATCCTCACAAATGAAGGGATATAATTCAAAATGTTAATGAGGTACATGATTATTTAAAGTGAGACTCATCTTCATTACCTAAACTCATTGTCTGCCTGCATATAACTCAATTTTCATATACAGGTGCTCTCATGAAGACTAATCATGTTAGAAGGGATTTTGATAGTTTTTTAAATATTTTAGAGTGTAAAATGTTCATTTTAACCCTTGGTATTGGTATTTAATTTATCATAATCATGTACATCTCACATACCTCCAAGTTTCTATTTACTGCTTGCATATATGAAAATGCTCATTTACAGGTATCCCATGAGAAGACCAGTCATGTTAAAAGGGAGTGTATGAGCCAAATAAGGTTACGAATGATGAATTCTATTTTAAATCCTTGAGAAGAGCATAAAACTCATAAGAAGATAAAAATCCATGTACATTACTCTCATTCAATTCACTATCTACAAACATGAAAATGGCCACCTATAGGTGTTAACAAAGAGTCGAGGAGTCATTTTTAAGGCATTGAAACAAGTGATGAAACCTTAATTGAAAGAAATAAAATGTTGTGTGATCATGATAGGCATATTTGAGGGTTAATTTGGTTAATATAAGTGAAAACTAGGATTTGAGGTGGAATGACTATGCTCAGTGATCAAATCCCCAAAATGTGAAAATAGAGAACCTCACCATTTTGTGGATAAAATTCAACAAGGTTTCCACTTCCTTTTAGGCATATTAATGACCTTGTCTTGAATCCTCCATATAGGAAAATGACTCCATAAATTTTTATGGGTAAATAATCAATTGAGATTATCTTTTTAGAGGCCCAAAGTTGTGCTTTTATGCATTAAATCTACGCAGTATTATCTACAGGTCTGAGCTATAAGAGACCCCTTCACCCAATATTGTAATACTAAGGCATATTCCCATGTTTGTAAAATATTATGGGGTGAAAGGAATACCATTGGGTATATATACCATCAATAAGAGTTGGTTAGTGATGTTTTGAGCCCTATATACATCTACAAGTATCTCTTGCTTCGAAGTGGATGTACAGTAGACTGTGAAACCCTACAAGTGCATAGTAGGAACTTAAACATAGAAACTTGTGAATATGGAGATTAATATAATCTAAAATTTTATTCATAAAATCCTTAAATGGTTCCTACAAGATATATGACATAATTTTTAGGGACAAAGACACCTATAGGAACCCACATAGTCAACTACAGTTGACTATGAGGGGCAAAGAGTAAATAGAGTGGGCTTCTTGAGGTGGATATAGCCCAAATCATGAAAAAAAAAGGTCTAAATCACTAATATATTATATTTTAAGTTATAAAGGAAGCTCATGCAACGTTTTCAAAGTCTAATCCACATAAAATCACCTACAGGTGTCCCCTCTAAGGCAGGAAACACAGTCAACAAAAGAGACTTATGAATGGTATTGATAGGATCCAACCTCAAATTATGAGTTGAAAAAGTTTAATGATGAAATAAGTATTGGAATAAATAAATAAGGATTATTCATTATTTATAAATTCCAACCCATGCAACTACACCTATAGGTGCCTTACCCAAATATGAAACACAATCAAGTACCGTGACCAGTCAGATAGGGTGCATGATTGAGGGGTTTTAACAAGGGTTACAATGAGAAAGTACTTGGAATGGGTTGGAAACTATAATTTAAATATAATTAGGTCCTAAAATAAAATTATTAGAGCATAAAATCCTCTCTAAGGGCAATATATAGTTAGTCTATGACTGTCATACACATAGTTTGCCTCCATCATAGTCTATTTTGGTTTTAATGCATTTTAGGGGTCTAATGACATAATCAAAGGTCAATTTTTTGTAAAAATAATATTTAGGAGTTGGATAATACCATACAAATTTTTTTTTTCTATAAAAATAGGGGAAGTTCCCTCTATTTTGTTTCAAGTAGAGGGCACACCCTTTGTACACAAACCTTGTAGTCTTGGAAAGAAGGGATGAAATGAGATGACCAGGAGATGTTTGAACCCTGATAGGAGGTGTGAAAATTTTGATGAAATAAAAACAAAAATGATAAATCTACATAGAATGAGGAATACCAATAGGGTATCCCATACCCTTAAAGTTTCAAATAGGCTTATAAGGCATGGTTAGGCCTAAAAGCCAAATAGGATGCCATTTTCACTTACAATTATATGAGAGATTTATAATACATTTAAGAATGTTTTTAGGGTCATAATAGACATGTATAAGCTATTGGGATGTAGTGTAAACCATGAGAAAGTCAATTTTGGACTTTAGGACAACTCAAGCCTATTGGAATGGAGAAAAGAACTTGAGAGGGTAAATTTGAATGCTCATATCTCCCTTGGAACCTTGCATGGAGTTCTAAGGAGTTTAGGGAGGTTGATGGAGGTCCTGAAATTTTATTTAGTTAATTTTTTTTGCAATTCCAATGTCCTATATTTATGAACAAAGCTTAGGAGGGTAAAACATGCCTAAGATCATCAAAACCCTTGCTAGTGACCAGTTTGAGAAGATTGAGAAAGTAATACACCTAAATGGAATAGTTTGACAAAAATGATGATTGCATGTTGTATATAACTCTTCAAGTCTACTCCCCATATTTCTGGACTATATGAAATTATATAGATGGAGTACAAAAAAGGGTTTTCTTGACCTTTTTATGTGTTTTGTAGGTTATAGAAGGATTCTGAAGATGCCAATCACATGGAGGGGAATATTGAGACTTAAGATAACTCCCCATGATAATTTATTGCTTTATAAGAACTCCTAGGTACTTCAATGAAAAAATTCATATCACCTAATCAAAATTAGCATAATGAACATGGTAGTGAGAAGGGTGAAAAGCTTCAAGTAAACTAATTTTAAGGTGTTCCTAATGCCTCTAAGGCCATAAAAGGTCTTTACACATGTAATTAACTTTATTTTATGGATTTTCATGAGAAACTAATGCCTTTTTGGAGGCCAAGTGTGCAAGGTGTGTAAAAGAAAAGTTATTTTGATTGCAGATGGTGATAGCTCATTTTGGGAAGATTCTAGATGACTGGGACTATAACCAATAAATGGAGAGGCATGTATGAGCCCTTACCTCTCATTAAAATAATTAAACTTGTACCTAATTAGTTTTGGGACATTCAGGTAGGGCTAAATCATGAAGGCAATTTTCTAAGCCAATAAAGGAAATTTCAAGCCACATTTTAAGAGTTTCATGCCTTGGATTGACACTTGTGCTTCTTAAATTTACATGATTAGTTTCACACTCTCTTCCCATACATATGTAACTCCTTCTCTTAGCATGAAAAGTGTCCTTGTGACCTTTGAACTTCTCTCTTCTCCTATCTCTCTCAAGTTCTATAAGAACTAGCCATTTTGGCCTTTGTAAATTATGATCCACTTGAGTATGGTGATTCCATACTCATTTGAATACCATGGATAAATAAATACTATTTATTTTTACCTCTTCCATTACATTTCATAGTGTGTTCACTTAGATGATTGATTTTTCTTATTGGTGACTTGTTGTTTCCTTAACATTGTTATTTCATTCTCTCACCTTTTTTCAATTGGAAAGCTTATTATTATAGGTCATGTAAAGTGTTATATTTATGTGTCAAGGTTGAGTGAGTTAGTCTATTCAAACAGTGCCATCCTAGGCCTCTTGTTTAGTCCTCCTAGCCTAAACATTCATCACAACCTCATAATGAAATATTGATGTGAGAAGATGCAGATTAGAGAAGTATATGTTTAGTTAGTCCTTTTTACTCATATGTAAAATTAATATGGTTGTTATTCATAAAATAATTTGGTGTATCACCTTATTTAAGATATTTTACTTTTAGTTTTCTCTCCCTTTTCCCTCACAAGCATAGGTGGAGTAGTGGTCTACAAGTGGTACATCAAGGGAGCTAGTCCTATCTAAAGATTCACCTAATTCTTAGGCTCACCCACAACCTAAAGGTGTTTCAATTGTTCCAATTGGATGAGAAGAGCTAAGACATCTCATCAAAGAGTGAAAATCAAAGTGACAACAATTTCATTTATGTATTTTGTTTTTTTAACTTCCAATATGCTGTTAAGGATTTTATGGAGATATTAAATATTCTCATGAATGTGTTATTGAAATAATGTAATAGATTCAACTTGTTCTTGGTCAACTTGGTCATTTTCATTATGCTCATGTGTTTCATTATCATCATGATTAGATTCATCTTCATTGACATTTTGTTTAGTACATGGCTCATTATCATTATTGGCACTCTAATTATTAACATATTTTTCCATGGTATTAGTTTGAGACATATTAGGTGGCCTAAGGGGAAGATCAATATATGTGAAATAAGCACCACCTAATCTAGGACTATGTGTTGGTTACATATAACTAATGGAACAAATGTGAATAAGTATAATAAAAAAAGCCTCAGAAGGTTAAAAAACCTAGATAAAGCTAGGAGTTGCGTGAGAAAACATAGAGGTTTGGTTCACCAAATGTTTAACCATATTTGGATATGTGGTATTAAGAGTTAAGGGGGTATAATATCCTATACACAAGTATGGATAAAAAAATTCTAAAGTAGGCCAATTAATTGAAAACTTAGATAAATCAATATTGTGAATTAAAATGTTGAGTTATTCTAAGTATGGAAAGTACACTCAAAATAATAGTTTGATTACATAAACATGAAGAATAGATAATACTTAGATTATATGTAAATGTATAGGTAGATCTAAGAAGTACAAAGTTGGAAACATGTGGGGACAAGATCAAGATCCAATCGCCATATTCAAGAAGTATTGTTTCTAAAGGCCTAGACACTTGCATCAACCTATGCACACTTGTGTCTATGCTTCTATTTGAATCTTAATGAACTTATCCTATATGAAATATTCACTTTACTACAAAATTACCACTTAGATCCTTATAGGTTTTATATCACCTTTTTTTTGGACGTATTTTATTTACGTGCACATGTTATCGATGATTGTATATGGATCAAACCTAGATATTCACCTTAGGTCTTTGTACCTTTCCAAAAATGGAATATTGAGATCATTGTGTCAAGTTGATCTCCAACACCCCTCTATCAATGAGGGCTACCTACATAGCCAATACTCCAAGGAGGGCCTCAGACTTATGTAGTTTTCCCCTCGATGTTGGTTTGTGTATGCACAAAGGTAAAATATAATATAAAGGCATGGAATGATCTATCTTGTTACTTGATAAAAAATACTCATGATTTTTTATTTGAGTGTTTTATACCTATAATATGACTTCTTTTATGATTGATATCAAAATAGGGAATAATAAGGAAGTAGAACTCAGTTGTGTAATCAATTGAGTGAGTTTGAATATGTGTTTAATTGGTATTTTTTAGATTAATAATGGTTAGGCTTAGATTTGTATTTATACCACACATTTTGGAAATATCTTGCATAAGGGTTAAATAAAACAAATGGGCTAACCCATATGATTTGAAAGTTTTTCTAATTATATGGATTTTGATGATTGGACACTTGATAAGAATCTAGACACTTGCATTAACATAAGTGTCCATATGTGAGACATAAGTGTTTGGTAGGTTAGGAAAATTCTAAGGATATGAAACTGATAGTGAAGGATATATATATAAGGTTTTAGGCTTCATATATAGGGTAGAAGATTAGGGTCATCCAAAATGATAGGGTCAAAATATAAGATAAATGCACAATGAGATGATGAATGCGAGCCTTTCAGGTAATAAGAAGGTTTGGAACTGAAGGGTAGAGCACTAATAGGTATTTCTAAAGTATATAATATTTAGATGTTATATAAATCAGATTTTAGTATCTATACAAGGCTCTCATTTAGATTGTAATTTAGCAAAATGATGAATAAACCAAGGGTAAGGATGTCAAAAATAGGAATTGTCAATCACTTAGTGATTAATTTTTTGTGTCTACAATAAGAATCACACTATCTATTTTCAACCTACTTACTAACCTATGCATACATATCTAAATCCTTAGTTTAGTCTATTTGTGCATAGATCACTACCATCAGGTTGGATTAGTATCATCAATCAATAATGATCTAGGCTTGTTTTACAAACCCTTTCACAATAATGGATACTTTTTAAAATCAAACCATTTCTTAGGGTTGCCCTGTCTTCCTAACATGTCAGTGATATGCAAAATGACCCATATGGACTCATATATAAACAAATAAAGTTATCACTTAATATAAGACTTGGCACTTATTTGAGACATATTTATACATTATTGCACATTGAAAAATCTAACCTATTATTTCAAAATTGTGAATCAATTCATTAGTAGAATTCACAAGAAAATGCTAAATCATATAAAATCTAAGTCAAAGCAAGCATTGTCTAATGTAAAATCCAAATAATTAGTTAAATATATATAAAAAATAAGCACAATTTCATAATCACAATAGGTGGGTGAACTATGTGTGGATTGATTTCCCTCATAGAAGTATCAAATACATAGGTAGTGATCAATCATCAAATGAGGGTGAATGGGTTCAACTCAGATCATTACACTTTGCTATTTTTCGTAGGTTTCTATCCCTCACAAGCATATCTAGGTTTCAAGGTAAAGGAGGATAATTTTTGTATATGTGCACATCATCAAGGTTTGACATCATGAATAAAGAGATTTTAGAGATAGGCACAGGTGTCGGTATATTTATAGACCCTCTTTTTCACACATCTTAGTACCAACCACTACAAGTCAACATTGATAATCAATATTAACTTAGATCTAATGAAACTGACCCTATGCAGATAAAAACCCAATTAATAAAATGAATGAATCACATTCCTACTTTAGTTGGTTTTCCACAACTAGTTTACAATCATAGTTATATTCTCAACTATAAAATTTAAGTAATCATCACTTTTATGTAGATACTATATTTAGCATATGCCACTTGTCAAATCTTTGCAATCAATTTCAATATTTTACATTCAGATGTATGATTAAATGTTATATTTATCAATTTGAATTCTTCTACTAGTTTCAATCTTATTAGGGTTTCTAAAACCAAATTAGGGTAAAATAGTTATATGTATGTATTAATATGTCATTAAACTTATATAAGAACATTTTTTGTGGATATTAATGTTATAATGTAATTGGTGGATATGAATTTGTTATAATGTCACTATTGGATTGGATATGAACATGTTGATGTTGTGATTACAATGATTATATTTTGTATGCCAATTTCAACTTAAATATCAGCTTGTGTAGGTTTGTCCATTGAAACACTAGATAAATTAGAGGTTTCACTTAGATTATGATATTTTTATTTGATTTTATCTTCCAAATACTCTCAATGATTATTAATTTTTAATCTATGTGTAGCATATAACTTGTGATGCCACTTATTTCATTAATAAAAATCCATACAAGAGGAAATTTTATTTGTATGCAGGTGATGTACATGGTTGTGTATTATCGTGCAATAGGAAACAATATACAAGTAATAGGTTTGAGCATTTCAACAATCTTAAGAAATATTTTAAAAAAATCATTTGATTAAATTCCTTAGAGGCCACCATGTGTATGGTAAACCACAAAAACTTTTAACATATCCAAAAATAAAAAAATAACAACATGAGGAGGTGTACGATGCATAAATAAACCTAAAATCATAATGAAAGATATACTATGACATGATGGTTGTGATTTTGTATTATGAATATTTACGAATATAATGAAGCTATCAATTATATATTTTATTTTTCAAGTATGTGTTTATCTTTAGATGACTAAAAAAATCATCTTTATTAATGGAGGGTGTGTATTTTCTTGTTGGGTTGAAAAAGGAAAAATGAAAGTTATTATTCAAATATTTACACACATGGGACATTAATTTTGATGCCTAAATTATTCAGATTTTGAGGGACAACTACTGCAATATGAAGGAATATAATGAAATGTATGTGTGTGTATTGCTCCAATCTACCTCTATTAGTACACTCTCGAACATCCTATCATGTGAACTATTTATAATAACATATTACATAATTATAATTATAACACATAATGATTTTCTCCTTATCCAATAGGAAAATATGTGTTGCAAAAATGGCTTAAGGATGTTTGTGATGAATTGACCAAGCGAAGGACAACCTAGATGGAGAGACAAAGGAAGTAAGTTTTTTGGAATTACTGAATTAGATTTAATATTTTTCCTTATCTTTAACTCATAAATTTAAGATTAATGCACATTTTTTTAATTCAGATATGGACCTATTATTAACATATCAATTGATGACTAATGCCTAGGTAGTTGGTGGTGAGAGTTACTGCCAAAAAATGTTAATTTATAACATGATACTAATCCGATAAAGTTATGTTTCCTAAAATTTTCATATCAAAAATTTAATGCATATATTTCATGCATGACTTGACATGTTACTAATTCATGTATGTACCATTTTGAAGGGTATCTATAAAAATGTAAATGTGAAAGAGAAGAACTCATAAAAATAAGCATGTAAATAATTCATCTACATGTATGTATATTGATTTTATTGAATGTGGTTGATTGAATTAGATATGTATATATAAAAATTATTGAATGTCAATATGTAAATTAGCCATGTCTATATCGATCTGAATGTCTATATTTCAAGTGGCTTTCTCTATGAAAATAAATGGGACAACATTCCATGAATTGTAAATTTGTTTGTAATTAAGTTGTTACTTATCTTTGAAATCATTAATGTGGTAATTAAGATGGGAATGATGACCCACTAGAGAAATTAAATGGATTTTTACATCACATTTCAGATTAAATCCATAGTAATAAAAAATAATCAATTGTCTCCACATGAAATGTAGTAGCTTCCTTTGGCATAATTTTGTAATAGTAACAGTAGTTTAAAATTTTGAAATGGTGTGATGATGACTTTTCCTAAAAACTAATGTTTGAAAATGTATTTATTTATTAAGTTATTTATATATTTCTAAAATTTGATAAGGAGTCCCCCTCACCCCATGCCTAAGAAATGAAATCCATGTTAGTAGAATGGGTGACATTTTAAAACGAACTAATGCTACTTAATTACACATTGATACATATTTTTAGTTTTCAAATGCCAATATGATTGTTCCACTGAATTTAATTAAAATTTTAAGATATTAAGGTTGACGTAGGTGATTTCAAATTTGGACTTCCTATTATATCATCCGGTTGTCAACCCCATATGGTTCCTATTTTAAGTGTACCCTTTTTTTGTTTAAATGTTGATCATCTACATATTATTATTATATAGTACTTTGTATACATGTTTGGATGATAGGAAAGTTAGGGGATATTTTAAATTTATTATATAATATTGTTGAGTTAAAGCATGATTATAAACTTCATTTTTGACATGAGGTGGGATGAAATTTGTATATTTAGTTTCATGCCTTCTCCTTCTCCTTCCAAAATATCATGTTTGTGTCAGGAATCTAGAACATAAAGCTCTGATACCACTTTGATAGGACCAAGGCTCACAAAGCTCTGATACCACTTTGTCAGGATTAGGAACATAATTGATTACCTTGTATAAGTAACTAAACATGGAATTTAACCAGAAGTAATATGTAACTAGAAATCAGAAACAACACAGAATATGAGAGACAATACCCAATTGTATTAATACTCTTCTAAAAGGAAATATACAATAAAGAAGATGCCACACTCTTCTTCCCACACCTCTACGGCTCCCACACCTCTAGGGCATACAATAATCTCCCTCAAGAGTTCTCTCTCTCAACTACAATCAAAACAAACAACTTAAACACAGAGTTATTATTCACCTCCACCAGTCAGTAATAATACTACTAGTCCACCAGTCAGTAACAATACTGCTAGTCCAACAAGTAATCCACGTACTCCAAGTCTGAGTACACCATGTACTCCAAGTAGATCTCACCTGATCTTGCTACCTGTTGTGTTGCTGATCTCCCTAATCTTGCACACCTGCTGATTAACCTAGTTTTGCACACCTGCAAACCTAGATCTCTCTCACACACACACACCTGTAGATCAATCGACCATACTTACCATGTAGATCTAACCTAATCTTGCTATACCATAGATCAATCTGGCCTTGCACACCTGCCGACCTAGATCATACACACCTAGAAGAACCTTTGTCCTTGCCTCACCAAGTCCTTATGATTCTCCCTTGGATAGAAGCCTTCTGATTCTTCACACTAGCACCCCTGTGGATCTTCTAACAGATCTTGCTCTCCCACAGATCTACCTGATCATACACACTTGGCACTGTGGCACTATGAGGAGCTTATCTTGCTCTCTTCCCTCTGAAGGAACTAACCTTGCTCTCTCTATCTAGCACACCTTACAATACAGCCCCATGAGTCTATTATGTAGATCCCATGCAAACAATAATTAGAATTCTAATTAAAATAATTAGAAATGCAGCTCCAAGACTAAAATTAGTCTTTACATGCAAATAACCAGTTTGTTTAACAAACTATTCATGAAACTAGCAGTTCTAGAACTGCACAGGTGACCAACGTCAGTCCCTATGTGTCTGGAGATGACCGACATCGGCCGATCTCTGACTGATGTCAAAAGCTTCCTGTCCACCCCTGATCGAAGTCGATTGGCCTGACCAATGCCAACGACTATGACACTTAGAAACCTCCTCCATGGTTGCATACAGTGAAAGTTTTAGCTCCACAACCTAACAATCTCCCACTTGGAGATAAATAGCTGCACCTGTACTTGTACATCATCTAATTTGTTTCCTATCTTGTATCCCTCTTCAAGCTCAATGTTGAAGACCAACCACCACACATCCTATGGTGCTACGCCTATCATCCAAGTAACCTACCACATCTGAATCTACATACCCATGTAGAGAAGTCCCTGACCCTGCATAGCATGAATCCCTGCTGCTGGTGCCTCTCATGATACCTGAGAACCCACTGAACTGCTTTTCAGTGCTTCTTTCTTGGATTAGCTACAAAATTTATGATAGCACCCACTACTTGGGCAAACTCAGGTCTAGTACACATGTACTTAACCTCATCATGTGAATTGGGACACTATTCTGTGAACTGTCCATCCATAGGTGTACTAACCAGTTCTGCATCCTGCATATCAAACCTTGCCACTACCTTATTCACACAATCATCTGGAGACAAAATCAACCTATGACCTTCCATGTCTCTAGATACAATAACAAGATAATGTTGCAACCACTATCCAACCTGGTAAAATAAACACAATGATTACATCAACACTGACTAAAGCCATGCTTTGTCATACACCTGTCAAACCTGTACCACTATCTTGGAGCTTCCTCAAGACCATATGACCTGGCATTCTATCTCATGTGTCCATTCTCTCTCTTCTTTAACCAAGGAATCCATTTGTCTTTCAGTTCTTTTATCCTAGCTGGCAACTCTACCAAATCTCCCTTTTAGTTCTCATCCAAGGAATCAAATTCCTCATTCATGCCATGCTCCCACTGTTTCCTAGATCCTACCTGCTCTTCAGTGAGAAATAAGTATAAAGAAGATGAATAATGAATTTGAGGCTTACTTACCCTTTCAGTCCTCCACATGGGCATTTGAGACTCCTTAACAACTTGCTATCCACCCAAAATCCATTTCTTGGTCGACCCTAGTCTGCACCCGACCGATGTCGAATCCACCTTATCACTGACATCGATTCCCTGACCAACATCAGTGTCCACTGACATCGGTTCCTTGACTGACATCAGTCTCTCCCTGCCTGACACCACCAACTCTAGTCTACACATGAATGACGTTGGTACCTACCTGTTTGACATCGATTCCACTTGATCGACATCAGTAACTGTGTTTTCTTGTGAGTGATGACTTTTTACCCATGAGCTCACCTTGGATCAAAACCCTATCCAAACTGCCCCTGCTCAAAATTATTCAGCCCCTGTGACTGATCTCTGTCCATCATCTCCTCCATGAACACCAAGGCTTTCTAGTTCTTAAGTTTGTCAAAGGCATCTGACTTCCTCTTAAGAACATGCATCTCTTTCTTACTCATGTGACAAAGCCTACAAAGCCACATCTTTGCAATAGAAGGAGAATCAATAATACAAGTAGGTAGATAAAGAGTACCTACTTTCTTACCACATGCTAATTCAAGTGCATCCACTGTGAGAGTTACTGTGCATCTCTCATGTCAGGATGTGAAACACCGAAAGCATACAGTTGATTACCAAACCAAGCAACTTAATATGCAAAAATAACCAGAATCAACAAGTAACTAGAATTCAGAATAACACATGATATGAGAGACAATACACAACTTGTATTAATACTTATACAGAAAAGAATACAATAAAGAAGATGCCACTTCTTCTCCACCACCTCTTTAGAGGCTTGCCACACCTCAAGTGAATAGTAATTATCTCCTCAAAGCTCTCTCTCTCTTAGGTCTCAACACACAACTCAAACACAGAGTTGGTGTTCACCTCCTATGCTCCACGCACACCACAAGTGCTCCACGCACTCCACAAGTACTCAAAGTACTTCAAGTAGATCTCCCATGAACCTGCAATAACCTGCACCTCAATAGACCATACTTATGGAGGGAAATCCCTTGCCTTCCTCTTTGCTCTATCTGAGTACACACCTGTACTCCAAGTAGATCCTGCCTGATTCTGCTCCTTGTTGTGTTGCTATCCTATCTGATCTTGCACACCTGCAAATCAACCTGGTTCTGCACACCTGTGAACCTTGACCTTGCACACACATACACCTATAGATCAACGATCTTACTTACCATGTAGATCTCCTATAAAGGCCATGCACCTGTGACCAAGATCCTACACACCTGAAGAATCCTGCTGACTCTCCAAAACTAGCACCCACCTTGGTACTGCTGTGGAACTAGGAGGAACACCCTTGCTCACCTCACACACAGAAGGAGCTAACTTTGATCAACTCAAACTAGAACACATTTTAAATACAACCATGAGTCTATTATATATATCTCATCCAAACAATGATTAGACATCTAATTACAATAATTAGATCCGCAGCTCTCAGTCTAAAAATAGCTCTAACCATGCAAACACTTGGTTCGTTAGCTAACTACCCATAATAAGCTCACAGTCAAACCACACAGGCGACCGACATCGGTCCCTGTCTGCTTGGGGGTCACCGACGCCGGCCGATCCATGACCGACGTCAGTTGCATTCCTGCCTAATCCTGCCGACGTCGATTGGCTAGACCAACGCCAGTCTCTGTGACACACTGCAACTCTCCTGCAACCTCCTCCATGTCTGCATCAGTGAAGCTTTTAGCTCCACAACCTAACATCTCATCACTCAACTTTCCTAAATAAATTAGCCTCATCTTCAAGACTGGGACCTGCATGACCTTATTTAACCCCCATGTGTTGGCCGTCTGCAATTTCAGCCGCACTTCCCCTTTGCCAATACTTTGACAAGGCTTACCAACCCCTAAATAAATATTTCTAAAGTCTCCAAAGACCTTAACATAGAAAAATACTCTATTTAGTGCTGCATGGAAAGAGGCAACAGAATCTATAAACCAAGATTCTACTTTATCCAAGGAACATACAAGAGCATCCTGTGAAACAACACCTACAACATCTGCTTCTTCATTTCCTTCATGCTGATATTCTACCAACCAGCAATCTTTCTTTACCTGCTCTTTCTTTCCATAACTCCATAATTGATCATTCTTGCTTTTGAGTTCCTCCATTCTTAGCTTACTTTCTTCTACCATTGCTATACTCCCACTTAATCAGAAACCCCTAAGAGTGACCTGTAATCAAACACAAACCTTCTCTCTGCAACCTCGCTCTGATACCACTTGTCAGGAATCTAGAACATAAAGCTCTGATACCATGTTGATAGGACCAAAGGTCACAAAGCTCTGATACCACTTTGTCAGGATTAGGAACACAATTGATTACCTTGTATAAGCAACTAAACATGAAATTTAACTAGAAGTAATATGTAACTAGAAATCAAAAACAACACAAAATATGAGATACAATACCCAATTGTATTAATACTCTTCCAAAAGGAAATATACAATAAAGAAGATGCCACACTCTTCTTCCCACACCTCTAGGGCTCCCACACCTCTAGGGCATACAATAATCTCCCTTAAGAGTTCTCTCTCTCAACTATGGTCACAACAAACAACTCAAACACAGAGTTGTTGTTCACCTCCACCAGTCAGTGACAATACTACCAATCCACCAGTTAGTAACAATACTGCCAGTCCAACAAGTACTCCACATACTCCAAGTCTGAGTACACCATGTACTCTAAGTAGATCTCACCTAATCTTGCTACCTATTATGTTGCTAATCTCCCTGATCTTGCACACCTACTGATCAACCTAGTTTTGCACACCTACAAACCTAGATCTCACACACACACACACCTACAGATCAACTAACCTTACTTACCATGTAGATCTAACCTGATCTTGCTATACCATAGATCAACCTAGCCTTGCACACCTGCCGACCTAGATCATACACACCTGAAAGAACCCTTGTCCTTGCCTCACCAAGTCCTTATGATTCTCCCTTGGATAGAACCCTTCTGATTTTACACACCAGCACCCCTATGGATCTTCTACCAGATCTTGCTCTCCTGCAGATCTACTTGATCATACACACTTGGCACTGTGGCATTATGAGGAGCTAACCTTGCTCTCTTCCCTCTGAAGGAGCTAACCTTACTCTCTCTATCTATCACACCTTACAATACAACCCCATGAGTCTATTATATAGATCCCATGCAAACAATAATTAGACTTCTAATTACAATAATTAGAAATGCAGCTCCAAGACTAAAATTAGTCTTTACATAAAAACAACCATTTCATTTAACAAATTGTTCATGAAACTAGTAGTTTTGAAATTACATAGGCGATCGACGTCAGTCCCTGTTTGTCTGGAGATGACCGACGTTAGCTGATCTCTAACCGATGTCGACAACTTCCTATCCACCCCTGACCGATGTCGGTTGGCCTGATCGATTTCGGTGACTGTGACACTCAGCAACCTCCTCCATGTTTGCATACAGTGAAGCTTTTAGCTCCACAACCTAACAATTTGATTAATATCATGCATCGATATTTTATCGTATGAAAGTAAAGATAGAGGATGTCAATGGATTTAAATCTAAAACCCCTTCCCCTCCTTCCACCAAGGATCTTAATGATGTTATGCACCAGTAAGAAGGTCAAGGCTAAGAGTTATAAAAGATATCACAATAGGAGAGGTAGTAACTAATTATTACCAAGCACATTAAATTATTGCGTAAAAGAAAAATAACAATTATGTTAGACTGCTTCTTAGTATTTATATTTAAAAAAAAATATAGGGTGTGACACCAATTCAACTTAGTGAAGTTGAGTCTAAAAATGTTGGCATCTTCACTGAGGTATGATTACTATTGATTATTATTAAGGGTTTGTGTGATTTAATTATTAAATTATTATGTTGATAAAGGGATGTGTAAACTAAAAAATTCATGTTTTTTCATTAGGGTGATTCACATCAACCAACCCACTTAGATTAAAATACAAAGTATGTATCACATGAATAAACAAGCACCTTCAATCCATGAGTAAGGAGAAAAAACTCTTGGAGGGGAAAAAAATTGAAGGGAACACTCCAATTTCTAATACCACTTCTCAACCTTAAAATTTTATGGTGGGCCTTTCTTTCTTTTTAGTTATTTGTGATTGAAAATATCCATTATTTGTTTAATGTAGTTTTTTGATTTATACTAATGCATCATTGAGTTTAATTTCTTTCTATATGCTAGTTTATAGATTTTGTAAGGCACTTTCCAAAATTTTTGTTTGAAAAAACATATAGCTATGATTATATGTGAATGTTCCAAATATTTTATTTTATTTATAGAAACATCCACATTATGCATATATGTCTATCATGACATTTACCTCAACATCTTAATGAAGTCCACTACTAGTTTTTCTTTCAATGATTTCCTTATCCGGTTCTAGAGCTACCAAGTTCACACACATAAAAAAAAAATATTTAGTAAATTTTATCTTATCCAACATCATGAAAACCATTGATTACTTTTTAATATTTTTTCTTGGAGATAATTCAAAAATTCATTTATAGATGAGTTTAACATTTGATACTTGTAAGTTATTATGTTCAGGGATTGCAAGTTAAATTATGGGTTCTAAAATATGGATTAGTTGAATCAGATATATCATTCCACATAAGAAGTTTTAATCATGTCTATAATAATTAAAATTACTTGAGAAACTTAATTTTATTAACATTTAATAGGATACCTCAAAAGTGGTAGGTGTGAGGAAACAATCTAGAGTAGTTGTTAGACCGCCTAAAATGAAAAGTAACTCATTTAATGATTTGGATGACCAGGTATGTTAAGATTAGGTTAGTGAAGTGTATTTTGAGTTTGTATTCATATCGAGGGATAATTTGGATTTATGTCACATGTAAATTTATGAAATATTTGTGCAAATATAAGTTAGCTACACTCCATGAACTGACCAATGACCTAACTAATGAATAATGGGATGTATCTGACTATGGGAACAATACATAATCATAACACATATATACATATGTTGATGCATGCCATGCCTGTATCAATGCCAATCATGTCTTCTTAAGGAAAATAACCAAGGTACCTAAAATATTATGAGTACTCGAGAACATGCGAGGAAATTTACAAAATCATATGTGGTAGAAAGAGGTGGGCCAAATAAAGTTGTTTTAAAAGGGAGAAGAAACGTTGATGGGGAGAATACAAGGCACAATAACATGCATAGAAAGTGATTAGAGTGTGGATTAAATTGTTTTATAAATGATTTAGTCACTTATGTTTCTAATGGCAACCATGTATTCTCTTTCCTCACATCATAAGGTGATCTTGGAAATCATAAATGGTGACATATTTATTTTTCTCTTTCTTTAGGGTTTAATGAATTATATTTCATCACTAAGTACTAGCTAAAGTCTATGTTCCTATGGACTAGAAACATTCCTTGGAGTTATTATATTAAGTGGATAATCTTGATTAATCATCAAGTGAGGTGAGGTGGATTTGAATATAAATACTAAAGCCTTCGATGACACCCTTATATCAGATATTTGGGCCTCTAGTACTGAAAGGTATAATGAGGACTTACCTTGTGAGATCATGTAAAACTAGCCTTAATGCCATCTAACCACACTTGTGTAGTTATTTTTGGAAAATAACATTCATTAATATTACCTACTCTTATCCTTGAGGATATTTATGGACCACTATATAGTTCTGCTTCTACTTGACTAGCATAGGGTGTGTTACGTATGTGTAACTATTTCCCCCTTTTGTGTAAAACTAATTTAAAACTAAACTAATCTAAAACAAACCTATATAAAATTAATGGAACCGAAAATAAGATATCAAGCCATACTAAAACAAAACCTTAACATGGAATAAATTTGTAATTAAAATCTATTCTATTTTGATGAATCTATTAATTAAGAAAAAATTCATGATGATGATACTGATAGCATTGCAAACCAAAGTGAGTAAAATAATGATGACAATGATTTGTTTAAATCTAAACATGTTCATGCCGAAGTAGATCAATTCTTATTTGAAAAAAAGGATGACAAAGTAGTGAAATTTATTTAAATATGAATTAAACTTCTTGCAGATTATAATCCTAAAAACTTGATTCACATTATAAGTAGAAAATATCAACCCTTCCAAATCAAGAACATGCTACTTATAGCAATCCTACTGGCCAAAATAAAATAAACCTAGAATAGACAAGTGAAAACCATAATTCACACATCTCTCATACCAACTTTGGTAAAGGACAATTAGTTCTAGAAAAATAACTCCACCAAGATCCAAATTATGTTATGTTTGACCAATTTAGACAATTAAGTAAATAGTTGGGAAAATTAGCTTCCCATGTTAGTCCTTCAATATATAAACCTTCACAACACTATCAACAATAAAATATAAATTAGGCCCCTGAGCCACCCAAACCTAAATTTATCCTACTCCCATCATCACCACCCAAGGGAATGTCACTTTCCCAAGAATGGAAAGATATTAAGGATTCTCTCCAAGGAATAAAATATGGAATCCATAACCATAATCAAAACTAGGAATTTTAGGAGTTGTTCCCCTATCCATTTGATAAATAAATGTTGCCAATACCATTCTGTCCTTACTTTGAACCATCAAAGTTCCAAAAATACAATGGAAAGGGTGATCCAAAGGAACATGTCAAATATTATTCATGTCATGCCAAATAAGTTATATACAATGATAATTAATTGATTAGATTATTCCATGAGAGCCTATGAGGCCAAGCCTCAAAATGGTTTCTACATCTTTATGTTAAAGAATCAACAACTGGGGATATACTAAGACCCATTTACAAAACATGATTAGCCTCATCCACATAATAGTCAAGATAAAAGCACCCAATCTAATAATGTCCATTATAAGAAATCCTCCCATTTGTATGCTATAGTTGTTGGTCATATCAAACACACATATAACCATGTTGTAATCACAAATGTTAAAGCCTAGCTTGTGATGTCATAAATAGTATAAATAAAATCATTTTCCAAATGGATCCTTTGCCTACCCTTAAAGTAAATTATAACCTTATCAAACAAATTAAGAAAATCCTTACCCCAATATCCAATGTTCATAAGGACATCTTGTTCAAAACCCTTCAAGAGTCAAGAGTACCCAATGAAATTTATCCATCAAAATTCTAAGCACTTGATGGACACCTCTCCTCAAGTCATCAACTTACCTTTAACCAACATGATATATATCTCACTGGTCTATCCCATAATCTCTATTTATACATCAAGTCCTACATCACCAAACACAAAGTGAAAATAGATACTTGTAGATAATGGATTAGGATTGAACATTTGCACTTTGGCCTTAATCAAACATTTTGGCTATTATGAAGCAACATTAGACTCAAACACCATCATAATAAAGACATATGACAATGTTGAAAGGGAATCAACGAGCACCATACATATTCCTAGCAGAGTCTTGACCCCCTAGTTTGCCTTTAAATATCTTACTTGCTCAATTATTTGCTTGTATGTGCCTGTAGATTTTTGAGATTATCTCATTTTGTGTGCATAATTTGGTCCTAAAATTGCCTTTATTGAAAAGCCCTAGTTCCCATGAGAATATTTCATATTTGACACTTTTATTGAAAATGCAGTCTTGGACTTCATTTCTTCAATGTGGAAAGGCCTCTTCATGGTAGCTGAATAGCCTTGTCTCATGTATGATAGGTCTCTAGTTAAGTGAATCACTCTATGCCATGTGGATATTGAGTTCACCTACATGTGATTGGTGAAAATGAATAAATCTAAGATCCAAGAGACCTCTAGTTTTGGATCAAATCTAATTTGATTTGGGCTAAATTTTAAATTAATTCAAAATTATATTAATCAAAGTTTAATCAATTTAATTTTAAATTCATTTTAAAACATAATTAACTACATTTTGAATTAGGTTAATTTGTAATTGTTTTACTTTTTTCAAAATTTAGTCCATTTTCAATTTTGTTTTGTCATCAGTCTAACTCCCCTCCACATGGAACTAAAATGTAAATTCATAATAAGTAATGCATCATTTTGTTTTAAAGGTTAAAGCCTTCATTATTTTTTTAAAAAGGTGGCCACTCCACAATCATCACAGATCTTGTAGGCCATGAGACGGCTATCCCATGGGCCCCATGGTTTCATTTTTGTAACAACTATTTTGTGAGGCCACAAAATTGTGGTGCTCATAGGACAACCATCCCACAACCTGTGGGATCCGTGGTGTGATTGTGAACCTTTAAATAAAAGGTAATGAATAATGGGGGGACACATTCCTCCCCCACTATTTTTTTTGTTTTGTTTTGTTTTTGTGAGCTTTTTAAAATTTATTTTTAAATTATTCTTATTAAATTATTTTCATTCATTTTTTTATTAAATCAAATTTTAATGAATTAAATTAAATAAAAATAAATATTAAATTAATTTAATATTAATAAATTAATTCCTATTAATATTTAATTAATTAATATTTTTTTAATAGATTTTTTAATTATTAATTAATATTTTTGTTGTTTATATTTTCTCAATTTGGGGGCTTTAACAACATAGGAAGGCTTTTTTGGTCATATCTCAGGAACCAAAGGTATGATTTTTGAATCAACTATGGTGTCAAAAAGATGATTTCAGCCTAAATGTTGTATAATTATCTATTTCGAGATGGAATGTACCGATCAAAACTTGATCACATTACTATAACAAGTTGTTTGACAAACTTTATAAAAATGTATTTTTTTGACTTAAAGTTCTGTTTATTCACGTATGCCAAAAAGTAACTTGTTTTGTCTATTTTATAGGTATGAATGGAGTTAAAGTGTAAAAGAGCTTGGATTTAGAGAGAAAAGGTCAAATAAAATTCAATTTAAAGTGAATGTGGGTTTTTGGGGGGAAATTATTTCCCTACATTAACCAAGTTTGTTATAAATAGCTAGCCTAAGGCCATTTTGAAGGGATAGCTCTTTGCTAATTCTATAAGGAGACATTGAACCAGGCATTTTTATCTTTTGATAATGTAATTTATCTCTTTTTCTTGCTGCCTTTCCATTATGTTAGGAGATGATAAGAAGATCAATAGTTAGATAATAACAGTCCAGTTCTCTTCTCATCATTAGAGATGATTGAAGTAAAAGCAAAAAACATTGAGTTTGGATGTCTATGCAAGGAAGATAAGTTAAATGAGCTCAAACCAAATGATATCTCACTCCAAGTTAGACTTGTTTTTATCTAGTTGGGGAAGACTTGAATGATGCAAACATAGGGTTACTCACCACTAATGAGCAATATTTATTGCCAATGATAGGTGGAAAGAAGATGAAAATCAAGATGTTACTCCTCTATTTGGAGTTTTACATCACTTAGAATAGCCTATGGAGAATGATTGAAACAATACAATAATCCTTATAGTAGGGGATGTAGTGAAAATAGAAATGAGTAATCATAAGCATGGCTACCCAAATAATGAAGAAATGAGACCGGTGATAATTGGAGCTAAAAATACCTTGATCCATTATAATTCTTTACATACGCTAGGAAATAATGATAAAACCATAAGGTCCTTGACGGGGGAAACAGAAAGCCTAGATATTTTGGATGATGAAAATAAAAAGAAGGATGCTACCAGAACATTCATATCAGAAATGGGAGTAATGAATAATTGATAACTGTTTGGATTCCACAAAGCACATATCTCCACTAGGTTGGGTATGAAAATATCTCTAGTATGTGATGATACCCATCCCTATCCCTCACCACAATTCACTGTTTAGGTAGAGGTATTTATCAAACCCTACCAACTACTTTTTTGAAATTAAACATAAGCACATTGCTAAATTTAATGATAAGAATTTGCTTAATTTACATGAAAACAATGTAGATATGACTCTTTGGGATAATGTGCATGAATGAAAAGGAAAACATCATCATAAATATAGATCTCCCTCTGGTAGGATCCCTACAAATATTCTTAAAATATTGAACATGAATATGTTCCATCTCAAGTGTCTAACTAGGGAGGGCATCTTATGGCCCATCCATGGGTGATTCCTCAAACTTTAACTTCCAAGCATGGATTGGCCTAGCAAGCTCCTGTAAATAACTTATTTTTGATTTGATGTTTTTCTTTCCTAATTTTATTTGTTGTTTCTTTCTTTCATTATCGATCTAATCTTGTTATTTTTTCCTTTTTAGTCTGGCCTATTTATTCTGTGCTTTTTGTACCCTACTAATCAACAAAGGAAGAATGGTATGTAAGTGACTAGCATGAATAAATTTGAAGTGCGTAAGTACTCTGAGTTATTTATGGCTTAAGATTTTATTTGTTTATCTAGTTTTAAACACTTGGGATATTGTATGTGTTCTAGATTTATTCATGATTAGGATAGTTTGGGTAAACTATCTCACCTTTGATGATATTCTCTTGAAACCACAAAAAATAAAAATCACATTGTAATGGTTTTTGGGTTTGTTTGGATGAACTTGTTACAGTTAATATCTTGGGTGAAAAATATATATTTTTATCTTTCACTTGCCATGGTGGTCCCAAAACCATAGTTAAGACCATAAAAATAAAGGAAAAAAATAAAAGAAAAACCAAATAAAAATCAATTTCCAAAAAACTCAATTTCAAGGTGATTCAGACAACCTCTATTGGGGTAATATATGCATGAATATTAGTAGAGAAAGGCCTTGATTAGGATCAAAGATATCTCTATCAGGTATATGGATGCATGGCTAGTAGTAGAGTAATGTTTAGATAAGTGTTCTCAAGATAAAATTCACTAGCTCGACGGTTAGAGATGTAGTAGATAGTTTGTGTAGGTTCCACAAAGTGGTAATTAACTCATTTATACACACCGAGTTGATGATAATATCAAATTTAGTCTCTTAACCACTCCTTTATTTTCATTTCTAGGATCTATTCATGTTTCATGCACTATTTTAAAAAAATGGGTTCTCTGACATTTTTTTTTCATTCTAAAATACTTGATAGTATTTTATAACAAAGTCACCATTTGTTGTTGCTGCACAACATGCCCTAATTATTCTATAATCATAGAACCCATTTTTTGTTTTTTTATCTACTCTTACTTGTGCTTGTAGGCTATTTGGTCTCAACACTCTCAAATTATTTTGGTGGGCTAGTTCAATTTTTCATGTCAAACTAGATCCTATAGCCACCTCCATTAAAAAGACCACATCCACGTGAGAAAGCTTCATATTTTACACTTAGCATAAAAGTGGATTCTTAACCCCCTAGTTTGCCTTTGAATATTTTACTTGCTTAATTATTTGCTCGTATGTGCCTAAAATTTTCAAGATTATCTTGATTTGTGTGTGAAGTTTGGTCTTGAAATTGCCTTTGTTGAGAATACTTGGCCCTTTTGAGAAGCTTACATATTTGGTAATTTTCTTGAAAATGCACTATTGGCCTTCATTTCTCTAATGTGGAAAGGCCTCTTCATATTAGCTAAATAACATTATCTCATGTATGATAGGCCTTGAGTTAAGAGAATTACCTGTGCCATGTGGATACTAAGTTTACCTACATGCGATTAGTGCAAATGAAGAAATTCAAGAGTTACGAGCCTCTAGTTTTGTATCAAATCTAATTTGATTTGGACTAGGTTTCAAATTAATTAAAAATTAAGTTAATAAAATTTTAATCAATTTAGTTTTAAATTCATTTCAAAATTAAATTAACTACATTTTGAATTAGATTGATTCCTAATTATTACTATTATTTTTTTAAAATTTAGTCCATTTTCAATTTTATTTTTTTATCAATCTAACTCCCCTACACATCGGGGTAAAAGGAAAATTCATAAAAAGTAATGCATCATTTTATTTTAAAGGTTAAAACATTTTTTTTTGAAAAGGTCTATAGCTCCATGGCCTTCATGGATCTCGTAGGCCATGGGACAATTATCTCGTGGATCGTACATGATATTCATCCCATGGCCCATGAGATCTGTGGTCACTGTGGGGTGACTGTGGTTCTTAAATAAAAGATAATGGGCCACAAGCCCTAGTGCCCAAAAGACAACTATCTCATGACTTGTAGGATCTGTGATGATTGAGTGACAGTTGTGGCCATTTAAATGAACGATAATGAATAATGGAGTGACACATTCCACCCACCCCCACCCCACTTTTTATTTTTTATTTCTAGGATTTTAAAACTTTTTTTTAATTATTTTAATTTATTTTTATTTTTATTAAATTAAATTTTAATTAATTAAATTAAATAAAAAATTAATATTAAGTAATTATTTAATCTTTCTTAATTAATTTTTTGAATAAAAATTAATAGTTATATCATTTTGAAATATTTTATCACTTTGCGGGCTTTAACAACATAGGAAGGCCATTTCAGCCATATCTTGGGAACTAGAGGTCCATTTTTTGAATCATTTATGGTGTTGAATAGCTAATTCTGGCTCAGATGTCATGGAGTTATCAATTTATAGATGGAAAGTGTTAATTAAAGCATGATCTCAATCTTGTAACAAGTTGTTTGACTAAATTTATAAAAGTACATTTAATGACTTAAAGTTCTATTTGCTCACATATGCAAATAAGTAATTTGTTTTGTCTATTTTATAGGTGTGAATAGAACTAAAGTGCAAATGACATTGGATTTAGTGGAAAAGGTTAAATTAAATTCAAATTTAAAGTGAAAGTGGTTTTTGGATGGAAAATTATTTCCCTCCATTAAACAAGTTTGCTATAAATAACCAACCTAAGGCCATTTTGAAGGGCTCGCTCTTTGTTGATTTTATGAAGAGACATTGAAATAGACATTTTTTTGATTTGATAGTGTAATTTATCCCTTTCTCTTGATACCCTATCATTATGCTAGTGAATTTCAGGCTCATTCGATTGTAATTGACTCTATATTATGTTGTTCAAATGAATATATATTTTAATTGAATTTATGGAAGTTTGTTTTCATATCCTACATGTATATTATGGTAGATGTGTTTCTTTCTTGTCCTGATTTCTTTCCTTAGAATCTTTCACTATCCTCATATGTGGTTGTGTGAACACTTACCAAATGATAGATCATTTCTATGGGTTGTGTTCAATCGAGAAGATCAAATTTCACTACATTTTATTATAATTTTTATTTCCTTTTCCCATTTCTTTTGATTTTTTTTATTTAATCGATTAGCTATGGCTAGTATAGGATCTAAATAAAATGTGATTATATCATTTTATTTTGATTACAAGATATTATTTATTACAGTTAATGCATTATTTAATGAATGCATACATTAAACATAATATTAAAAATTAGTCATCTTCATTTCATGTAAAAGCTGTAAATGCTGATTTTTCTCATATGGGCAAATTTGAAAAATGCTTAATTTTATTGTTCCCTAAAACATTATTGAAACCCACATAAACTAGACAACAAAATTTTACTACCCTATAATCAATAAAAGTACCCAAATTTTGTTTAAATTTCATAACCAACATAGGCCCCTTGTATTAGAATAATTTTGAATAAACTAACTATGTCACCCAACATGTCGTGACTCACCAATGACAGACCTTGGGGAGACCCTAAGGGCCTCCTTTGAGGGGAGGTTAGATGGATGACCATCCTACCTAAGTTGGTGTTCCAAATAACCCATCAACATTTTTATCAATCATGACACTATGTGTAGACTAATGATCAAGGCATGCTTGAATAAATAATAAATGAAGATCCTAGTCATCATCTACAATTTCACTATCATCAAATGAAATAGAATTTATCTAAACCATAGGAGGTATTGTGCATGTATAATTTATAATAATCCCATTTAATGGGTTCCCATAATGTGATGGAGGAGGATGTGCATTATATGCCATTTGTACTTCTGGATCTTTATTAGAATGATCTTGCAATTGATTGTTAAATATGTTCTAGTTTTGATGGTCACCAGATTGTGAACCTGAATCCTTTAGAGGATCATCAAAGGGAATCTACTGGCTATAATGAAGATATTCATTCTTATTTTTCAAAGTATAACATATGTTTTTAGAATGCCTAGGGCCTGGGTGATAGTCGAATATATATTAGCATCTTATCCTTTTGGTAGAGGTAAACTCATATCAACCTCTATAAGAGTAAGGAGAGATATGAGATGATAATCCACAAGCTTATTAAGTATTGAAGCTAGAGAATTATGTGGCCACATAAATTATAATATAAGTACATTAGATAATATGAGCTAATTAGGTTGCTATGACACTGCATTAACCATTGTCTTTGCTTTCATTTTAGGTTTTGTAGGTTTTACCTTATAGCTTGGTTTGATATGAAACTTGGTATAAGATATAGTCAGTGTGTTTACTACATACTTAATATTTTTTAAGGAAATAAATTTCATTTGATGATCTTAAAATATATGGCATAATCCATAATAATATTTAAAATTATTTAAAATAATGGATTCATTTAATGGGGCAAGTAAATCTTGCTTAAAGATGTCTTGAAGCTAATTATTTGCCATTAGATTTGTAATTTTGGCCAACATTGTTTTGTACCTCAAAACATATTAATTAATAATTTTATTGGTTCCTTGTTTGATTTTATAAATTTATGCATATGACATATTTTCAATGATGTTGATAGAGAAATGTGCTAGAAACTGATCCATTAGGGATTCAAATGCTTTCAATGATTATATTGATAAGTCATAGAACTATCTTAAAGCATAATCTTTGAGGCTCCTTGGTAAAACATTTGGTCAAAAGTTTATCATTTTAAGTATAATCAAGGCATGTCACATAGAATGATTGAAGATACTATTCAAGATCATCCTTTTCATCATAAATTGGGAAATTGGGTGCAATAAAACCAATTGGCAAAGGGTGTAAAGATATCTTAGGTGCTAGAGGATTATGTAATACATCTTGTGAATCAACATCATGGGTTGATTTAAAAAAAAATTATTTAATTTTGGTAATCTTAGATTCCAAAGTTTTGATAACTTGGAGAATAGTTTGTACTATACATCCATTTGGATTTAGATTTGGTATTTGAGAAGTTACCAAAGGGGATGAAAGCACCACTTGTGTTGATGTGGGAATTGAAAAAAATATTTGAGTTGAAGCATTAATTATCCATATGGTAGATTTAGAAATATTAACTTGGTTTTCGGGGAATAATTGTTTTAATACATAATCTATTCCCCCACTAGATGTAGGAATCAATGATGTGCTCAAGGGGAAGGATAGTTCATTTATGCATTTTATTTTTTTAGCTTAAAATATGATATTAAAGATATTATGGAGATATTTAAGATCATCATGAATGTGTTCTTGAAATAATATAATAAATTTAACTTGTTCTTTTTCAACTTGGTCATTTTCATAATGCTCATGCATTTCATTATCCTCATGATCAGATTCATCTTATATGACATTTTGTTTAGTACGTGGTTCATTATCATTATTGGAACTCTTATTATTAGCATATTTTCCATGGATTATCTTGAGATATATTAGATGGCCTAAGGGGAAGCTCAATATGTGTAAAATAAACACCACCTAATCTAGGACTATGTGTAGGTTACATACAAATGATGGAACAAATGTGAGTAAGTATAATAAATAAAAACCTCAGAAGGTTAAAAACCCTAGATAAAGTTAGGAGTTACATGATAAAACACAAAGGTTTGGTTCACCAAATGTTTAACCCTTTTTGGATATGTGGTATTAATATTTAAGGGGCTATAATATCCTATACACAAGTATGGATAAAAAAACTCTAAAGTAGGCTAATTAATTGAAAACTTAGCTAAATTAATATTCTGAATTAAAATGTTGAGTTATTCTAAGTATGATATTTACACTCAAAAAAATATTTTTATTTCATACAAATGAAGAAGATATAATACTTATATTATCTATAAATGTATAGGTAGATATAATAAGTACAAAGCTGGAAACAAGTAGGGATAAGATCAAGATCCAATCGTCATATTCATAAAGTATTGTTTCTAGAGGCCTGGACACTTGCATCGACATATGCACACTTGTGTCGATGTTTCTATTTAAATCTTAATGAAATTATATTATATGAAGTATTTACTTTATTTCAAAGTGACCACCTAGATCCTTATAGGTTTTCTATCACCTTTCTATTGATGTATTTTATTTACGTGTACATGTTATCGATGACTGTATATGGATTAAACCCTAGATCTTCACCTTAGGTCTTTGTACCTTTTCAAAAATTTATTATTGGGATCATGGTGTTAGGTTGACCTCTAATACCCCTCTGTTAATGAGTGCTACTTACATAGCCAATACTCCAAAGAGGGCCTCAAACTAATGTAGTTTTCCCTTAGGTGTTGGTTTGTGTATGCACAAAGGTAAAATATACTATATTAAAAGGCATGGAATGATCTATCTTGTTACTTGATAATAAATAATCATGGGTTTTTATTTGAGTGTTTTATACCTATAATATGATTGCTTCTATGATTGATATGAAAATAGGGAATAAAAAGGCTGTAGAACTCAGTTGTGTAATCGATTGAGTGATCTTGAATAGTTGCTTACTTGGTATTTTATAGATAAATAATAGTTAGGCATAGATTTGTATTTATACCACACATTTTGGAAATATATTGCATAAAGGTTAAATAAAACAAATGGGCTAACCCATAGAATTTGAAAGTTTTTATAATTATATGGATTTTGAGGACTGGAAACTTGATAAGAATATAGACACTTACATCGACATAAGTGTCCCTATGTGGGACATAAGTGTCTGATAGGTTAGGAAGATTATAAAGATATGAAACTAATAGTGAAGGATATATATCAGGTTCTAGGCTTCATATATAGGGTAGGAGATTAGGGTCATCAAAAATGATAGGGTCAAAATATAAGATAAATAATTAGGTATAATAAGATGTTGAATGTGAGCCTTTTGGTAACAGGAAGGTTTGGAACTAAAGGGTAGAGTACTGATAGGTATTTATAAATTATATAATATTGAGATGCTATATAAATAAGATTTTAGTTTCTACATAAGGCTCTCATTTAGATTGTAATTTAGCAAAATGATGAATAAACTAAGGGTAAGGATGTCAAGAATAGGAATTGTCAAGCACTTAGTGATTAATTTTTTGTGTCTATAATAAGAACCACACTATCTATTTTAAACCTACTTAATACCCTATGCATACATATCTAAATCCTTAGTTTAGTGTGTTTGTGCATTGATCACTACCACTAGGTTGGGCTAGTATCATCAATCAATAATGATCTAGGATTGTTTTAATAACCCTTTCACAATAATGGATAATTTTTAAAATCAAACCCTTCCTTAGGGTTGGACCATCTTCCTAGCATGTCAGTGGCATGAATAATGACCCAATTGGACTCATATATAAACAAATCAATTTATCACTTAATAGAAGACTTGGCACTTATTTGAGACACATTTATACATTATCTTACATTGAGAAATTTATCCTATTATTTCAAAATTATGAATCAATTCATTAGTAGAATTCACAAGAAAATGTTAAAGCATATAAAATCTAAGTTAAAGCAAACATTTTCTAATGTAAAATACAAAAAATTAGCTACATATATATAACAAAATAGCACAATTACAAAATCACACTAGGTGGGTGAACTACATGTGGATTGATTTCCCTCATAGAAGTATCAAATACATAGGTAGTGGTCAATCATCAAATGAGGGTGATTGGGGTCGGCTCAGATCATTAAACTTTGTTATTTTTTGTAGGTTTCTATCCCTCACAAGCATATCTAGGTTCGAAGGTGAAGGAGGCTGATTTTTGTATTTGTGCACATCATCAAGGTTTGAGATCACGAATAAAGAGATAGGCATAGGTGATTGTATAGTTATAAACCCTCCTTTTTGTACATCTTAGTACCAACCACTAAAAGTCAACATTGAAAATTGATATTAACTCATATCTAATGAAACTAACCCTATGTAGATATTAACCCAATTACTAAAATGAATGAATCCTGATTGAGTTGGTTTTCCATAGCTAGAATACAATCATAGTTAGATACTCAATTATAAAATTTAAGTAATCATCCCTTTTATGTAGTTACTATATTTAGCATATGCCACTTGTCAAATCTTTGCAATCAATTTCAATATTTTACATTCAAATGTATGATTAAATGTTATATTTATCAATTTGAATTCTTCTACTAGTTTCAATCCTATTGAGGTTTCTAAAACCAAATTAGGGTAAAATAGTTATATATATGTATTAATATGTCATTGAACTTAAATAAGAATATTTTTTGTGGATATGAATGTTATAATGTAACTGGTGGATATGAATTTTTTATAATGTCACTATTGGATTGGATATGAACATGTTGATGTTGTGATTACAATGATTATATTTAGTATGCCAATTTCAACTTAAATATCAGCTTGTGCAGGTTTGTCCATTGAAACACTGGATAAATTAGAGGTTTTCACTTAGATTATGATATTTTCATTTGATTTTATCTTGAAAATACTCTAAATGATTATTAATTTTTAATCTATGTGTAGCATATAACTTGATTTCCACTTATTTCATTAATAAAAATCCATATAAGAAGAAAATTTATTTGTATGCAGGTGACATACATGGTTGTGTATTATTATGCAATAAGAAACAATATACAAGTAATAGGTTCGAGTATTTCAACAATCATAAGAAATATTTGAAAAAAATCATTTTATTTAATTCCTTAGAGGCCACCATGTGTATGATAAACCACATAAACTTTTAACCTATCCAAAAATTAAAAAATAACAATATGAAGAGGTGTACGATGCATAGATAAACCTAAAATCATAATTAAAGATACACTATGACATGATGGTTGTGATTTTATATTATGAATATTAATGAATACAATGAAACTATCAATTATATACTTTATTTTGTATGTGTTTATCTTGAGATGGCTAAAAAAATCATTTTTACAATGGAGGGTGTGTAGTTTCTTGTTGGGTTGAAAAAGGAAAAATGAAAGTTACTATTCAATTATTTACACACATGGGACATTAATTTTGATGCCCAACTTATGCAAATTTTGAGGGACATGTACTTTAATATGAAGGAAAATAATGAAATGTATGTGTATTACTCCAGTCTACCTCCATTAGTACACTCTTGAACATCCTATCATGTGAACTACTTGTAATAACATATTACATAATAATAATTATAACACATAGTGATTTTTTCCTTATCCAATAGGAAAAGATGTGTTGAAAAAATGTCTTAAGGATGTTTGTGATGGATTGAAATAAGGGTCAATGTTTTTATCATGTTTATGACCAAGTGGAGGACAACCTAGATGGAGAAACAAAGGAAGTAAGTTTTTTGGAATTACTGAATTAGATTTAAGATTTTTCCTTATCTTTAACTCATAAATTTAAGATTAATGTACATATTTTACTTCAGATATGGACCTATTATTAACGTATCAATTGATGACTAATGCCTAGGTGGTTGGTGGTGAGAGTTACTGCCAAAAAAATGTTAATTTATAACATGATACTAATCCGATAAAGTTATGTTTCCTAAAATTTTCATATCAAAATTTGAATGCATTAATTTCATGCATAACTTGACATGTTACTAATTCATGTATGTACCATTTGAAGGGTATCCATAAAAATGTAAATGTGAAATAGAAGAACTCATAAAAATAAGTATATAAATAATTCAGCTACATATATGTATATTGATTTTATTGAATGTGGTTGATTGAATTTTCTATGTCTATGTAGAAATTATTGAATGTCAATATGTAAAGTAGCTATGTCTATATCGATCTGAATGTCTATATTTCAAGTGGCTTTCTCTATGAAAATAAATGGGACAACATTCCATGAATTGTAAATTTGTTTGTAATTAAGTTATTTTTTATTTTTGAAATCATTAATGTGGTAATTAAGATGGGAATGATGACCCACTAGAGGGATTAAATGGATTTTTACATCAAATTTTAGATTAAATCCATAGTAATAAAGAACAATCAATTTTATCCACATGAATTGTAGTAGCATCCTTTGGCATAGTTTTGTAATAGTAACAGTAATTTCAAATTTTGAAATGGTGTGATGATGACTTTTCCTAAAAACTAATGTTGGAAAATTTATTTATTTATTAAATTATTTATATATTTCTAACATCTGAAGTGGAGTCCCCCTCACCCCATGCCTAAGAAATTAAATCCATGTTGGTAGAATGGGTGACATTTTTTAATGAACCAATGCTACTTAATTACACATTGATCCATATTTTTAGCTTTCAAATGCCAATATGATTGTTCCAATGAATTTAATTAAAATTTTAAGATATTAAGGTTGACGTAGGTGATTTCTAATTTAGACTTCCTATTATATTATCCATTTGTAAACCCCATATGGTTCGTATTTTAAGTGTAACCTTTTTTTGTTTAAATGTTGATCATCTACATATTATTATTATATAGTACTTTGTATACATGTTTGGATGATAAGAAAGTTAGGGGATATTTTAAATTTATTATATAATATGATTGAGATAAAGCATGATTATAAAATTCATTTTTGACATGAGGTGGGATGAACTTTGTATATTTAGTTTCATGCCTTCGCCTTCTCCTTCTAAAATATCATGTTGAAAAATATCATGCATCGATATTTGATCGTATGAAAGTAAAGATAGAGGATGTCAATGGATTTTAATCCTTAACCCCTTCTCCTCCTTCCACCAAGGATCTTAATGATGTTGCGTAGATTCCATCAATAAGAAGGTCAAGGTCAAGAGTTATAAAATATATCACAATAGTAGAGGTAGAAACTAACTATTACCAAACACATTAAATTATTGTGTTAAAGAAAAATAACAATTATGTTAGACTGATTCTTAGTATTTATATTTAAAAAAAAATATAGGGTGTGACACCAATTCCACTTAGTGAAGTTGATTCTAAAAATGTTGGCATCCTCGCTGAGGTATGATTACTATTAATTATTATTAAGGGTTTGTGTGATTTAATGTCTTAAGTTATTATGTTGATTAAGGGATGTGTAAACTAAAAAATTCATGTTTTTTCATTAGGGTGATTCACATCAACCAACACACTTAGATTAAAATATAAAGTGTGTATCACATGAATAAACAAGCACCTTCAATCCATGAGTAAGGAGAAAAAACTCTTGGAGGGGAAAACAATTGAAGGGAAACATTCCAATTTCTAATACCACTTCTCAACCTTAAAATTTTATGGTGGGCCTTTCTTTCTTTTTAGTTATTTGTGATCGAAAATATCCATTATTTTTTTAATGTATTTTTTTGATTTATACTAATGCATCATTGAGTATAATTTCTTGCTATATGCTAGTTTGTATATTTTGTAAGGCAATTTCCAAAATTTTGTTTGGAAAAACATATAGCTATGATTATATGTGAATATTCCCAATATTTTATTTTATTTATAGAAAAATACACATTATGCATATATGTTTGTCATGATATTCACCTCAACATCTTAATGAGGTACACTACTAGTTTTTCTTTCAATGATTTTCTTACTCTGTTCTAGAGCTACCCAGTTCGCATACATAAAAAAAAAATACTAGTAAATTTTCTCTTATCCAACATCATGAAAACCATTGATTACATGCATTTTAATATTTGTTCTTGGAGATCATTCAAAAATTCATTTATAGATGAGTTTAACATTTGATACTTGTAAGTTGTTATGTTTAGAGATTGCAAGTTAAATTATGGGTTCTAAAATATGGATAAGTTGAATTAGATATATCATTCTAAATAAGAAGTTTTAATGATGTCTATAATATTTAAAATCAATAGATCAACTTGATTTTATTAAAGTTCAATGGGAAAGCTCAAAAATGGTAGGTGCGAGGGAAGAATATAGAGTAGTTTTTGGACCACCTAAAATGAAAAGTAGCTCATTTGATGATTTGGATGACTAGGTATGTTAAGATTAGGTTAGTGAAGTGTATTTTAAGTTTTTATTCATATAAAGGGATAATTTGGATTTATGTCACATGCAAATTTATGAAATATTTATTCAAATATGAGTTAAAAACACCCCATGAACCAACCAATGACCTAACTAATGAATTATGGGATGTATCTAACTATAGGAACAATACATAATCATAACCCATATATACATATGTTGATGCATGACATGCATATATCAATGCCAATCATGTCTTCTTATGGAACATAACCAAGGTGCCTACAATATTATGAGTACTTGGGAACATAGGAGGAAATTTACAAAAGCATATGCGGTAGAAAGAGGTGGGCCAAATAAATCAATTTTGGAAGGGAGAAGAAAGGCTAATTGGGAGAATAAAAGGCACAATACCATGAACAGAAAGTGATTAGAGTGTGGATTAGTTTGTTTGATAACACTTATGTTTCTAGGGTCAACCATGTATGCTCTTTCCTCACATCATAAAGTGATATTGGAAATCATAAATGTTGGGATATTTATTTTTATCTTTCTTAATGGTTTAGTGACTTATATTTCATCATCAAGTGCTAGCTAAAGTTTGTGTTCCTATGGAACAAAAACATTCCTTGGAGTTGTTGTATTAAGTGAATAAGGTTTATTAATCATCAAGTGAGGTGAGGTGGATTTTAATATAAATACCAAAGCCTTAGACAACACCCTTGTATCACATATTTGGGCCTCATGTATTGAAAGTTATAATGAGAACTTCCCTAGTGAGATGATGTAAACCTAGCCTAAATTCCATCTAGACACACTTGTGTAGTCATTTTGGGAAAATAACATTCATTAATATTACCCACTCTTAACCTTGAGGATATTTATGGACCACTATATAGTTTTACATCCACTTGACTAGCATAGAGTGTGTTATATGTGTGTAACTATTTCCCCCCTTTGTGAAAAACTAATTTAAAACTAAACCAGACTAAAACAAACCTAAATAAAATCAATGGAACCAAAAACTAGATATCAATCCAGACTAAATCAAAACCTTAAGATGGAATATATTTGTAATTAGAATCTATTCTATTTTAATGAATTTCTTAATCAAGAATAAATTCATGATGATGATATCAATAACATTGCAAACTAAATCGAGTAAAATGATGACGACATTGATTTGTTTAAATCAAAACATGTTCATGCCCAAGTAGATCAATTCTTTTTTGAAAATAAGGATGACATAGTAATGAAATTTATTTGAATATGAATTAAACTTCTTGCAGATTATAATCCTAAACTTGAGTCACATTATAATTAGAAAATATCAACCCTTCCAAATCAAGAACATGCTACTTATAGCAATCCCACTGTACAAAATAAAATGAACCTAGAATAGACCAGTGAAAACCCTAATACACACATCTCTCATACCAACTTTGGCAAAGGAAAATTAGTTCTAGAAAAATAAATCCATCAAGAACAAAATCAAATTATGTTTGACCATTTTAAACAATTAAGTAAACAGTTAGAAAAATTAGCTTCCCATGTTAGTCCTTCAATATATAAACCTTCACAACACTATCAACAATCAAATATCAATTAGGTCCCTGAGCCACCCAAACCTAAATTTATCCTACTCCCATCATCATCACCCAAGGGAATGTCACTTTCCCAAGAATGGAAAGCTATGAAGGATTCTTTCCAAGGAATACAATATGGAATCCATAATCATAATTGAAAGTACAAATTTAAAGAGTTGTTCCTCTATCCATTTGATAAATAAATGTTACTAATACCATTCTATCCATGGAAAGAGTGATCCTAAGGAACATGTCAAATATTATTCATGTCATGCCAAATAAGTTGTATACATTGACAATTAATTGATTAGATTATTCTATGAGAGCCTATGAGGCCAAACCTCAAAATGGTTTATACATCTTCCCAAAGTATCAATCAAAACCTTTGTAGATCTATCTAAAATATTTATAAAACACTTCTCTTGCAATGTGGAAAATGAGCTCACCGTGATGAACTTATTTAATTCCAAATAAAGTAATAGAGAAAACTTCTCTTCATTTCTACAATGATGGACAAGTGTAGCTAGTAGGTGCGCTTAGTCAATCCATACAAAGTAATTGGCCAATATTTTTGTTGCCAAATTCAATCAAGAAATGGATTTTCATCTATAGGTCCATTGTGCTACTACCTTTGTTGAAATATTCAAAAAATGAGTTCAAATTGAAAAATCCCTTATAGCTAAAGGATTGGTGAATATTTTCCATAAAGATCATCAAAATAAGACACAATTAGAAAAACCCAAGTTACTTAGCAAAAATAAGAATGTTGTTCATGATGGAGTGATCGATTCAAAACATATCCAGGTCATCCAAAACACTTCCAAAATTACCATTCTTAGGGTCCATACCAAATAAGAAATATTAATAAGACATTATATGCCTCTGAAAAATTATTGGAAGCTTTATTTTCCAAATGGTTGTTGGAAACATGATTATTTTCCCACAAACCAATCCATTTGATGAAATCAAACCAAAACCCACATGGTACAAAGAGAATGAATATTATGAGTTTCATAAAATTAAAGGGAACTCAACTAATATATGAAAGAAATTGAAGAATTATGTCCAATATCTAATTGATAATGGAGATATTAAACTCAAAGGAAGTAAATTTACATCAAAGAATCAACAATTGGGGATATATCAAGACCTATTTCCAAAACATGATTAGCCTCATCCACATAATATTCAAGATAAAACACCCAATCCAATAATGTCCATTATAATAAATCCTCCCATTCATATGATGTAGTTGTTGGTCATATCGAACACACATATAATCGTGTTGTAATCATAAAAGTTAAAGCCTAGCTTGTGATGTCATAACTAGTAGAAGTAAATCATTATCCAAAGGCTTCCTTTGCCTACCCTTAAAATAAATTACAACCTTATCAAACAACTTGAGAAAATCCCTACCCAAATATCTATTATGGATCTTCTCAAAACATCAATGTTCATAAGGACATCTTGTTCAAAACCCTTCAAGAGTCAAGAGTCCCCAATGAAATTTATCCATCATAATTCTAAGCACTTGCTAGACACCTCTCCTCAAGTCATCAACTTACCTTTAACCAACATGATATATATCTTGTTGGTCTATCCCATAATCTCTATTTATACATCAAGTCATACATCACCAAACATAAAGTGAAAATGGTACTTGTATATAATGGATCAGGATTGAACATTTGCATTTTGGCCTTAATCAAACATCTTGGTTATTATGAAGTAACATTAGACTCAAACACCATCATAATAAAGACATATGACAATGTTGAAATGTAATCAACGAGCACCATGCATATTTCTAGTAGAGTCTTGACCCCCTAGTTTGAATTTAAATATCTTACTTGCTCAATTTTTTTCTTGTATGTGCCAATAGATTTTTTAGATTATCTCATTTTGTATGCATATTTGGGTCTTGAAATTTCCTTTATTGAAAATCCCTAGTTCCCATGAGAATCTTTCTTATTTGACACTTTCCTTGAAAATGCCCTCTTGGCCTTCATTTCTTCAATGTGGAAAGGCCTCTTCATGGTAGCTGAAAAGCCTTGTCTCATGTATGATAGGTCTCTAGTTGAGTGAATCACTCTATGCCATGTGGATACTGAGTTCACCTACATGTGATTGGTGAAAATGAATAAATCTAAGATCCAAGAGGCCTCTGGTTTTGGATCAAATCTAATTTGATTTGGACTAAATTTTAAATTAATTAAATTAATTCAAAATTATGTTAATTATAGTTTAATTATTTTAGTTTTAAATTAATTTCAAAACTAAATTAAATATATTTTGAATTAGATTAATTTTTAATTATTTTACCTTTTTCAAAATTTAGTCCATTTTCAATTTTGTTTTGTCATCAGTCTATCTCCCCTCCACATGGGGCTAAAATGTAAATTCATAAAAAGGAATGCATCATTTTGTTTTAAAGGTTAAAGCCTTCATTGTTTTTATAAAAAGGTGGCCACTCCACAGTCATCATAGATCTTGTAGGTCGTAAGATGGCTGTCCTGTGGGCACCGTGGTTTCATTTTCACAACAGCTATTTTGTGAGGCCACAATATTATGGTGCTCATAGGAAAACCATCCCACAACCTGTTAGATTTGTGGTCACCGTGGTGTAGTCATAAAAAGAAGGATGATACCACAACATTCATATTAGAAAGGGAGCAATGAATGATTGATCACTATTTAGATGCCACAAAGCACATATTTCCACTAGGTTGGGTATGAAAATATCTCTGGTATGTGATGATACACACCCCTATCTCTCACCACAATTTACTATTTAGGTAGAGGTATTTATCAAACCCTACAAATTACTTTTTCTAAATTAAACATAACCACATTATTAAGTTTAATTATAAGAATTTACTTAATTTACATGAAAACAATGTAGATATGACTCTTTAGGATAATGTGCATGAACGAAAAGTGAAACATCATTGTAAATATGGATTTACCTCTGGTAGGATGCCTTTCAATCTTCTTAAAATCCTAAACATGAATATGTTTCATCTCAGGTGTCTAACTAGTGAGGGCATCTTATGGCCTATCCATGGGTGATTCATCAAACTCTAGCTTCTAAGCATGGATTGGCCTGGTAAGTTCATGTAAATAACTTATTTTTGATTTTATGTTTTTCTTTCCTAATTTTATTTGTTGTTTCTTTCTTTTATTATCAATCTGACCTTGTTATTTTTTTATTTTTAGTCTAGCCTATTTATTTTGCCCTTTTGGTACCTTGCTAATCAACAAACAAAGGAAGAATGGTATGTAGGTGACTAACATGAATAAATTTCAAGTGTGTAAGTACTCTGAGTAATTTGTAGCTTAAGATTTTGTTTGTTTATCTAGTTTCAAAAACTTGGGCTATTGTGTGTGTTCTATATTTATTCATGATTAGGATAGTTCAGGTAAACTATATGACCTCTGAAGATATTCTCTCAAAAACATAAAAAATAAAAATCACATTTTAATGGTTTTTGGGTTTGTTTGGATGAACTTGTTAAAGTTAATATCTTAAGTGAAAAATATATAGTTTTATCTTTTGTCTGCCATGGTGGTAATAAAAATAAAGAAAATGAAAGAGAAACAAAATAAAAATCAATTTCCAAAAAACTCAATTTTAGGGTGATTTGGACAACCTATATTGGGGTAATGTATGCTCGACTATCAGTAGAGAAAAGCCTTGAGTGGGATCAAAGATATCTCCATCAGGGCTATGGATGCCTCGCTAGTAGTAGAGCAATGTCTAGAAAAGACTTCTTAAGGTAGAATTCACTAGATCGATGGTTGGAGCTATAGTAGCTAGTTCTTTTAGGTTTCACAAAGTGGTAATTAACTCATTTACACACACCAAGTCAATGAGAATATCATATTTAGTCTCTCATCCACTCTTTTATTTTTCTCTAGGATGTATTCATGTTCCATACATTATTTTAGAAAAAAATATGGGTTATTCGACATGTTTTTTTGTTATAAAATTATTGAGAGTATTTTATAATAGAGTCAGCATTTGTTATTGTTTGCACAACATGCCCTAATTACTCTATAATCATAGAACCCATTTTTTGTTTTTTTCTCTACTCTTACTTGTGCTTGTAGGCTATTTAGTCTCAACACTTTAAAATTATTTTGGTGGGCTAGTTTAATTTTTCATGTTGAACCAGATCCTATAACCACCTCCATTAAAAAGACCACATCCACATGAGAAAGCTTCATATTTTACACTTAGCACAAAAGTGGATTCCTGACCCCCTAGTTTGCCTTTGAATATATTTCTTGATCAATTATTTGCTCATATATGCCTATAATTTTGAGATTATCTTGATGTGTGTGTGCAGTTTGGTCTTGAAATTACCTTTACTGAGAATACCTGGCCCTCATGAGAAGCTTTCATATTTGGTAATTTTCTTGAAAATGCACTCTTGGCCTTCATTTATCTAGTGCGGAAAGACCTCGTCACATTAGCTAAATAACCTTGTCTCATGTATGATAGGCCTCGAGTTGAGAGAATTACATTGTGCTGTGTGGATACTAAGTTCACCTACAGGCGATTGGCATAAATGAAGAAATTTGAGAGCTACGAGCCTCTAGTTTTGTGTCAAATCTAATTTGGTTTGGACTAAGTTTTAGATTAATCAAATTAATTCAAAATTAAGTTAATAAAAGTTTAATCAGTTTAGTTTTAAATTCATTTTAAAATTAAATTAACTACATTTTTAATTAGATTTATTTTCAAAATCTAGTCCTTTTTCAACTTTATTTTTTCATCAATCTAACTCCCCTCCACATTGGGGTAAATGGCAAATTCATAAAAAGGAATGCATCATTTTGTTTTAAAGGTTAAAGCATTTTTTTTTTAAAGGTTAGTAGCTCTATGGCCTTCATGGATCCTGTAGGCTATGGGAGGGTTACCCCATGGATCCTACAGGATAGCCATCCCATGGCCCACGAGATTTGTGGTCACTATGGAGTGACCGTGGGCCTTTCAATACAAGATAATGGGCCACAAGCCCTAGTGCCCAAAAGATAATTGTCCCATGGCCTCCAGGATTTGTGATTACTATGTGATAGTTGTGGTCATTTAAATGAAAGGTAATGAATAGTGGAGTGACACATTCCACCCGCCCCCACCCCACTTTTTATTTTTTATTTCTGGGATTTTAAAACTTTATTTTTTAGTTATTAATTATTAATTGTTTTAATTTTTTTATTAAACTATTTTTATTTTTATTAAATTAAATACAAAATTAATATTAAATTAATTTAATATTAATAAATTAATTCAATATTAATAAATAAATAAATTAATTAATCTTTTTTAATTAATTTTTTAAAGAGAAATTAATATTTCTATCATTTTGAAATATTTTATCTCTTGGGGCTTTAACAACATAGGAAGGCTTTTTTATCCATATCTTGGGAACCAGAGTTCCATTTTTTGAATCGTCTATGGTGTTGAATAGCTAATTCTGACTTAGATGTGGTCGAGTTATCAGTTTATAGATGGAATGTGTCAGTTAAAGCATGATCTCCTTCTCATAACAAGTTGTTTGACTGACTTTATAAAAGTACATTTAATGACTTAATGTTCTGTTTGCTCACATATACAAATAAGTAATTTTTTTTGTCTAATTTATAGGTGTGAATAGAACTAAAGTGTAAATTACCTTGGATTTAGGCGTAAAAGGCTAAATTAAATTCAAATTTAAAGTGAAAGTGGTTTTTGAATGGAAAATTCTTTCCTTCCATTGACCAAATTTGCTATAAATAACCAACCTAAGGCCATTTTGAAGGGCTCGCTCTTTGTTGATTCTATGAAGAGACATTAAAATAGATTTTTTTTTGATTTGATAGTGTAATTTCTCCCTTTCTCTTGCTACCCTATCATTATGCTGGTGAATTTTAGGCTCATTCAATTGTAATCAATAATATATTATGTTGTTCAAATGAATATATATTTTAATTGAAGTTGTGGAAGTTTTTTTTCATATCCTGAATGTATAATATGTTGCATGTGTTTCTTTCTTGCCCTAATTTCTTTCCTTAGACTCTTGCACTATCCTCACATGTGGCTGTGTTAAAACTTGCCAAATGATAGATCAATTCTATGGGTTGTGTTCAATCAACAAGATCAAATTTGACTACACTATATTATAATTTTTATTTCCTTTTCCCATTTCTTTTGCTTTTTTTTATTTAATTAGTTAGCTAGGGTTAACATAGGATCTAAATACAATATGATAATATCATTTTGTTTTGATTGCAAGCTATTATTTATTATAGTTAATTCATTGTTAAATGAATGTATACATTAAATGTAATATTAAAAATTAGTCCTCTTCATTTCATGTAAAAGCTGTAAATGTTGATTTTTCTCATATGGGCAAATCTAAAAAATGTTTAGTTTTATTGTTCCTTAAAATATTATTGAAACCCACACAAACTAGACAAATTTTTTTACTGCCCTCTAATCAATAAATGTACCCAAATTTCATTTAAATTTCATAACCAACATAGGCCCCGTGTATTGGAACAATTATGCATAAACTATGTCACCCAACATGTCATGACTCGCCAATAACAGACCTTGGGGAGACCCTAAGGGCCTCGTTTCAGGGGAGGTCAGATTGATGATCATCTTACCTAAGTTGGTGTTTCAAATAACCCATCAACATTATTATCAATCATAAAAATATGTGTAGACTGATGATCAAGACATGCTTGAGTAAATAATAAATGAAGATCTGAGTCATCATCTACAATTTTGCTTTCATTAAATGAAATAGAAGGTCTTTGAACCATATGATGTATTATGTATGTATAGGTTTTAATAATCCCATCTAATGGTTTCCCATAATGTGATGGAAGAGGATATGCATTATATGCCATTTTCACTTTTAGAGTTTTATTAGAATGATTTTGGAATTGATTGTTAAATATCTTCTAGTTTTGATGGTCACCAGATTGTGAACCTGAATCCTTTGGAGGATCATCAAAGGTAATATAATGGCTATGATGAATATCTTCATTTTTATGTTTCAAGGTATAACATATGTTTTTATAATGCCTAGGGCCATGGTTATAGTCGAATATATATCAACATCATATCCTTTTGGTAGAGGTCAAATCATATCAACCTTTATAAGAGGAGGGAGAGATATGAGATGACACTCCACAAGCTTCTTAATGATTGAATTTGGATACTTAGGTAACCACATAAATTATATTATAGGTGCATTAGATAATATGAGCCAATTAGGTTGCTATGACACTGCATTAACCATTGTGGTTACTTTCATTTTAGGTTTTGTAAGTTTTACCTTATAGCTTGGTTTGATATGAAACTTGGTATAAGATATAGCTGGTGTATTTACTACATACTTAAGCTTATTTAATTAAATAAATTTCATTTGACAATCTTGAAAAATATGGCATAATACATAAGAATATTTAAAATTATTGAAAATAATGGACTCATGTAATGGGCCAAGTAAATCTTGCTTAAAGATTTCTTGAAGCTCTTTATCTGTCATTAGATTTCTCATTTTGGCCAACATTATTTTGTACCTCAAAACATATTCATTAATAGGTTCATTGGTTCCTTATTTGATTTTATAAATTTATACACATGACATATTTTCAATGATGTTGATAGAGAAATGTGCTAGAAACTGATCCATTAGGGGTTTGAATGCTTTTAATGATTAGATTGGTAAGTCATAAAACCATCTTAAAGCATAATATTTTAGGCTCCTTGGAAATAATTTGTTCAAAAGTTTATCATTTTAAGTACAATCAAGGCATGTCACATAGAATGATTGAAGATACTATTCAAGATCATCCTTTTCATCATAAAATGGGAAATTGGGTGCAACAAAACCAATTGGCAAAGGGTGCAAAGATATCTCAGGTGCTAGAGGATTATGTAATACATCTTATGAATCAACATCATGAGTTGATTTCAAATCATTTTATTTAATATTGATGACCTTAGATTCCAAAGTTTTGATAACTTGGAGAATAGTTTATACTATAGATCCATTTATATTTAGATTTGATATTTGAAAAGTCATCAAAGGGGATGAAAGCACCACTTGTGTTGATGTGGGCATTGAAACCAATATTTGAGTTGAAACATTCATTATCCCCATGGTATATGTATCAATATGAACTTGGTATTGGTGGAATAATCTATTTCCTCACTAGATGTAGGAATAAATGATGTGCTCAAGGGGAAGGATAGTTCATTTATGTATTTTGTTTTTTTAGCTTCCAATATGCTATTAAGGATCTTATGGAGATATTTAAGATTCTTCTGAATTTTTTCTTAAAATAATGTAATAGATTCAACTTGTTCTTGGTCAAATTGGTAATTTTCACTATGCTCATGTGTTTCATTATCCTCATGATCAGATTCATCTTATATGACATTTTGTTTAGTACGTGGCTCATTGTCATTATTAGCATTCTCATTATTAGAATATTTTTCCATGGTATTAGATTGAGACATATTAGGTGGCCCAAGGGAAAGATAAATATGTGTAATATAAACACCACCTAATTTAGGACTATGTGTAGGTTACATACAAATGATGGAACAAATGTGAATAAGTATAACAAACAAGAACCTCAGAAGGCTAAAAACCCTAGAGAAAGCTAGGAGTTACATGACAAAACATAGAGGTTGGCTTCACCAAATGTTTAACCCTTTTTGGATACGTGGTGTTAAGAGTTATGGGGATATAATATCCTATACACAAGTATGGATAAAAAACTCTAGAGTAGGCCAATTAATTGAAAACTTAGATAAATGAATATTCTAAATTAAAATGTTGAGTTATTCTAAGTATGGAAAGTACACTCAAAAAAATAGTTTGATTAAATAAACATGAAGAAGAGATAATACTAAGCTTATATATAAATGTGAAGGTATATCTAAGAAGTATAAAGGTGAAAACAAGTAGGGACAAGATCAAGATCTAATCATCATATTCAATAAGTATTATTTCTAGAGGCCTGGACACTTACATCGACCTATGAACAGTTGTATCAATGCTTCTATTTGAATTTAAATGAAATTATACTATATGAAATATTCAATTTATTACAAAGTGACCACCTACATCCTTATAGGTTTTCTATCACCTTTCTATTGATGTATTTTATTTACATGTACATGTTATTGATGACTGTATATGGATCAAAGGTCTTTTTACCTTTCTAAAAATGGATTATTAGGATCATGGTGTCAATTTGACCTCCAATACCCCTCCATTAATTATTTCTACCTACATATCCAATACTCCAAGGAGGGCCTCAGACTTATGTAGTTTTCTCCTAGGTGTTGGTTTGTTTATGCACAAAGGTAAAATATACTATATTCAAATGCATGCAATGATCTGTCTTATTACTTGATAAATAATACTTATGGGTTTTTATTTGAGTGTTTTATACCTATATTATGAATTATTCTATGATTGATATGAAATAAGGAATAATAAGGCAATATAAATCAACTAGGTAATTTATTGAGTGAGCTTGAATAGGTGCTTACTTTGGTATTTTCTAGATGAATAATGATTAGGCTTAGATTTGTATTTATACCACACATTTTGGAATATATTGTAGAAGGGTTAAATAAAAAAAATGGGATAACTCATATGATTTGAAAGTTTTTATAATTATATGGATTTTGAGGATTGGACACTTGATAATAATCTAGACACTTGTATCAACATAAGTGTCCCTATGTGGGACACAAGTGTTTAGTATGTTGGGATGATTCTAAGGATATGAAACTGGTAGTGAAAGATATATATAAGGTTTCAATCTTCATATATAGGGCAAGAGATCAGGTTCATCAGAAATGATAGGGTCAAAATATAAGATAAATAATTAGGCACAATGAGATGATGAATGTGAGACTTTTGGTAATAAGAACGTCTGGAACTGAAGGCTAGAGCACTGATGGGTATTTATAAAGTATATAATATTGAGATTCTATATAAATAAAATTTTAGTATCTACATAAGGATCTCATTTAGATTGAAAATTAGAAAAATGATGAATAAACCAAGGGTAAGGATGTCAAGGATAGGAATTTTGAAGCACTTAGTGATTCATTTTTTGTGTCTACAATAAGAACCACACTATCTATTTTAAACCTACTTACTACCTTATGCATACATCTCTAAATCCTTACTTTAGTTTATTTATGCACAGATCACTACCATTAGGTTGGGTTAGTATCATCAATCAATAATGATCTAGGCTTGTTGTAATAACCCTTTCATAATAATGGATAATTTTTAAAATCCAACCCTTCCTTAGGGTTGGCCCATCTTCCTAGCATGCCAGTGACATGAAAAATGACCCAATTGGACTCATATATAAATGAATCAAATTATCATTTAATAGAAGACATATAAATTATTTGAGACACATTTATACATTATCACACATTTATAAATCTACCCTATTATTTCAAAATTATGAATCAATTCATTAGTAGAATTCACAAGCGAATGCTAAAGCATATAAAATCAAAGTCAAAACAAACATTGTCTAGTGTAAAATATAAATAATTAGCTGCATATATATAGAAAATGAACATAATTTCTCAATCAAAATAGGTGGGTGAACTACGTGTGGATTTATTTCCCACATAAAAGTATCAAATACGTAAGTAGTGGTCAATCATCAAATGAGGGTGATTGAGGTCATCTCAGATCATTACACTTTGCTATTTTTTGTAGGTTTTTATCCCTCACAAGCATATCTAGGTTTCAAGGTGAAGGAGGTTAATTTTTTTATTTGTGCATATCATCAAGGTTTGACATCACGAATATAGAGATTTTAAAGATAGGCATAGGTGATTGTATAGTTATAAACCCTTTTTTCACACATCTTAGTACCAACCACTACAAGTCAGCATTGATAATCAATATTAACTTAGATCTAATGGAACTGACCCTATGTAGATAAAAACAAAATTACTAAAATGAATGAATCATATTCCTACTTTAGTTGGTTTTCAATAGCCATAATACAATCATAGTTAGATACTCAACTAGAAAATTTAAGTAATCATCCCTTTTTTGCACTTACTATATTTAGCATATGCCACTTGTCAAATCTTTATAATCAGTTTCAATATTTTAAATTCAAATGTATGATTAAATGTTATAATTATCAATTTGAATTTTTCTACTAGTTTATATCCTATTAGGGTTTCTAAAACCAAATTAAGGTAAAATAGTTATATGTATATATTAATATGTCATTGAACTTATATAAGCATATTTTTTATGGATATGAATGTTATAATGTAACTGGTGGATATGAATTTGCTATAATGTCACTATTGGATTTGATATGAACATGTTGATGTTGGGATTACAATGATTATATTTTGTATGCCAATTTCAACTTAAATATCAGCTTGTGCAGGTTTGTCCATTGAAACATTAGATAAATTAGAGGTTTTCACTTAGATTATGATATTTTTATTTGAATTTATCTTCCAAATATTCTCAATGATTATTAATTTTTAATTTTTGTGTAGCATTTAAGTGGTGATGCCACTTATTTCATTAATAAAAGTCCATACAAGAGGAAAATTTATTTATATGCAGTTTAATGTACATGGTTGTGTATTGTCATGCAATAAGAAATAATATACTAGTAATAGGTTTGAGCATTTCAACAATAATAAGAAATATTTGAAAAAAATTATTTGATTAAAGTCCTTAGAGGCCACCACGTGTATGGAAAACAACAAAAACTTTTAACCTATCCAAAAATTAAAAAATAACAATATGAGGTGTACGATGCACATATAAAGCTAAAATTATAATAAAAGATACATTATGACATGATGGTTATGAATTTTTATTATGAATATTTTTGAATTTAATTAAACTATTAATTATATATTTTATTTTGCATGTGTTTATCTTTAGATGACTAAAACATCATCTTTACAGTGTAGGGTGTGTAGTTTCTTGTTGGGTTGAAAAAGGAAAAATGAAAGATATCATTCAAATATTAACACTCATGGGACATTAATTTTGATGCCCACCTTATTCAGATTTTGAGGGACAAGTACTACAATGTGAAGGAAAACAATGCAATCATGTGTGTGTATTGCTCTAGCCTACCTCCATTAGTACACTCTTGAACATCCTATCATGTGAGCTACTTGCAATAACATATTCCATAATTATAAGTAACACACATAGTATTTTTTCCTTATCCAATAGGATAAAATGTGCTAGAAAAATGGCTTAAGGATGTTTGTGATGAATTGAAATAAGGGTCAATGTTTTTATCATGTTAATGACGAAGTAGAGGACAACCTAAATGGAGAAATAAAGGAAGTAAGTTTTTTGGAATTATTGAATTAGATTTAAGATTTTTCCTTATTTTTAACTCATAAATTTAAGATAATGCAAAATTTTTAATTCAGATATGGACCTATTAATAATGTATCAATTGATGGCCAATGCCTAGGTGATTGTTGGTGAGAGTTACTGCCAAGAAAATGTTAATTTACAACATGATACTAATTTGATAAAGTTATGTTTTATAAATTTTTCATATCAAAATTTGAATGCATATATGTCATGCATAACTTGACATGTTACTAATTCATGTATTTAGCATTTTGAAGGTTATCCATAAAAATGTAAATGTGAAAGAGAAGAAGAGCTCATAAAAACACGTATGTAATTAATTCAGCTACATGTATGTATATTTATTTTATTGAATGTGGTTGATTGAATTAGCCAAGTCTATATATAAATTATTAAATGCCAATATGTCAATTATCTATATCTATATTGATCTGAAATATATATTTCAAGTGGCTTTCTCTATGATAATAAATGGGACAACATTCCATGAATTGTAAATTTGTTTGTAATTAAGTTATTTTATTTTTAAATCATTAATGTGATAATTAGGATCTGAATTATGACCCACTAGAGGAATTCAAGACATTTTTACACCAAATTTCAGATTACATCCATAGTAATAAAGAACAATCAACTATTTCCACATGAATTATAGTAGCATCGTTTAGCATAGTATTGTAATAGTAATAGTAATTTGAAATGGTGTGATGATGATTTTTTCTAAAAATATTGTTAGAAAATATATTTGTTTCTTAATTTTTTTCTATTTTTATAACACCTGATATGGATTCCCCTTCACCCCATGCCTAAGAAATGAATTCCATGCTGGTAGAATGGGTGAAAATTTTAAACGAGCCAATGCTACTTAATTACACATTGATCCATATTTTTAAGTTTTCAAATTCCAATATGATTGTTCCAATGAATTTTATTAAAATTTTAAGATATCGAGGTTGACCTAGGTGATTTTAAATTTGTATTTCCTATTGTATCATCTAATTATAAACCCCTTATGGTTCATATTTTAAGTGTGCCCCTTTGTTGTTTAAATTTTGATCATCTACATATTGTTATTTTATAATACATAGTATACATGTTTGGATGATAAGAAAGGGGATATTTTAAATTTTTATGTAATATTGTTGAGACAGAATATGATTCTAAACTTCATTTTTGACATGAGGTGGGATGAATTTTGGATAGTTAGTTTCACACTTTCTCCTTCTCATTGTAAAATATCATGCATCAATATTTGATCCTTTGAAAATAAATATAAAGGATGCTAATGAATTTGAATCATAAACCCCTTCCCCTCATTCCACCAAGGATCCTAATGATGTTGAGCACATACCACTAGTAGGAAGGTCAAGATCAAACATTATAACATATATCACAATAGGAGAGGTAACAATAAATTATTACTAAAAACATTAATTTATTGCACACACAAAAAATAACAATTATGTTAGAATTCTTCTCAATCTTTATGTTTTTTCAAAAATATAAGGTGTGACACCAATTCAACTTAGTGAAGTTGAGTTTAAAAATGTTGGCATCCTCACTGAGGTATGATTAGTATTGATTATTATTAAGGGCTTGTGTGTTTTAATGTCTTAATTTATTATGTCGATAAAGGGATGTGTAAAATAAAAAAAAAAAAACATTTTTTTCAATAGGGTGATTCATGTTAGCCAACCCACTTGGATTATAATATAAATTGTGTAGCACATGAATTAACAAGCACCTTAAAGTCACGAGTAAGGAGAAAAAATTCTTGGAGGGAAAAATAATTGAAGGGAAACACTCCAATTTATGATACTACTTCTCAACCTTAAAATTTTATAGCGGGCCTTTCTTTCTTTATGGGTATTTGTGATATAAAATATCAATTATTTATTTAATGTAATTTTGTGCTTTATATTAATGCATCAGTGAGTATAATTTCCTACTCTATGCTAGTTCATTTTTGTAAGGTACTTTCCAACATTTTTATTTGGAAAAACATATAGCTATGATTATATGCGAATGCTCCCAATATTTTATGTTCTTTCTAGAAACGTCCACATTATGCATAGATATCTATCATGACATTCACCTCAACATATTAATTAATTCCACTACTAGTTATTCTTTCAATTATTTCCTTACCCAATTTGGCACACATCAGAAAAAAATACTAATGACATTTTTATTATCCAACATCATGACAACCATTGATTACATGCATGTTAAGATATGTTCTTGGAAGTCATTCAAAAATTCATTTACAGATGAGTTTAACATTTGATACTTGTAATTTGTTATGTTTAGGGCTTGCAAGTTAAATTATGGGTTTCGATATATGTATTAGTTGAATTGGATATATAGTTATAAATAACACAATTTAATCATGTTTAATATAGCTATAGTCAACTGAGTAACACGATTTTATTAACGTTCAATAGGATACCTCAAAAGTGGTAAGTGTGAGGGAAGAATCCAAAGTAGTTGTTGGGCCACCCAAAATGAAAAGTAGCTCATTTAATGATTTGGATGACTAGGTATGTTAAGATTTTGTTAGAGAAATGTATTTTAATTTTGACTTCATATCAAGGGTTAATTTGGAGATGTGGCACATGAAAATTTATGAAAGAGTTGTACAAATATGAGTTAATAAGATCCCATGAACCAACCAATGACATAACCAATGAATTATGGGATGTATCTAACTATGTGAACAATACCTCATAAAAACCCATATATGCATATGTTGATGTATGAAATGCCTATATCTATGCCAACCATGTCTTCTTATGGAACATATGAGGAATAACCAAGGTGCCTACATTCTTATGAGTCCTCAAGAGCATAGGAGGAAATTTATAGAGGCATATGTGGTAGAAAGAAGCAGGCCAGATAAGGCAATTTTAGAAGGGAGAAGTAAGGATGATGGGGAGAATAAAAGGCACAATAGTATGCATATAAAGTGATTAGAGTGTGGATTAATTTTTTTTATACTTTGATAATTATCCAAAGTTTAACTTTTATATTTTATTTGATACTATGATACTTTGATAATTGAAACTTTGACTATTTATTAGTGGATATATGTGGAAACTAAGTTTTTATTATAAGTTTGTTTGATAATTTATAATTGAATATTGTTGGTTGTAGTTGATACATTGAATATTAACTTGATGCATTAGCATATGAACTTGACATCTTTTGTTGCTACATTGACATATGAACTAAACATCTTTGGTTGTTATTTTTTTTCATATTATAGCCTCGAGTAAGTGAATGAGTATAGATTTGTTTACTTTCTTATATTTGGGTACATTATTGTTTAATTTTTCATATTTTAATGGTTAATGGAATGACATGAGTATTAAATATTTGATAAGATTACCATTTGAATTGTAGTAATAGTATGACTAGCATTCCCATGAACAAAAAAATATTTTAACAAAAGCAAATAGACTATATTTTTTTTAGAACTCACCTATATATTTCAAGGTGAGAAGTCCCAATGAAGAAATGAAAAGACTATGGTTTTTCATTAGAAAAATCCAGTGTCCAAATTGTCAATTGAAGCTTAATCATCAAATGTTCATTCTCTTGAAATGTCAATATGTGATACAACATGTTCTTTATTTTTTAGTTTTATGGTTATTGAAAGGAATGTTGTTACAAAAAGAAATATAAGTTGTAAGAGGAGATCCTAATGTCAATTTTTTGATTACTAAATGAGGTCATGTTTTTTCAATAAGAGATTATAATTTTAGTTGTGTAATTTCTAAATGAGTTCACGTTGTTGTAAAAACAAAAACCCTTACATAGAGATCCAAATGTTTCATTCATGTTTTTGTTAGTTAATGTAGATAACCTAAATCTTCCACCCTAATTTTGTCATCATCATCCAATCCATTGTTGACTAATCCATCCTAATCCTATTGTCAACACATTCTTAGCTAGTTTGGTCTAATACCACATTAATCAATTAATTAAACCATGACCCCACATTAATCAACCCCATTAATTACACCTAATGATTAATTAATTAATTAATAATTTTTAGTTAATTAATGAAATCCTAATTAAATCCATGTACATACATAATTAATTAATAAAATATACAAAAATGCTAACTACCCTCACCCAATCCTCCAATTTATGTCGTCACATGTCATTTTTTAGTTAACTCCTTATTTAAAATAGAAAATCATCCAAGCTAATTCAAATAAATTATTTAGATTTGTCTCCACATAGAAATAAATCAGTTAACTCATCCATCACTTTGTCTCCAAATAGAAATAAATTAGTTAACTCCTTCATAAAAATGAAAAAAATTAGTTAACTCTGCTATAAAATGGAAATAAATTAGTTAAATAACTAATTAAATCTCATCCAAACTCATATTTTTTGATCCATCTAATGAATATCAACTGTCCATCCTCCCATCTAAAAATCTATAAATCCATCCTTCATTTCTTCATTTGGCATGCATGAGTGATCATGAATCATACATGTTAAATGAATCAAATATTTTGTCATTCTTATTGTCAAATAATACAGGTACACATTATCGAAACACTATCAAAATATTACATAAGTCTTGAAAAACCCAAAATATAGTGATCGTGAGTAAATACACATCAACAAAGGAGATCTTTTCTCAGTAGGTGAAGTTAATAATTTTTTATCTTTCATAAGTTCAATCAATCAAAGGTAATGCTTAGATTTAGAGTAGGAACTACTATTGTTCTTAAGTTTCCTTTCATAACCTATATATTTTAGCATAAACATTTATAGGATGCCCAATGGGACCATTCCCATTTTGATCTATTTCACTTTTAATTTATTTTGATAAAGATTTTATAATTAGTTATGTTGTCAAGTAGGTATTTACGTATTTTTTAGATAGGTATGAATCTTTTGACTGGAGCAACAATCAGTTACACCAATGACCAAAACTAACCAATACCAATAATACAACCATAACCAACTAATATCAACACTACCACCATAATCAATGAATACCAACAATACCTCCACAAGTAGTGAATACCAACAATACCACCACAACTAGTGAATACCACCAATATGGCCATAACCAGCTAATAGCAGTGAAATGGCCACAACCGACCTTCTAATACCTCTGATATTTGAACCTAGGTGGTGCATATAACAATCAAGTTGATTTACCAATGCACCCCCATCTCATTGATTAGTAGGTATCTACATATTACTGGATTATATTAGAATCCTTTTAATTTGAAATATAGATCATTTTTAATTTTTTCAAATATTTATTTCTATTTTCCTAAGTACTAATGTTTTTGTTTTGCATTTTGGCATTCATACTCTTAGAAATAACATTTTTGCTCTGAAGATTGGTGTTTATGTGTTTTATGCAGGTCTTAGACAAGCTTTGACATTTATATGTTGAATTTTGGCATTTATGTGTTGAAGATTGGTGTTTTAACTCTAAAATTTCACATTTTTATGTTTTGTACAGGTCCTAAATAGGCTTTTGAATTTCTAGGCTGAACTTGGGTGTGTTTGCACTAATATTTTATGTTTATGTGTTTTGTGCAAGTCCCAAATAGGCTTTGTCATTCTTGTGTTGAATTTTGGCATTTTTGCATTGATATGTAGTGTTTTTGTTCTATAGTTCAATATTTTAAATTAAATTTTATGTTTCTATTGATTACATTTCTATCCTGATTATCAATGTTTTTGATCTATGTTTTAGTGTTTTTATTTTTTAATTTTGAACTTGCAGGAAACGTGTGATGAATATATATACTTATAAAACTAACAATTCATATTATGTAGCTATGCTAAAATAAGATATAAAACTAGACAAACTAAGCACATAGTTAGTAAATCACAAGTTAATAAGTAGAGTTTTTTTCTTTTCTTGTTTTGTGTGCACGTGACTTAATTGTAAATGTTATTCTCTTATGCCATAAGGTGATCTTGAGAATTAGAAATGGTTCAATCACTTGTGTTTCTTAGGTCAACCATGTATTCTCTTTCCTCACACCATAAGGTGATATTGTAAATCATAAATGGAGAGATATTTATTTATTTCTTTCTTAGGGGTTTAGTGACTTATATTTCATCACCAAGTGTCATGCTCCTATGGACTATATACATTATTTGAAATTATTGTATTAAGTGGCTAAGCTTGATTAATCATTAAGTGAGATGAGGTGGATTTGAATACAAATGACCAAGACTTATATGACACCCTTGTATCATATATTTTGGCCTCATGTACCATAAGGTATAATCAGGACTTCCCTAGTGAGCTCATGTAAACCTAGTCTAAGCGCCATCTAGCCACACTTGTGTAGTCATTCTAAAAAAACAATATTCCCTAAGATTACCCAATCTTACTGATGAGCTCAAAATATGGCTTATTATTGACATGTTATTTCCCTCAATTCATCTCTTGAAGGATATTATCTTATGCAAATCATAGATTGTTAGATAGCTATTACATGGAAAATAGATACTTGTCTTGTTTATATTGAACTAAAGACTAAACTTTTACTTTGTCATTAATGTCTAATACATAGCATGTTTTAGTAATTTTTTGTTATGAAGAATGCTTAGGAATAAGACACAGGTGATGTATAGTAAAAGTTCAATTTTGATCTCCATATAGCAGAACTACGGACTCCACAGGCTTGCTTCTACAAACTCTATAGGCTTGTTTCTACAGACTCTACAGGCTTGTTTCTATGGACTCTGCAAGCTTGTTTCTATGGAATCCGTAGGCTTGGTTCTATGAAATCCATAGGATCATTCCTATTGACTCTATAGGATCAATTTTGAGAATTCTGTAAGGATGAAGCAACAAATGGGGAAGCTGGCGACCAAATAAGATAAGAGAGAATCATTCCAACTAGAGTCAAATAAGGAAAATAACCACTTGCTATTTTGTAGGATTTGCTTTTGATAAAATTATATATAATTGAATCTTAGGACTATTATGGTATAATATATTTATTTCATCGAAATAATTGGATCTCTTGGAAATCTAATCTCTTATCTTTAGATGAATGGATTGACCAAGGAATCCTATTTATTTGCATCTTATTTTGAGTTGATTGTATTAGTATAAAATGTAAGACTTTCATCATTGAAAGATATTAGATATTATATGAGATGATAGAGATCAGATAATAGAGGAAAAATACGTATAAGTATATGACATATTTTATCTAGATTGTAATCATTTTAGTTTTATGAATTATTAATTTAGTTTCTAGCATTGATTAATCTTTGTTCCTGAGTCCAAGAGGAGCAAGGGCCCACTCTCCTTAGAACCAGAAATGGTGTACGGTATTTATGTTATGTTATATTCACTCATTGTTATAACTAATTAGAATCTTGTTACTATTTGCATTTATTCATAAAAAACATCAAAACAAATTCAAAGTTTAAAGGCATTTCCTTATTTCAAAGTCATTTTTTTTCTAAGAAAAATGTATTTCTTTTACAACAAATGTGTGAAGCAATTTTCCTTTTGTTAGTTAGGAGTGTGATTTTACTTTTCACACAAGTGTAAATAAGAGTGTGATTTTTACTTTCAAGCAAAAGAGTGGATTGATTTGATTTCTTCCTTTTTAACAAAAGAGTGAATCAAGTAGTTTAGGACATATTTCTTTCTTTGGTCAAAATTAGAATATGACCATCAAAACACCCCCATAAGCAGACTTCTACACCTACCATCTTATACCTTACTGCATATAGCTTTGGACACTAGCCCTAGTTGATAAGACATCAATTGAATATTGATTAAATGAGGAGTTAAACGACACTTATCATTTTTGGCACTGTTGCTGGGGAAACAAGGTGTTAGTAAGGTAATAATTATTGGTTTAGAGTGAAAAATATATTTTTTTTTATAAAATTCCAAAATAATTCAATAAATTGATGTACCATCCTAGAGACTTTAAAGGATGATTCATCCCAAAATTTCCACCAAGAACACAAGCTAAAACTCCTTCAACATCTCTAAGTAGTGAATTAGAAGTTACGAGTGAAACCTTTTTGCAAGAATATTTAGAAACTTGGATAGAAACTAGGCCACAAGCAAGCCCCATAGACAAATTCCTTTGGATCAATCTCTTGTAGGAAGGCATTATTTAGAAATTTCCACGGACTTAGAGGAAGCCTTTCAAAAATTCATAGCTGAAGAAAATTTTGAGAACTTTGAACAACCCATAACTGGTATCATAAATATTCAGTGGGAAGATCATCCCAGCTTTGAAACATCATCAGAAGAAGAAATGGCTCTCCAAAAAAATTAACAACTTGCACAATTAGGAAGGACTTTTTCCTTTCCTATTATTGCAGATCCTAATGATCAAACCCCCATGAAAAATATTTCACTATCTAATCTACCAAATTTTTGGGGAAGATCTATAGAAGATCCTAATCAATTCCTATTTGAGTTTAAAGTGTTATGTCAAACCTATGATTACACAACAGATAGCCAGAAATTAAAACTATTTCCCTCTACACTTAAAGATGCAACTATGAGATGGTTCATGGGTTTACCTAGCGATTCTATTAGAACATGGGATGACATGGAGATAGAATTCTTGAACAAGTACCAAGATTACTATCGAGTGCGAGAAAGAAAAGAGGATTTCTTCAAAATAAAATAAATTGAGGATGAATCTTTAGAGGATTATTTGGATAGATTCATGTTCACTCATAAAAGAAGCAATTATCCACTCACTGAAGAAGTTCAATATTTGGTTTTATTTAAAGGGTTGGATGAAGATACTAGAGAAGCCTTAAATTTGATGGGAGGAGGAGATATAAATAAGTTGGCTTTTGATCAGATTTCTGAGCTTTATACCAAATACTCTCGAACAAAACCTAGAATTAAGAAAGGAAGGTTTGGGAAATCTAATGAAGTGGGTAAGCTAATGGAATAATTTACTAATCTAAAGATGGATATTCTAGTTACACTAAATAGTACTTTATATAGTATTTAATTTAAGGCAAATTACAACAAAACCCTTAGTAATTTATTGTCCTAAGTGTAGATAAAAACATGCCCTTAGAGACTACCCCTTAGATAAAACTAATGTTTCATCATGTGAGATATGTGATGCAATAGATCATGATACCAAACATTGCACCCTTCTGCCTATTTTAAAGAATCAAATGAAGACACAAGTCCAATCCATTAAAGAAGTAAATTATATTTAGAGATAAAACTTTGCCCCACAAAACTAGGCTCACGGATAGTTTAATACAAAAAACTCAATTAATCTATGGATGGCACCATGGAATGTTTCAATCCCTTCACCTTTTTGGAATCAACCCCAAATTCTATCAATCTAAAATCCATGGGCAAGACAAGATTGGATGCCAACACCCCATGGATGGTGCCACAACCACAACAACAATGGGTACCATAGCAACAATGGATGTCACATCCATATCAATAATGGAATCAACAGTGGAACTCACAATAACAATTTACCCAACCAAGAAGACCACTTCAACAACAAACTATAACGCCACCCCTAGTTATTCAGTAACAAGGACAAATCAATCAACCCTCAATGCCTACACAACCAATAACAAATCTAAAAAATAAACAACCAACACTTGTTTATGTTAATGAATAGGAAGAGACAATCAATGTTGGAGTTATTGAGTGTTCAAACATACATTTAAGATTAGAAAAAACTATACAAAAACCTCTAGTTCTCATTTTTGAGATACTTGATGAAAAATAAAAATAGACTCATCTCAATTAAACACAAGAAAATCCAAAATCAAAATGAGCCCTGAAGCCAACAAAGAAAACACTACTACACCAATAGTTCCTTTTCTTGAAATATTAAAATAAATTGATATTAAACTAGAATCAAACTTGGTCCATGAGTTGTGAAAGATCAATATTGAGGTACCCCTACTACAAGCTATTAGGGATATACCTGAATTGAACAAGATCATCAAAAACCTTTGTGTCAAGACACTATGAAGGAAATCAAAATATCTAGGAACCATTCATGTTGATGAAAAAGTTTCTGATTTATTAGCAGGAAAACTATTAGTTCCAAAATATGCAGATCCAGGAAGCCCAGTGATCATAGTCACAATCAAAGGTAAAGAGGTTCCTAATGTCTTGGTAGATTTGGGAGCAAAAAAAAATGTTATGATAATTGATACTCTCTATACATTATCTCTTATGAGAATGCAACCCACAACTACCATTCTTCAAATGGCAGACCAATCTATAACCAAACCAGATGGGACTATAGAAAATGTTGAAGTACTAATAGAGTCTTGGGAATATCTAGTATATTTCATGGTCTTGCAACCAAAAATAAAGAATCTATGATATCCCATAATCCTAGGTAGACCATGGTTGGCTACTATAGTAGCATTAATTGATTTCAGGTCAAGAGACGACCATTTCTAATGGGTTAAAATCCAAATGCATCTCTATGTATCCTCCTGCAAAACCATTAATAAATCACATACAAGAACTTTGGATGGACAAATCAGATAACACATCAAACACCATTTCATCCTTAGCTATGATCATAGTTAAAAAAAACTTGGAAGAATTGAATGGATACATATACCCAAAATCTATGGACTCTATCAGTTCAAAAGCTATGGACTCTACTAGTCCAGAAGATATGGTCTTTGCTAGTCTAGAAACTACGGACTACCTAAGTTTAAGATTCTTGGGTCAGATAGAATATTATGAAAACTCCACTTCTACTTCAAGTGTTTCCTCATCATATGATCATGGATTGATTCAAAAAAGTGTGTGGAAATTGGCAGAACAATAGTAAACTCATTTCTTAGATGCATTCCATTGTTCTTTAGCAAGACTAATTTCTCATAGAAAAGAGTTTGTTGATAATGTAACCATGTTTCATAAGCTACTTCCTCATCCATGTCCTCTAAACTCATTGCTTAGTAAATTCAAGTAAATATAATCCAACTACCCAGGTAAAAAACCAATCATGGTATTACCTGGAAAGATTTTAAACATCAATAGTTGGTTAACAAATGAAGAGGAAGATCAACTCTTTGAAGTAATAGAAAGACATACCAAGGCTTTTTCTTGGGATTATACCAACACGAAGGTAATTCATTCTATCATATACACTCATCAAATTTACATATAATCTGTTAAACTGGTCAGACAACCACAAAGAAGAATAAACCCAACATTAAAGGAGATAGTCAAAATAAAGATCCAAAAATTGCTATAAGTTGGGTTTATTTACCCCATCTCAAATAGCCAATGGGTTTCACCTCTGATAATTGTGCCCAAGAAAAATGGAAAATTAAGGGTATGTGTAGATTATAGAGAACTGAACAAAGCAACACTAAGAGATTACTTTCCTTTACCTTTCATTGATCAAGTTCTTGACAATTTGGTAGGAAAAAGATATTTTTCTTTCCTGGATGGGTTTAGTGGATATAACTAGATAATGGTAGTAATTAAAGATCAAGATAAAATGAAATTTACCTACCCTTGGAGAAATTTTTCTTACTGAGTACTTCCATTTGGACTCTGTAATGCTCCACCAACCTTCCAAAGAGCAGTTCTGGCAATATTCTCTAAACTTATAAATTATTGTGTTGAAGTATATATGGATGATTTCACCGTTTATGGTGAAACTTATGAAGAGGCTCTTACCAACTTGGAAAGAGTATTGATCAAATGTAAGGAACATCAATTATCTTTGAGCCATGAGAAATGTTTGTTGATGATAGATGAAGGAATAGTGTTGGAACACCATATTTCTGTAAAAGGTATTCAAGTAGATCTAAAGAAGATTGAAATAATATCCAACTTACCCATTCCACAAACATAAACTAAAATAAAAAGTTTTTTGGGACATGCTGGTTACTACAGACACTTCATAGATAATTTTAGCCAAATAGCTAACCCTATGTTTGCTTTGCTTACAAAAGACAGTACATTCAAATGGAGTGATAGTTACCAGTATGCCTTTGAGACCATCAAAGCTAAACTTGTTACTACTCCAGTATTGAGAGGACCAAATTGGACTCATCCATTCCATATATACACAAATGCTTCCAATACAACACTAGGATCAGTCCTTGGACAAAAGGATGAAGAGGGTAACATGTATGCTATATATTATATTATCAAAAACATGACACCTACTGAAAAAAATTATACCATAACTAAGAGGGAATTCTTAGCTGTAGTCTATGCAATTAACAAATTTAGACACTACATAATACGTTATAAGGTATTTTTCTATAGAAACCATTAATCTATTAGATACCTTACCAACAAACCAATTGTGGGAGGTAGAATTATTAGATAGTTGTTGCTCTTATAAGAATTTGATGTTACTATTATAGATAAACCAGAAAAGTCTAATATGGTTGCTGATTTCTTGTCAAGAATGAACACTACAGGGGAAGAAGAACTAGTGGAAGATGACCTTTTAGATGAACAACTATTTTATATTTCATCAAAATCTCTATGGTTTGCTGATATAGCCAATTAACTCACTATAGGGAAGTTTCCTCTATAATTTTCACAAAAAGAAAAGAAACATTTAATCAAAGAAAGTTCTTATTTTAAATGGATTAATGGAATGTTATTCAAACTTAGACCTGACCATATGTTTCTTAGGTGTGTGACAAATGGTGAAGTTTATGATATCATCAGATCTTATCATGATGAACTAAGAGGAGGTCATTCCTCATCTCAAAGAACCATACATAAAATCCTAGGAGTAGGATACTATTGGCCTCACCTTCATCAAAAAGTAAAAATATATGTCAGACACTGTGATGCTTATCATAGAATTAGATAGCCTACTCTTGCAATAGAGATGCCTCTACACCCTCATCCTCAATTAGTTTTAGAACCATTTGAGAAATGGGGAATTGATTTTAAAGGTCCTGTGGATCCTCCTTCTAGAGGGAAAGAATATCTCCTAGTATGTACAGACTATGTGACTAAGTGAGTGAAAGTGGAAGTTTTAACTCATGTAAGAGAAGAGATGGTCGATGATTTATTATATTTTAAAATCATGCAAAGATTTAGTGCTCCAAGGGAAATAGTCTCAGATCAAGGACCATAATTCATGTCAAATATGATAAAGCACTTCATGCAAGTATATCAAACTCAACATAGAAAAACATCTTCATACCATCCATAGGCTAATGGGCAAGTTGAAGTCATCAATAGATAATTGGAACCTATTTTAAACAAGATTTTTAATTCCAATAGAAAAGATTGGGCAGATAAGGTACCAAAAGCTATTTGGGCCTATAATACTACTTGGAAAATAATAACTAGATTTTTAGCTTATGAATTAGTTTATGGTAAGAAGCCCTTATTCTCTGTTACATTTGAATTAAAAACTTTGAAAATAGAAATAGAATTAGGGATTGAATTAGAATAAATACAAAAAGAAAGACTCCTACAGCTTAATCAACTTGATGAGATGAGGTTGGAAGCACTACAAAGAATTGAATTGGTACAACATCAAAGAAAAGTTTGGCATGATTCATAGATCAAGCAACAAAAGTTTTAGAAAGGAGATTGGGCATTGTTGTTTGATTCCAAATTTCAATATTTTAAAGGAAAACTACAAATGAGGTGGTTTGAACATCATCAAATTAAGGAGGTCTTTGAAAATAGTTCTATTAAGCCAATACCTATTAATGACAATAGAAGAGCTCTGTTAGTCAATAGACATAGATTAAAGCTTTATTAGAAACTTCTTAATAAAGAAGAATTTGTTCAAGAGATAAAATTTGAAGTAGCCTTTCTGGAGGACTCTACTTCTTCTAGAGAAACTGCTTCAAATCAAGTAGCTGTTATGGAGGGCTCTACTTCTTCCAGAGAACTTGCTCCTTGATGATCCTGCATAAATAAATTACACACACACACACACACACACACACACACACACACACACACACACACACACAAACACACATATACATCAATAGTGAAAATCCTCCTAGGGACACTATTGACAATGCATGCCTAGGAAACTAGCTTACTGGCTGGTTATGCATTGCAAAAAGGGCTTTGGCTAGGAAACTAGCAATGGATGGCCAAAGGGAAAAAAACAATAGTTATACAAAAAAAATAGAGTATCTCATCATGTCATTATTATTGGTCATGTTGACTAATCTATGCAAACTTATTTGTGTAGGACAAATGACAAACAAAGGATACATCTAAGGTCAAAGTAAGTAAGACATATCTTCTATTTATCTATATTTAGTTAACTAATTATCTTTGATTTAATTAAGACTTATTCTATGGAGATGACCTAAATTTTAATCTTATAAAATAGAATGACATGACACATGCCATAATGAAAAAAACATGCAAATGAGCTGCCAAAGGTGTATGGATAAGTGTGCAGATTTTGTATAATCAATTGAGTCATCAGTCATGATAATGATGGGATGTCAAACAAAGGGGTTTTAAATGAAGTAATAAATCACTGTCACCATCAAAGTGCCACATCATCATTTCATTTTAGTTGTATTAATGTGACAAAATGGCTAGCACACTCCATAAAAACATTTGGCACTTAACTGTATCAAGTCATCATACCAAACTATGGACTCATGTAGCTATAGAGTTTCATATGAACCATTTCATTTCTATAGACTTCAACATAAGCTGGTCTATATATCCTCCATGATTGTTGCCTATAAATCCTCAATGATTGTTGCCTACTGATTTCAATAAAAGACTAGTCTACACCCTAATCGGAGTTAAAGGAATAGAGTTGTCTATATATTCACATAGAAATGAGACAAAAGATGAGATTAGAGCTGAAAAATGTAGCAAATTTTCATAAAGACAAAGCTTCTGTGGTAGTGTTTAGAGCCAATGGCTGGCTACCTTTCATTGAAAAGTTCCAAGGTTTTGATGAAACAATGGTAAGCGAATTCATCACTAATCTCACCCCTAAATTTTCAATTGTGAAAGGCATTGTTATTCCTATTACAACTCAAATTCTAAGCCAAATCATACAAGTTTCAGAAGAGAGAATGAGAGCTATAGGCAGAATTTCATTTAGTGATTTAATTAGTCAGTTTAATGGTAATGAGTAGACTAGGATTTCATGTCTAGTAGATTCCAAGGGAAAATCAAAAGGGATTAGTAGAAATTCACTTCTTGAACCCTAGAAATCTGTATCCAAGTGGGTACTCAAGTATATCATTTGTGAAGGGTAACATAGTCTTTTAGGGGGAGACACCATGAAAATGTTACTACACCTTAAGCATGGAATACAAAACCCTCAGTATAAAATTAACCTCCCATCCTTATTATATGGTGCTCTAAAAATTATGTCTAAAACCCCTAATGTTGCTCTTAGGTACCATGGCTTGATTCACCTAATTATCCAACATCATTTCCTTCAGCAAGGATAAGAGGTTTGGGAAGAATTTTAGAGCAGTTTAGCACAACAAATTCCAAATATTCCTTCACAAGAAACCCCAAATTTACCAAAGGAACATTCATCTCTATCTGCTACATCAATTGAGAAAACAATGCTCAGAAAATAATCATAGACTGTAGTCTCTACAAAAATCCCTTCTTCTTCTTCCTCAAGAAGAATCACAAGGTCTCAAATCCCTGAAGTTTCAAGGTCCCCACAAGAACCTCATGAACATGTAGTGCAACCAATTCCCTTGTCAGGAAGAAGAAAATTGAGATGAAAGGTTGCTATAGAACTTGAGAAGACTGAGATTTTAAAGGTTGAAAAGAAAATCCAATCGTGTGTATCTTAAAGAGTGACCAAAAGAAGGAGAAGACTAATTATAACAGATGAAGATGAACAAGAGGCTACAGACATTTTGGATAGTCTTAAAATGGTATCTCAATCCCCCATACATGAAAATATCCCTATAACTATTGATGTTGAAGAAACTCCTTTCAAGAGGAACTCTCCAATCATAATGGAGGAGCCAATTCTAGAAGAAGAGCCACACACGGTAGAAGAATCAAGTATGGTGGAACAACCACTTGTTCTAGTTGAAACTACCATGGATAAACAGAAAACTATATGTACAAATGAAAAAGGTGAGTTAACTAATTTAAATGATCCTATTATGCAGTTAACCTTGCATCTTTCTCAAGCTCAAGCTCTAGAACAATAATAAATAGCTGACATTGATGACTTGATCAGTTAATTGCAGAACAAGGATCATCTCAACTCATTATTGGTGCATAAATTAGACACAACATCTACCAATCATGTAGTAGAAGTTCACAGATTAGAGGAAACAATAAAGGAATATGAAAGTGAACAAATAGATCTTTGGATATACGTAGAAAATCTGAAGAAGGAAAATAGGAGATTGTAGAGTTTATTAAACTCTTCCAAAGCACCTTTTAATGTTGCACCTTCTCCTCCTAAGGTATTTGTTGACCACAATTGTCAAACAAGTTATCTAGGTATTCCTCCCTTATAAATACTACATCAAATTGAAAAAGAATATTCTATACTTAAATATAAAAACAAAGATACAACTTCTTCAAACAAACTCTTAGAAAATAAAAAGAAAGAGTTAGAGGCTAAGGTCCAAAATTTAAAAGAAAATTTGTAGGATGCATGCAAATTAGGGGAATTTATTTTGCCATGTAGGAATCCTTCTCTTGCATATAGTTTGTTTTTATTTGAATAATTTTATAGATGGCATCTTCTACAGATCTCTTGTCATCTTCCTTACAAGATTTTATAGCCAACAACATTTTTGGAAATTTTCTATTGTGTTGAACCTGATCAACAGGATTTGATTTGTGAGTTTTATTTACATGATTTAATCCTAGGAGACCATGAGCACAATAAATTATTGATAAACCTTCATGTAGGAGAAGTTCAATTGAGGGCATTATATTCTACATTCAAAAATCAACTAGCATGGAAAAGTAGATTTGAGGACTATACAAATCATGCTAAGACTACAGGATTGTGTATCAGACCAACCTTTCCTATTCTCAGATTGATCAAATAGAATTTTAACTATGCTTGTTTAAGTGATGAGGTTAAAATGCATTATTTATAGGCTTTATATGATTGTGCTATTTATTTTGACTTGTTTTCAAGATAGAGTTTTGATTCAGTAGTGACTGTAAGTGTAAATAGATGGGACCAACTTTCAGTGCCTCTTAAAAGATGAGAAGTTATGTCCCCAAATAACTTAAGATGGAGTATGAGGAGAGCTTCCTTAATTTTGTAAATCTTAATAGAGGTAATAAATTTTGGGGGAGAACATAAATGGATTGGCATGAGATATAAACCTCCTTTTTTGATCATACCTATTCTAGGATGGTAGAGTTGGGCTCCATAATCAAAGGAGCAATTCAATATATGGAAACAAATGATTCAAGCACATCATGGGTTTTACAAGCAATTCAAATAAGCATATAAAATATGAATTTGATGAATATGATTTGAGTCAAAGTGTGGAAAGCAGATGCTAGAGCTATGAATGCTAATAAATGTTTGCAATGGGACTTGCAAAAGGTAAACCTTGGGGGAGATGATGAGCTCAGAATATGGCTCATTATTGACATGTTATTTCCCTCAATTCATCTCTCAAAGGATATTATCTTATGCAAATCATAGGTTGTTAGATAGCTATTGCATGGAAAATAGATACTTGTCTTGTTTATATTGAACCAAAGGCTAAACCTTTACTTTGTCATTAATATCTAATACATAGCATGTTTTATTGATTTTTTATTGTGAAAAATGCTTAGGAAGAAGACACATGCGATGCATATTAAAATTTCAATTTTGATCTCCATCCAGTAGAACTACGGACTCCGTAGGCTTGCTTTTATGAACTCTGCAGGCTTATTTCTATGGACTCTATAGGCTTGTTTCTACGAACTCTGTAGGCTTGTTTCTATGGACTCTATAGGATTATTTCTATGGACTCCGTAGGCTTGGTTCTATGAACTCTACAAGCTCATTCCTACCAACTCTATAGGGTCAATTTTGAGAATTCTTAAAGGATGAAGCTACAAATGGGGAAGCTGGCAGCCATATAAGATAAGAGAGAATCATTCCAGTTGGAGTCAAATAAGGAAAATAATTGCCTACTATTTTGTAGGATTTTATTTTTATAAAATTGTATATAATTAGATCTTAAGACTATTATGGTATAATATATTTATTTCATCAGAATAATTGGATCTCTTGGAAATCCAATCTCCTATCTTTGGATGAATGGATTGACCAAGGAATCCTATTTCTTTGCATCCTATTTTGAGTTAATTGTATTAGTATAAAATGTAAGACTTTCATCATTGAAAGATATTAGATATTATATGAGATGATAGAGAGCAGATAATAGAGGAAAAATATGTACAAGTATATGATAGGTTTTAGCCATATTGTAATCATTTCAGTTTTATGAATTGTTACTTCAATTTCCAGCATTGATTAATCTTAGTTCCTGAGTCTAAGAGGAGCAAGGGCCCACTCTCCTTGGAACTAGGAACTATGTATGGTATTTATGTTATGTTCTATTAACTCATTGTTATAACTAATTAGAATCTTTTTACTATTTGCATTTATTCATAAAAAACATCAAAACAAATTCATAGTTTAAAGACAATTCCTTGTTTTAAAGTCAATTCTTTTCTAAGAAAAGTGTATTTTATTTTAAAACAAATTTGTGAATCAAATTTCCTTTTGTTAGTTATGAGTGTGATTTTACTTTCCACACAAGCGTAAATAGGAGTGTGCTTTTTAATTTCAAGCAAAAAAGTGGATTGATTTGATTTCTTTCTTTTTAGCAAAAGAGTGAATCAAGTAGTTTAGGACACATTTATTTATTTAGTCAAAATTAGAATAGGACCATCAAAACACCCCCATAAGTAGACTTCTAGATCTACCATCTTATACCTTACTATAGATAGCTTTGGACACCAACCTTGGTTGATAAGACATTAATTGAATATTGATTAAATGAGGAGTTAAATGACACTTGTCACTTACCATCAAGGTATCTTTATGGGCCACTATATAATTTTAATTCCACTTGACTAGCGTAAGGTGTGTTACATGTGCATAACTATTTCCCCCCCTTTTTTCAAAACTAATTTAAAACCAAACCTAAATAAAATCAATGGCACCAAAAACAAGATATAAAGCCAGACTAAATCAAAACCTTAACATGAAAAATATTTTAAATTAGAATCTATTCTATTTTGATGAACCTTTTAATCGAGAACAATTTCATGATGATGATACTGATAAAATTACAAACCAAAGTGAGTAAAATCATGATGACAATGTTTTTTTTTAATCAAAACATCTTCATGCCCAACTAGATCAGTTCCTATCTGAAAATAAGGATGACATCATAATGAAACTTATGGAAATATGAACTAAACTTATTACAAATTATAATTCTAAAAAATTGAGTCACATTACATGCATAGAATATCAAACCCTTCCAAATCAAGAACATATTACTTCTAGCAATCCCATTGGCCAAAATAAAATGAACCTATAATCGACTAGTGAAAAACCTAATCCACATGTCTCTCATGCCAACCTTGGCAAAGGAAAATAAGTTATATAAAAATAACTCCATCAAGATCAAAACCAAGTTATGTTTGACCAATTTAAACAATTAAGTAAACAGTTGGAAAACTTAGCTTCCCATGTTAGTCCTTCAATATAAAAGCCTTCACAACACTATCAAAAATCAAATACCAATTAGGCTCCCAAGCTACCCAAAATCAAATTTATACTACTCCCATAATTTCAACCCAAGGGAATTTCACCTTTCCAAGAATATCTCTATGAAGGATGCTCTCTATGGAATACAAGATGGAATCCATAATCATAACCAAAAGTAAAAAATTTTAGGAGTTGTTCCCCTATCCCTTTGATACAGAAATGTTGATAATACCATTATCTCCTTACTTTGAACCACCAAAGTTCAAAAAATACAATGGAAAGGGTGATCCTAGGGAATATGCCAAATAATTATTCATGTCATGCCAAATAATTTGTATACCATGACAATTACTTGATTAAATTATTCTATTAGAACCTATGAGGCCAAGCCTTATAGTGGTTTTTACATTTTACCAATGTATCAATCAAAACCTTTTTAGATCTATCTAAAATATTTGTAAAACACTTCTCTTGCAATGTGGAACATGAGCCCATTGTGATGGATTTATGTAGCGTCAAACAAAGGAATGGATAAAACTTCTCTTCATTCCTAAAATAATGGAGAAGTGTAGCTAGTAGAGCCCTTGGTAAATCCTTAAAAAGTATTGGTCAATATTTTTGTTTCCATCCTCGATTAAGAAATGGATTTTCATTTATAGGTCCATTGTGCTACTACCTTTGCTGAGATCATCAAAAAATGAGTTCAAATTGAAAAATCCCTTGTAGCTAAAGTATTGGTGAATCTTTTTCATAAAGATCATCAAAATAAAACACAATCAGAAAACCAAGTTACTTAGAAAAAATATGAATGCTATTGGTGATGGAGTGATTGATTCAAAACATATCCTGGTCATTCAAAGCACTTCCAAAATTACCATTCCTAGGGGCCAACCCAAATAATAAATATTAATAAGACATGATACACCTCTGGGTAATCATTGGAAGTTTTCTTTACCAAACAGTTGCTGCAAACATGATTGTTTTCCCACAAACCAATACATTTGATGAATCAAACTAAAACCCACATGGTACAAAGAGAAGGAATATTATAATAAGAGTCAAGATAGAAACACCCAATCTAATAGTGTCCATTATAAGAAATCCTCCCATTTATATGATGTAGTTGTTAGTCATATCGAACACACATACAACCATGTTACAATCATAAAATTTAAAGTCTAGCTTGTGATGTCATAACTAGGAGAAATAAAATCATTGTCCAAAGGCCTCCTCTGCCTAACCTTGAAGGAAATTACAACCTTATTGAACAACTTGAGAAAATACTTGCCCAAATATTTATTTTGGATCTTATCAAAACATACACTATTTATAAGAATAGCTTGTTTAAAATACTTCAAGAGTCAAGAGTCACAAATGACATTTATCCATACAAATTCTAAGCACTTGTTGGACACTTCTCCTCAAATCATCAACTTACCTTTAACCAACATGATAAATATCTCATTGATCCATCCCATAATATCCATTTATAGATCAAGTCTTACATCACCAAACATAAAGTGAAAATGGTACTTGTAGATAATGGATTATGCTTGAACATTTAAACTTTGACCTTAATCAAACATCTTGGCTATTATGAAGTAGCATTAGACCCAAACACCATCATAATAAAGGTGTTTGATAATGTTGAAAGGCAATCAAGGAGTACCATACATCTTCCTATCATAGTTGGGCTTGTCATGCAATGAAATTTAATACATGTTATTGATCTTGACCCCCCCTTAAAACATCCTTCTTATTCAACCATGGAATCATGCCATGCAAGCTATCCCATCCACATTCCATCAATGAATCAAATTTATACATTCAAGCATGAAAGTGATTATCGCTGATGATCCTCAAAATTTCTAATAATGTAAAATGTTAAAGGGTTAATAATATAGATATAATTAATATATTATCATTGAAAAAATGCCTTTGAAATGGATGGATCCATAACACCAAAATTGACAAAGTCCTCTTCCTACATACATTGAGATGATGTCCCATCTACATCTAAAACCCCACCTTATAAATGTCATTTCAAGATCAATGATAAAGGCTTCAAAGAATATGAAATCTAAGATGATATCCATGTGGTTATGCTCTAAATTTATCCTCAAATCCATGGTAGGTCTAACATAAAAAATAATAAAGAACATGCATCCTATTAGTTTGGTCCAACCTCTTTCATCAAATCAGGGTTTCTTTCAAACAAGAAGATTGAAAGCTGTTAGTGTAGGTTTTTATTTATCCCTATTATTTAATTAGGAAAATTATATATTTGTGCATACATGGAGTTTTCTTACATTTGTGGGATAGGCTAGCTTATGCAGAGATGTGTGTCATAGATGTGTCATAAGAATGTCATAAGTAACTCCTTTGACTGGTTATTCTAGGTATGGGAGTTACTTCTCTATTCTTAGCACCTTGTCACCACCTTTCATGGAGGAGTTACAGCCTATTCTTGGGATGCTTTGACCACCTTTTTTGGAGGAGTTACTTATGTGCTCTCCTACATGTATTCTTCACTTTGGCCATCTTACGTTAATGGAATATAGGCTTTTCTCCAAATTGTCTATGCAATTGTCTCTTGTTTGATTTCATTTACTTTAGCATTTTGTGGTATTCACTTGCTTCCTCCCGTGTAACCATGACTCGTGCATCCTCGTTATTCGAACCTTGGCAAATCCTTTGATATGGTATCAGAGCCACCCCGATAACTGGTTGTCTATTTTGCTATTGCTTTCATTGAAATCTAGAGCTTTGTTAAGGCATTTTTTTATGAAATTTGAAATTTTTTGGGAGATATTGCTAGTTCTCCGTGCTCTTGTTCCTTTCATGGCTTGTGTGGTCTCTCCATATACATGCAGGCGGGATTTTGCAAGATCCAATAATCTATTTTCTGTCAATCGGCTTGCATATTTTGTGTTTTAATCAAAATTGCAGGTTGTCACATGCCTTTGAAATCTCTTGGTAGCTGATTTTGCCTTTGCATGCCATTTTTTAATTGCTAGGGTCATTTTTTCTGGCTAAAGGCATCTGTTTTACACTAGATCTGCATCTTCTATACATCAACAAGAAAAATGCCTTCTGAGTTTTGTTCACAACCCAAAAAAACCATCTGGATATCTTTTAGTTTTTGCATACATTTTGTATACTTTGCAGAAACGCACTCATAAAGCTATAGCAGGACCCCTCTCTGTTGGCAGTTGTAATTTTGAAGGCAGTTTTCAAATGCTCCATTCTTGCTCATACGGACTCCTTTTCCCACATTTTTTTTTATTTTGGCAATTTTTTCATGCTCTATGCACTAGTGCAGACGTTTTTTGATTTTGATGCTAAGATTTTTTAAAAATAGCAGATTCTCAGTCGTGACATTGCATAGTTCTCATTTTGGGAACTTCGGAGGATCATAACTTTCACATAAGACCTCGTATTGAGACAATTCTTGTTTTGAAAGTGCATGATTTTTTGAGTAGATCATAGTGGTGTTGTTTATTCCTCTGAATATTATGCCAAAGTTATATTTTTAGCATATGCTTTTCATGGGGGTTTTGTAATGCATTGAAATCAAGACCACTTAGTATTTCTTGCTAGTGGCAGTTGTAAACACACTAATATAAAGTGCCAAATTATATTTTTTTCGGGGGGTTCTTTGATTGAGCAATATTTGAGTTTTTTTAAAGCTTGTATATTCAATTGTCGAAGACGAAGGGTGAGGCCCGAGTTGGTAGGAGGCCAATTCCCCTCACAAAGACCTTCTTTGGATTTCTCCCTCTGTGTCGAGTCTAATGAGTGGTTGGAAGGCCAATTTCTCTCTCAAAACGGGATTTTTTTTAATGTTTTAGTGCTATTTTTTTTTGCAAAAACACTAGTTTACAAAAAATTAAATCTTTAATATCTTGTAAATGGTAGCTCAGATTTGGGTGCCATTTTTTGCAAAAGTGTTTGTATTTCAATTCTCCATAGCATAGGCTTGTTATTTGTTAAAAATGCACTAGTTTATAAAGTGCTTAAAATTTGGGTCTCCTGGGATGCATTTTTAGCTGAGTCTAACGTCTTGTTTGCTTAAAATCTTGCACTGATTACTCTAAGATGCATTCTCAGCTAAGCCTGATGTATTTTGAGCATGCACTTGCATATTTGGGGTGGGCTCAATATTTTGAGGGGTGTAATTGCTTTTCAGCACTTGTAATCTTTTCTTTCATTCTCCTTTCTGCATAATTTCACAACTTGCAATCAACACAACTTCACCTAAATTCAGCTTAAAATGGATTATTTTCAACTTAAGCCCATAACACCCTTCAAATATCATGAATGGAAGGTTAAAATGTCAATCATTCTTAGAAGTAAAGGGTTGTATAGGATCACCATGGGTACTGAAGTAGAACCCAACATTGATGCTGAAAAGGTCAAGTGGTACAATCGTAGTGATGAAGCCTATGGATTACTGAGGTTGTCTGTGTCTCAAAAACTTCTCTTCCATTTAAAAACCTCCAAATACTCCCAAAGACATATGGGACACCCTAGAAACCTTATTTGGGAAGCTTGATGAGATGAGAGGTCATGAGCTTGAAAATGAACTCATAAGTCTAAGTCCTAGCAAATTTGACACCCTACAAGACTTCTTCACTAAGTTTAAGGCCCTTAGATTGCAATTGAAATAATGTGGGATAGAGAAGAAATATGATCAACTCATCCTTTCTATTCTTTCAAAGTTAGGTCCAAGTTATTCAGTCTTTGTCTCTACTTTCCATGCCACAAAAAGTGCCCTTGGTACTACATGGAAACTGCCTTCTTTGGATTCATTCATTGTCGACTTGACTAGGGAGCAAGATAAGCTAATTCAAATGGGCACAATGAAGTCTACTCAACCCCAAGATTTGATAACTGGAAATGGTAAGGATAAGACTTCAACAAATGAGAAGAAGAAAAAGAACAAGGACCAGGAAAAGAAGAAAGAAAAAAACAATCCTGCCAAAAACAACACTGAGTCTTCCTCTTCCAATGCTAAACCTAAGAAGGAGAAGGTTAAGTGTGACTATTGTAAAAATACAGGGCATGATGAACACAAATGCATGAAGAAACAAATAGATAACCTAACTCACCTTCTAGAGAAGCACAACATAGGTGTTCCTGAGTCCATCAAGCAGAATTCATCTACCCAAGATTCTACCAAGGTAAAATGCAAGGGTAAGGAGAAAGAAAAGGGCAAGGCCCTTGTAGCAACTGTGGCTTCTACAACATCATGGGTCATTGATTCGAGTGCTTCTCACCACATGGGCTTTTCACTAGTTGAGTTTTCATCTTTAGAGCCTTGTAGCATGACTTCAATTAGTTTGGGTGATGACACATCAATTTCTATTGCAGGGAGAGGGTCAGTTGTACACCTTCTCACATTTTACACTCGATTCTTCTCTAATAGCATTACTAACTCATTCAGATGAAGTTAGCAAATAATGGCATGAGTGGTTTGGCCACCTTAACTACTGCTACCTTGAACAACTTTGTAAAAATGACATGGTCATTGGCTTGCCTTGTGTCTAATTCTCAAAAGGACTTTGCGAGGGGTGCTCCCTTAGGAAGCATCCCGAAGCAAAATTTGACAAAGGCAAAGATTGGAGGGCTTCAAAACCTTTGGAGTTAGTCTATAGTAATGTATTAAGACCCTTTCCCAAACCATCTTTCACAAGGGCCAAGTACATCCTCACTTTCATTGATGATTTATCTAGGTACACTTGGATATATTTTCTCAAAAAAAAGTCTGAAGTGTTTAAATTTTTTTTAGACTTCAAGGATCTTGTTGAGAAATAGAGTGAAAAATCCATCAAGGTTCTTTGAACTGATAATGGAGGAGAGTATGTCAGCATTAGATTTGAGCAATTTTGCACCACAGAGGGGATTGATTTGTAGTGCACAACCACTTACAGTCCTTCACAAAATGGGGTTGCAGAACATAAAAATAGGTTCTTGAAAGAGATGGGTAGCTTTATGATTCACTCCAAATCCTTAGCACCATATTACTGGGCTGAAGCCATCAATTGTGCTTGCTACATTCAAAACAGGGTTCTTCACAAAGTTTTTAAAGGGATAACACCATTTGAAGCTTGGCATAAAAGGAAACCTGATGTTGAGCACCTTAGGGTTTTCAAATCCCCAGCCATGGCCCACATACCAAAGAAGAAATGCAAAGCTATGGAATGTCAGTCCAAGCCTTGCATCTTTGTAAGATATTCAAATGGTATTAAGGGGTATCACCTTCTAGATCTAACCACTCATGAGTTGTTCATTGAGAGAAGTGTCCACTTTAAGGAGAGTCCTAGAGACTCAACACTTGGCACTTCTTCTCTCTCATTAGATCTACTTCTTCATGATGATTCCTCAGATTCAAATCAGTCAGAGTAGGTTCCTAAGCTAGAGACATCTTCTTCTTCTTTGAGTTCAGATAGTGAAGACAGTGATGCAAAGTCATCCACCTCTAGTCAGTTAGAGGATGAGGAGTTAGCACCTGACTCACCCACTTCTGGGCCACTTTGGGCCAGACAGACACTTGAGAGTGTTGGCACTTGGGCAAGAGATCCTGAAGATGACAAACATACTAGGGGGGATTTTTAGAGAGATCCACATGCCTTCTTTGCTTCAGTTTTAGATCCATAGAGTTTTCGAGAGGCATTGGGGGTTCCTGAGTGGGATAGTGATATGGAGAAAGAATATTCTTCCTTAATTAAAAAACACACTTGGGATTTGACTTCACTTCCTAAGGAAAGGAAGATGGTTCGATGTAGGTGGATATATCAGACCAAGTTTGCAGTAGATGGGTCGGTTGATAAGTATAAGGCACGATTGGTTGCCAAGGGTTTCTCATAGGTGGTAGGCATTGACTACTCAGAGACCTTTGCACCCATTGCAAATATGACTTCTATCTGACTCACCTTAGCTATTGCCACAACACATGGTTGGGATGTGCACCAGATGGATGTGAAGAGTGCCTTTCTTCATGAAGACCTAGAGGAGGAGATCTACATGGAACAACTACCAGGATTTTTTCAAGATTCTTCCTTAGTATGTAGACTTAAGAAATATATCTATGGCCTTAAATAGGCCCCTCAGGCATGGTACACCAAGATGGATTCCTTCCTTCTCACAGTGGGTTTCACTAGGTGCCATTCTGACCCCAATGTCTACTTCTTGCGACAAGATGATTCACTCTTGATTTTGGTTCTTTATGTTGATGACCTTTTGATCATTGGGAGTTCTTCATTGGCTATTGCAGTAGTGAAGGCATCTCTCCAAGATATATTTGACATGATAGACTTGGGTTTGTTGCACAACTTCCTTGGCATCGAGATCTCATAGTCAGATTTAGGAATTCCTCTTACACAGCCTAAGTATGCTCTTGACTTATTGGCTCAATTTCACATGGCTGATTATAAGCCATCTTTGACTCCCTTTCTATCAGGATTCAAGCTTGAGGCTGACTATTCTTCACCATTGGTTGATGTCACTCGATATCAACAACTTATTGGTAGTCTCATCTACTTGAATCACACCAGGCCCAACATATCATATACGGTGGGACTTGTCTCCAAATTTATGTAAGAACCTCATGAGCTACATTGGAAATCAGCTAAGAGGATCTTGCATTACATATAGGGTTCACATATATATGAGATTCATTACAGATTTGGCATAGAGGTTGACTTGGTTAGATATATAGATTTAGACTGGGCTGGCGATTCACAGACTCGTAAGTCCACTTCTGGTTATAGTTTCTCTCTAGGTTCTGGTCCTCTCAGTTGGTCTAGCAAGAAGCAGAATGCTATTGCTATATCATCCACAGAGGTAGAGTATAGGGGCGTTGTTAATCCATCTATTGAGGTTATTTGGATTTAGGGGATTATTTTTGAGTTTGGCATTCCTATCAGGCAGCCAACCATCATTTATTGTGATAACCAGAGTACCATTTAGATTTTCAAGAATTTAGTTTAGCACCAGCAGACTAAGCACATAGAGATTCACATGCATTTCATTTGGGAGCTTATTCATAGTCAGGTCATTGACTTAATCTTTTGCTAGTCTTCAAAGTAGGTTGCAGACATCTTCACCAAACCTTTCACTAAGAGCAAGTTCATTCATCTACGAGCTCTTATTGGGGTGTGGTCTACATCTACATTAGCATCATATTTAGGGGGGGCCTTCTAGCCTCTTAATTTATTTTATGTCTCTCTTTTGGGGGGGAGTTTTTTCCTATGGGTTTTCTCCTTTTCTCTATCTTATGGGAGATTGCATTTGTACATGGGTACCTCATCAGGCCTAGTTGTTGGGAACCATTTTATATTTCCACACTGCCCACCTAAGCTACGCTTATGGGGGGGTGTTAGTGTAGGTTTTTATTTTTCCCTATTATTTAATTATGGAAATTATATATTTGTGCATACATGGAGTTTTCCTACATTTATGGGATAGGCTAGCTTATGTGGAGATGTGTGTCATAGATGTGTCATAGGTGTCATAAGTAACTCCTTTGACCAGCTATTCCAGGTATGGGAGTTACTTCTCTATTCTTAGCACCTTGTCACCACCTTTCATGGAGGAGTTACAGTCTATTCTTGGGGTGCTTTGACCACTTTTTGTGGAGGAGTTACTTAAGTGCTTTCCTATATGTATTCTTCACTTTGGCCATCTTACGTTAATGAAATATCGGCTTTTCTCCAAATTGTCTATGCAATTGTCTCTTGTTTTATTTCATTTACTTTAGCATTTTGTGGTATTCACTTGCTTCATCCCGTGCAACCACGACTCGTGCATCCTCATTATTTGGACCTTGGCGAATCCTCTGATAAAAGCTCTAATGAATACTAACTATATGATGATGACTTATTGATGTAAGGGAATCATTAAAAAATGTATAAACTAGTCATAATCATGTGTATTGAGTCTTATAGTATGCCTTAGAAGGCATTTGAATCATCAAATTAGTATTAGAGTGTGTCTAGGTGGCCCTTTAGCATTTTCCTTCCAATTTGGGCATTTGACAATTTAAAATTATGTCTATAAGATTTAGAATTTATTTTATGGTGTTTTTTAGATCTAATGATTGTTTAGGGTCATGAAATAAGTCTAGGTGAGTTATAAAATATCTTATGTAAAAAATGTCAAGAAAACCAAGAAGTGGAGTGGAGTGACCGTACAAGGTAGTTACCAAAAAGAATTAGTTATGTAAAAGAGAATAGCTTCTTGTTTTGTAATAGTTTTGGATTGAATAAAGAGTTAGAGTTTCATAGAAGAGGAGATGAGAAGTATTTATTAGGAATTATGAGGTTATTTAATAGGTTTTATAAAGATAGATGTACAGAGGGATTGAATGTTGAGTGAAGATGGTGGAAGAATTTTGTGCCCTATCCATAGTGATAGTGGTGACTATGTAGAAAGAAAAGATTAATAAATGAAAGAATGTTAGAAATAATATGTCTGTACTTTTTTGTTATTTTAATATTGAATATGATATTTTTGGGAGCCCTTGAAGGCCTAGAATAGTATTTTATTTTGGTAAATGCAATACAGTTGGTGTCTTATTGGACTAAGTCAATTTTCTATGTTGATTCTGAGAAATAAGTATTGATGGAACCCTTTTGATATGATGTTGGATTGTATTCATATGTTAGTTAGGATTAAATTAATTATCTTAGATAAATATATAAACTATATTCATTCCTAATCTTAATGGGAGTTCAATTTGCCCACTTATGTATGCTCTGTTTTCAAATACAGTCAAGGTATGTTTGTGTGTGACTTCAAGAATAGGTATTGAGAATGTGGGAGTTAGAGTAAAGGTTTGAATGGAGTGATTAAAATGGATAAAATAATATTTTTAGGACTAAAATAAATTAATTAAATGTTAAGATAACCAATAATTATTCATACTCTATTCTGGTTGCATTTTAGGCAGGCAGAATGGTAGAATACTACAAGATTCAAGGTAAAAACATGATTATAAGTGAATCAAGTAGAGATGAGTGTTTGGAGAGTTTTATTAATATTAATTAAGTATTTTTTTAACATTTGGATTATAAAAATCCATTGGTAAGGTATACAAGCTTCTAAACCCCTATTGTGAATGGAACATAGTCAGACTATATTAAGGAAAACCACTGTGTAATTTATTGTTTGAGAGAAATAAACATTCATCAAGAGAAGATAAGAATTAAAAAAGTTATATAAACATAAAAAATACCTTAATATAGTCATTATGTAGATTGAACCCCACATTGAATCAATAAACTTAGTTATAACCCTCTCAGGTTGAGACAGTCGATAAGAAACCCTAGTTTTAGGGTAAAATACAAAAGTTGGAGTATCTAGAAAATGAATTAGTAAAAATTGTTGAAATTTTGTAATATAATGGTATTGGACTTGATAAAATAGTTTTTTAGTTTTTTGAATTGGTACGGATCCCTATGAGTGCAATAAAGTTCATTGAGTTGTTAACAGACTCTAAAAGACTTAAATGGCTAATTGGACAGATGGAAGGACATAGAAAAGTGATCAAATGAATGAGATAGGATTATAAAATTTGAGGAGAGATTAAAGAAAATAAAGGGTATCTACAAATATCATCACTTTTAAAATATTCTATGGTACATGACCGTATAGAAGGAATTGCTAGAAGAAAAAGGCTACTAGGTAGCAAGGAGAATTATGGGGTTGAATAGTCATGAGGCTAGCCAAGAATGAAAGAGGGGTTAAAGTGAGTGAATATAAGTTTATAATACAATTGAGAGGTTATCAAAGTTGATTTTTTTTTGTAGGGGGCCTAGAACAAGAATAGATGTGTTGTGGACTAGAGAAGCCATAATTTAGTACAAATTTGTGGAATAGAATAAAGATCAAAGGTAAGAGTGTGATTAAAATAATTTATATGGATGGATATGCCATATTTAATAGTTTCAAAAGTTATGGAAAGATTAGTCAAGAAATCTATCCATAAACATCATAGAGAGATTGCTATCAAACTAAGAGTGGATATTGACAGTGAAAAGAATATGTTCAAATTGAATGCATGAGTTTGATTTTGTAGGTATAAGAGAGGGGTATAGAAGAGTAAGAGTATGATGATATAAATCATTTGGTATCAAAGACCGAAAATTTCATTGGGTAGTAGAGAAAGGAAAACAACAAGCATGACAAGGTACTTGTTAATTATGTTTTCATTTTGTGTTTTGATTTGATGATTTGAAGTGTGAATAAAGGTAGAGATTGTGGTAGAAATACCTAAGCCATTAAAGGCTTGTTGATGAATGAGAGAGCTATTGAGAAGCTCATGAGAGAGAATCTTATAAGTGATCTTGAGAGAGTTCTATAGGTAGGACAAGAGAAAGAAGTCATCCCAAGTGAGGATAAGAGAGAGATTGACTCCAAGAGAGAGAGATAAACCAAGTGAATGGTCAAGATGTGAAAAGTGAGAGAAGGTTTGTTAGAAAGAGGTATAGGTCCATATGAGTCCAAGGAATTTATAAAAATATTAAAGGAGATGAGGAAAGAGAGAGAAAAGAAGAAACAGGGCAAAGTGGAAGAGAGCTACAATAAGGAGATGAAAAGAATAGAGATGGAGAAAGAGATGATAAAGATGAGGTAGTAGATGGATATGTTGGTGGTGATGATAGAGAAGATAAGAGAAATGGGAAAACCATTATGTGGATGGGTGATGAGGAAGAATCCACTCAAGTGGACAATCAAGCAACAAATGAAGAAAAGGAAGAAGGAAGCCATGAGAAAGGAAAGGAAGTAGAAGAAGTTGCTTTGAAAGTAACTCAAGAGTGAAATGAAGAAATACAAGATGAGGATGAAATAAGATGAATAAGAGCACCATGAGATGGGTGAGATGAAATTGAGTGAAGCACAAGGTGACAGTCGTATCTAGCTAGATGAAAATAAGGATAAAGATGAAGTGGATTAGGTTGGAAGCCTCATTGAAGGCTTGGATAAGGAGATACAAACACATGAAGAAGGTATGAATTATGATTTTTTATTTGTATATGAAATAAATAAGAAATTAGAGGTAGAATTTGTAGCCTTGGAGAATGATTTTCATGGTAAAGTGAAGTAAAAATAAGAAGAAATGCAAGTTACAACAGTTGAACCTCATATGAATGATGGAAAAGAGCATGGAGAAGCAATGATATTAACAACACAACAGGTTGAATATGTAAAGCCTTATGAAGGCTTGAATTTTATGAAGACAACAACTAGGCAAGAGATTGATTTTGTATTGGTTGGAGGTATGAATATGGAAGTAGAAGAAGCTGAGAATATAGTGGTAGCAACAACATATTGGGGCATGATCAACCCATATGACATAGACAAGGAGGAAAGAAAGAGTGCACATGAAGTGAAATTTGATACAAGAAAGAGGTGGAAGTAAGAAGGTATACTTGACCATGATAGAGACAAGAAAGAGAGTAAAAAGGAACAAATGAATCATGAAGGAAAAGGAGTAGTTGTAGATGATCCCAGAGAGAAGAATTAGAAAACACAAAAGAAGCATACAATAGTGCATTGGAGCTACATTCTTTCTTTCCCTAGGGGTATGATGAAAGGAAATAATTAAAAAATGTAAAAATTAGTCATAAGTAGGTGTCTTGAGTCATACGGCATTTGAATCATCAAATTGGTCTTAGAGTGTGTCTAGGTGGCCCTTTGGCATTTTCCTACCAATTTGGGCATTTGAAAATTTAAAATTATGTCTATAAGCTTTAGAAGGTATTTTGTGGTGTTGGGTAGATCTAATGATTGTGTAGGGTCATGAAATAAGTCTAGGTGAGTTAGAAAATATCTTATGTACAAAATGTCAATAAAACCAAGAAGTGGGGTGCAGTGACCATACAAGGTAGTTACCAAGAAGAATTAGTTATAGAAAAGAGTATAGTTTCTTGTTTTGTAATAGTTTTAGATTGAATAAAGAGTTAGAGTTTCATAAAAGAGGAGCTAGGAAGTAGTTAGTAGGAGGTTAGTTAATAGGTTTTATAAATACATAGGTACATAAGGATTGAATGTTGAGTGGAGATGGTGGAAGAATTATGTGCCCTAACTATAATGACAGTGTTGACTATGCATAAATAAAAGATTAATAAATGAAAGAATGTTAGAAATAATATGTCTATACCTTTTTGTTATTGTAATCTTGTATATGATCTATTTTGGATCCCTTTATGGCCTAAAATAATATTTTGTTTTGGTAAATGCAATATAGTTGGTGTCCTATTGGACTAAGTCAAGTTTTGTGTTGATTCTAAGAAATCAGTATTGATGGAACCCTTTTTGATATGCTACTGGATTGTATTCTTGTGTTAGTTACACTTAAATTAATTATCTTGGATAAATATATAAACTATATTCCTTCTTAATCTAAATGGGAGTTCAAGTTTCCCACTTATGTATGCTCTGCTTTCAAATACAGTCAAGGTATGTTTGTGTGTGACTTCAAGAATAGGTATTGAGCATGTGGGAGTTAGATTAATGGTTGGAATGGAGTGATTAAAATGGATAAAATAATATTTTTAGGATTCAAACAAATTAAGGAGCTGTTAAGATAACCAATAATTATTCATACTCTATCCTAGTTGCATCTTAGGTAGGTAGAATGGTAGAATACTATAAGATTCAAGGTAAGAATGTGATTATAAGTCAATCAAGTAGAGATGAGTGTTTGGAGAGTTTTATTATTGTTAATAAAACATATTTGTAACCTTTGGAGTGTCAAAAACCATTGGTAGGGTATACAAGATTCTAAACCCTTATTGTGAATGGAACACAATTAGACTGTGTTAGGAAAAAACCACTATGTAATTTATGTTTGAGAGCAATAAACATTCATCAAGAGAAGATAAGACTTTAGAAATTTATATAAAAATTAATAGACCTTAATCTAGTCATTAGGTGGATTGAAACCCCACATTGAATCAATAAACTTAGTTGGAACCCTCTCAAGTAGAGACAATCTGCAGGAAACCCTAGTTTTAGGGAAAAATACAAAAGTTATAATATATAGCAAATGAACTAGTCAAAATTGTTGAATTTTTTAATCTGATGGTATTGGACCCGAGGAAAGATATTTTTAGGTTTTTGAGTTGGTACAGATCTGTATAGGTGAAATAAAGCTGATTGAGTTGTTAACAAACCCTAAAAGACCTAAAATGAATGAGATGGAAGGACATATAAAACTGATAAAATTAATGAGATAAGCCTAAAAAATTTGAGGAGAGACTAAAGACAATAAAGGGTATCTACAAATATCATCACTTTTACATGATTCTATAGTACATAACTGTACAAAAGGAATTGTTAGAAGAAAAGGCTACTAGGTAGCAAAGAGAATTGTGAGGTTTAATAGTCATGAGGCTAGCCAAGAGTGAAAGAGGGGTTAAAGTGAGTGAAGATAAGTTTATAATACCATTGAGAGGTTATACAAGTTGATTATTTTCTATAGATGGCTTGGAACAAGAATAGATGTGTTGTGGACTAGAGAAACCATAACTTAGTACAAGCTTGTGGAATAAAATAAAAATCAGAGGTAAGAGTATGATTAAAATGAGTTAGAGGGATGTATATGAGGTATTTAACAATTTAAAAAGGTAGGGAAAGAGTATTCAAGAAGTTTGGCCATAAACATCATAGAGAGATTGATATCAAACCAAGAGTGGATGTTGACAATGAAAAGAAGTTATGCAAATTGAATGCATGAGTTTGATTTTGAAAGTATAACAGAGGGGTATAGTAGAGTAATAGTATGATGATATGCATCACTTATAAACTTGTTTCCAAAGACATAAGTATCCTATAACAAAAAAGAATGTGTCAAATCATAATTACAATGGAGAGGGACTAGGCCATCATGAAAATGGCATCTAAGAACCTATACAAGTTTGTGTAAATAAATAATCTCATGGAATAAAATAAAACCCCATGGTGATAAATATGATGATATTAGTAATACTTATTTTATCTTCGAGGAAACTTCTTCTGACATTGAAAAATGGTCATCTCATATCCAATATAAATATCTTGCTTCCACTAACCTTTTTAATGACACTATTGTCCTAACAATAAAGTTTGATGTCTAATACCCTAAACCTATCAAATGGGACCAACAAGATCACACGCCAATTTATTTTTTCTAAATGATGAAACTATCACATAATTCATGAGACTTCAAGATGAGATCCCACCAGGGGATCACAAAAGGGATTTAATATCAACCTTGATATATCAACATATTTTGGGAAGTAGGAAGAGTTCCTTAGTCATAATAAATTTAAAAATCATAAAAATAAATAAAAAATTGAAGTCTCATTGTGAAAACCTATTTTATGCGCTATTGGACCAAAATATCAAAATCAAGAAAATAAAGATGAGTTTATTGGTGAAAACCTCTCTAAGGTACTGATAGATAAATAACTCAACCTTCCTACTCTACCAACAAAATTTTAGGATGAATATACATCACTTATTGAATTATGGATGTCAACATTAGAAAAGAGGATAATCCTAAGAACATTCAAATTGGGGATCACAATAGAAATTTCGGTCAACCTCATAAAATAATTTGTAGATTTATTTGCTTGGTCATATGTTGACATGACCAAACTAGATCCATATCTTGTGGTATAATACCTTGTTGTACATGAAAATGCTAAAACTATCAAACAAAACCTAATAAAATTACATCCCAAAGTTGCCCTTCTTATTAAGGAATAATTTAAAAAACTCTTAGATGTTGGCTTTATATGACTAATCAACTACTCTTACTAGATATCTAACATTGTTCCTATTAGAAAGAAACCAACAAGCATTAGAGTATGCACATGGTTTTGACATCAATAAGGTGTGTCCAAAAGAAATTTTGTGTGAGATTATTGGTCCTAATTCCCCTTAGTATCATGACACATACACTTACCTCCATGACCACACCATCCCTCCAACTATTTCACCTAATCAACTAAAATCCTTCATCCAATGTGAATTTTACTTTACCCTCCTTGGAGAAATCCTCTATTGTAGGGGTTATAATGGTACCTTGTTAAGATGTTTAAACTTAAAAGAAGCCAGCTTAGCAATCAAGGAAGTTCACAATGGAATATTTGGAACACACATTAGTGGCATGATCCTAGTAGATAAATTATTTAGAACAAGTTACTATTGGCCTACCAAAGTGTGAATCAAATGAATTACATATTTCAAGGATCTAATGCTATCAAAAAATTCAAACAATTTTAAAAAAATTATTAAAAAATCAAAACAGATAAAAAAATTGTCTAGAGTGAAAACCATTTTATGGTGCCTTGGGAAAGTACCATGATGAAAACTAGTTTTTGACATCATGCATAAATATATTATCTACAAGTACCCTACACTTGGGGGCTTGCCCATTCCATTCAATCCTAGCAATCATAAACCATTATTACCATCATAACCATTCGTATCCTTATTTTTGACTATTGACACCTAAAACTCTTACTTCAAGTTAAATAACCTCTATATGAAACTTTAGAAACATGGGACTAAGTGTGGTCTGTAAAGCAACCTCCAAGATTTTAGAAGTTAGATCTTCATTTGAATTTTGGGGGAAAAAAATATGAGGAAGGGAAATAAATAACATAAAGATATAAATCTAAATGGAGGTGATATGCCAAGATATTTGAAACATTTACCTACGCTTGCCTAAAATAGCACAAATCCTTAACACTATAGACCATAAAGGAGCCTAAAGCATGAATTAAGATATATAATGAAAGCAAATATCTATACTATAGAAGCAAAAGAATAGAAATAGAAAATAGAGACAAATTTCAACTCTAAATTAACATAAAACATCACATCCTATTCATTGTAGATGGGGAACAAAATATAGAAGGCCATAAAAGGCACATACAAAGCATCCAAAATGCATCCGTGAGGTGCACCTATTAAGGTTGTATAATAAAAAACCTAACTATTGCTATCCTAGTCTATTACAATGGCTTCTCATAAACTAGCAAGAATTACAAATAATAATAACCAACCCCTTAAAAAAGAAACAAGTTATAAATAAATAGGTGAGGTGAATGCCTGAGGGAAATGACACCTATAGATTCCCTCACTTACACCCATGATGACACCATTACAACTGAAAGGAGGTCTCAATCTCATGAGTGTAATTGGCCTCTAGATCCTAAATATTACGTAACTACATTGTTTTATTAAGGTCATAACACTTGGGAGAAATGAGGTGGTGCCATGTGTATGCTCTTAGATCTATCATGCTTATACTAAATTTAATGACCTTGGTCCTCTAAAAAATAAATATATTATAACTTAGGCTATGCCCAAAGTGTTTCAAAATATTTTTTTGAAAGGGGGGACCCATACTATTGTCCAATGGTGCTCCTTTAAATTTTGGTAGACCAACACTATTCTTGGGAAAGCACGAAAGTGATGCATGTCAAACTGGTGATTCTCTAGAGAGGGTGGGATATTCCTTGGTGAGGTTGAGTATGGAGGTGCCATGTCTCGAATAGATGCTCTTATGGAAATATTTGGGTGTTCCCCTACCTAAAATGAGCATGAGGGTACCATGCATTGAAAACTGATTTGATCTTCCTATTAACCTCTTAGTAGGGCCCATCTTTCCTCTCATCAGCTAATGGCACTACTTCAAGGCCCATACCAAAATAAAAAGGATTTAAAAATCATGAGGGAGCGATGTGTTGAGCTCATGTTCTACCTGAGTGAAAATAAAGTCTCCTTAAGCCAGATGAGCGTCATGTTACCACATGTTGAAAGTGGACAAAGGCCATAACTTAGGCAAAATTTTGAGAAAGGGGGCTTAAAGAAGAAAGGGATCAAAAGGGAATCTATTGAAAAGTTCCAAGGAACTATGTATCTATCAAGTGATCCCAAAGAAGAAATGAACTACTCTAAAATGAAAACATCAATTATTGATCCACAGTTCCTGGCAACTCACAGGGGTGTTTGCCTATGGATGAGAGAACCCAAAAGCTTTGGCACTCAGACCAATCAAAATAAAACTACAAAAATAGGAAGAAGTTATAGAAAACTAATAGTTTTGAAGGGTCACCTGTAAGGGTACCCACTCTTCCTCCTTTGGCTGGGTCTTCTTACTAAGATCCTTAAAGGCTCTATCCATATCAATTATCTCATTGAAGGAGATGTTTCCAAAGACTTTAACCACTGTCAGTGTCTAAAATTACAACTGGGTAAGTGGATGAAAAATGTTATCCACCTCAAAGACATCAAGTGATTAATCAAGAGCTATGAACATGGTCTGGTCATTCTGCTTCTACTCAATTAGTACTTTGATTTGGTCCTCAGGGAGGATGCTGTTATTAGTCAAGAAAGGAGAGGGGAGTCCTAACTAGATTAATTATTTAATTTGTCCTCACCTTTCTTAGACTAATTAATCCAAGGATTTAAGGAATGCCTTGTATTTATTTTCTACCTTGTTTTATCCCAATAATTTATTAACCTTCACCACTGCTTGCCTTTGGTTGGTCACCCCTGCTGCTACTAATGCTTTAGGAGAAGCATTGCAGAGCTTTTGAATGAGGATCTGTGACTCTAGGACCTTTAGGGAGATGAAATAAATCATTTGATTAACTAATTCACTTACTTGAGAGGATAGATTTTGCATGTTTATGATGAAGGTTAGTGCTCTCTTCAGGTTTGCCACCATAGTCTTGATCTATTCCCATAGGATTTATATAGTTATTGGACTATGGGAAGGATTGCAATGGCCTTTGGGTGAGTAGTGAGGTTGTTTTTCAAAATTTTAGTCTCCTAGTCCTTGACCAAGGATTCTTATTGTACTTGGTGCTATAATTGTTGAATGACCAATCTTAATCATGGATATTTTGGAGAAATTCAACTCACTCCTCTTTTTCTTCTAGCTTGAGCTCGATAGCTAATCATGGCTAGCTTCCACCTATAAATTTTTATTTGGGATGCTATCCTGGAGGTCAGGCCATGCCTTGTGGATAGTAATTAGATGAAGTATTTAAGAATATGCCATTTTAGAGCATAAATTCATAGATATTAGATATGAGTAAGGCCTTTGCATTATCAAAGATGACTATTTTAGGTGGTCGAACCTAGCAATGAGCTCTTCTAAGAAGCTGAGGATCACATTCTTGATCATTTACCTTAGTGGGACCACTTTGGTCCATCGAGTGAAGTAGTTGATGGCCATTAATATCTATTTATGGCCCATGTTGGATACTGGGTTGATCATCCTAATAAATTCTAAGCCCCATTATGCAAAGGGCTCATCGATCATGATTAAGTTGAGAGGCATGGCTGAATTTTTTCTCTTCTCAATGAATAATTAGCATTTTTGGCACTTCTTAACTACTTGGTGGTAGTTCACAAACATGGTCAGCTCATAATAACCTATGCACATGACTTTCATCATGGTAGTTTTGGTTGAGAAGTGACTGTTAGGGGGAGTGAAGTGCATATCTTGGAGAATTTTATCCACTTGGGGCTTATCAACACATTAGAGGAAATCTCCATAAAAGTTCCTTTTGAATATAACCCCTTAAACTAGTATGTAATTAGACCCTTGTACCATATAGAAATGCCTTATATATATGGGGAGGTCATCGAGATACACACCAGTCTACATGAAGTGGAATCTGTCGATCACCCAAGACCCATCCACTTCGAATTGGTTCACTAAGGCTACTTTAGGTGTGCTTTGATTCTCCATTGGGACATATACAAACTGAGATAGGTACTCACAAATCCCTCTTCCTCTGATTACCTTTGTCAGCCTAAATTCTACATCATATTCTAAGATCTTGGTGATCTAATTGGCCCTCTTTTCTATAATCTCTCTTTCCATGATGTATTTGTGGATACTTAAGTGTACCACATACACCATTATTTTGTTGCCTTCCACTAAGTGCCTAAACTTCTTAAGGATTTTAATGATGGAAAAGACTTATTTCTTTATAGAGTTGTATTTGGTTTCATACCTATGTAACATTCTAGAGTAGAACATGATCAGGTGCTCTTCTCTTCCCTCCTCTTCCTTTTGAGTTAGCACAGCCATGAGGCTATGCTCACTCCCATAGACATACATGATGAATTTATTAGAAAAGTTAGGGTTAATAAGTATGGGTATGGCATATATTATGATTTTGATTTCTTTGAATGCTATTCTTCTTTTAGGTTTCCATTTGAAAACATGGTCCTTTATCATTAAGGTGATTGTCCTAACCAATCTAGCAAAGTACGATATGAATCTACTGATGAAATTGATATTTTTAAGGGAAGATTATACCATTTCTTGTTTACTAAAAAATTCAAGTCTATAATGACACTTATCCTTTTTATATCAATGGAAATCCCATCTTTGGATACTACATATTCAAGTAGTTTACCCTGGGGAACGCTAAAGACACACTTTTTGAGGTTTAGGGACACCTAAAACTCTTGGCACCTTTAGAAGACCATTTCTAAATAGTTGAAGTGGTCTTCTTTCCTCTTATAAAATATAGTGAGATCATCTGGGTAGATGAGGATGATCTCATTAATTATCCCTTTGAAGGCCACATCCATCTCTCATTAAAACTTTACCCTAACATTAAAAAGGCCAAAAGGCATGTTTGCATATGTGAAGTTCCCCAATTTGTGGTGAAAGTAATTTTGTGTTGATCATCTTCTTTCACCCATACTTGGTTATACCAGGAAAAACCATCCAATAATGAAAACATCTCCACTCTTACTACTATTTGGAGGATTTACTCCATAGAGGGGAGAGGGTAATGGTCTTTCAAGGATGCCTTTTTCAGATCTTGGAAATCCACACAATCATATTTCTCCACTCTTATTTTTCATGGGGACTAGGTTGGACACCCAAGTCGAATGCTTAATTGGGTATATGATCTTTGAGTCAATTAGCTTCCTTAGCTCCTAGGCTATTAGGGACTAGATATTTAGGCTCATCAGCCTTTATTTTTTCCTAACCAACTTGGATCCTTACATCAAATCCATGGTGTGCTTAATGACCTCTTGGTCATACCCCTTTAGGTCATCATAAGTCCATGTGATGATACCTTCATATTTGTCACAAAAGGACACTAAATGCTCTTTATCTCTCTAAGGAACATCCCTTCTAACCTTCATATTTCTTCCACCCCCAACATCAAGCTCACAATAATCACTTTTATATGCAACAAACTTGCATTCGTCTTTCTTTGCATCATTGAAATCAAAGAGTTTTTCTAAGGTGATGAGACCTTTTGGGAGCTTGTTGGTTTTCAAATATATAAATGGTCTCTATAGGATTCCTAAATTTTTGGTTGAAGTTATTCTATGAACTCATAAGATACTAGAGGAACATTACAATATGAGTGTCATTTTCAAATACTTGTTAGTTATAGTCATTATGTAAGATAGCGAGTCTGATGATTACCCACACTTCTTACTCATTTGTAAATAAGTCTGTTATTGGGTCAAATTGGGATCCCACTATTTCCATCCTATCAGCCTCTACATTCATATTTCTTGGGATGATCTAAATATTAAAAGCTTCAATTAGGTCCCATATGTGGTGGTGGTGAGATTTCATGCATATATGTTTCATGGATACTACCCCTCTTACCTATCTTACTACTAATTTAGAATTATCAAATACCCTTAGGTACTTGATGCCCATTTACTCAACAAGCTTGAGGCCATGGACTAGGGCCTCATATTCAGCCTCATTATTTGTACAAGTAAACTAAAACCAAAAGGCTTAGAGGGTCTCCTTTTTGGAGGGGCATATTAGTCAGATCCCAACCCTAGAGATGGTCTTGCATTTTGCACCATCAAAACACAGTGTCTAGAATCCAAACACATCCCTAAGATTTTTTCTTTGATCTCCTTACTTTTTCATGACCTCGAGGATAACCTATTCTTCATCATGAATAACATAGGTTCCAAGTCTAGTCATATGAAATTTTGTGAATAGATCACTTTCAATAAATTTATTAATCATGGCCTCCTCTTCAGGGATTCCATTGTTAGCTACCCTTTCTTATTTGAGAATTTCAATGTAGTGCATCTTCATATTTGAGAATGAGGTGTGTATTTCTTTGAAGTTCACCATTAATTCATCTACTATATGTTTTGGGTGAAGAGGTTTAGATAACACCTTCAGCTTTAACCCATACTTGGTCCTCAAAATCAAGTGAGACCAGTCCAATGATAGACATCCACTAATCTTGGTGGTGATATCTCTTGACAAACATAGGCCAAAAATGGGTGAGATGTCTATCACTACAATGTCTTATGGCACAATGATGCTTGAACAAGAGTAAAATGTAAGGGGAAAGGCCCAAATGATTCTTAGGGTCTAAATCTTCTTTTCATCTAGCTGCATCACCCCTTTATTTAAGGGTTCATATTTCAATTATAGTGTCTCAATTATCTATTTGGGCATCACTATGGTGCTCATGACCAAGTTAATCATGGAATTATGAAGTAAACTTTTACCCATAATCAAAGGTAAGTAGAATGGGGTGGGTTTTTTTTTACTAACCCCTTCCTTGGTGTTGATGAATGCAGAGGGTACTTAGGGCTATGTAACCTCACTGGTTTCTTTCCATTTTTCCTTTAAAGGCTCTACAACTAGATTTATTTGTATGGGCTTCTCTTTCTCCTGTAAGGCCTCCTCTAGTAGAGCCTTCTATTTAGGGATAAACAAGACATCCCAAAGGGAGACATTAGCTAATACCTTCTTCAATGACTCAACCATGTTATACAACTTTAGAGGTGGTACCTTGGGGTCTTTTACCTTACCTTGTACCACCTCACCCTACTTCAGATAGACCACAAGTGGAGGTTGTGGCATTGGATTCTTTTCAAAGGTTACTTTGGGCCTTGTGGAAGCCGTGGGGCTTTCATCCAATTCTTTTTTGGAGCATGTATAGTAGTCTGATTAAAGCTATAGAGCTTTATACACTAGTACTTCATTAGCAAATACCACATCCTCACCTTCCATCTAGGATAAAAGGGTATGATCTGAGGCTATTTCTTCCTCTTACTCTAGGGACAAACCTTATATTTGTGCCATCAACATGGTGTCTTTAAATCCTAGAGATTGGTATCTATAGGCTGAGTTTAGTACATTCCCTTGTCAACTCTGCTTGGTGACCTTCTATTGTAAGTTACTCATAAAATTTTGGGGTCTGTGGGGTTCATTGTAGGGGAAGCACCATGATTTATAATCATCTTCCAAGTTATTTTGGCCAACCATTAGCTCTCTATTTGTACTTGGTGACACTATGTGCAAAGGGTTTATTATTGTAACCATCTAATTTGTGAGTTGCATCTGATGGTTTGGTGCTTGGTAGCTTGAAGCTTGGTGATTTGGTCTTTGCATTTCTTGGTATTTATTCTATTGATAAGGCGGTATTCTCTCTTGATAGTTGTCGTAAGAAGTTTCTAGAGGTGTAACATGTTACCTCTTAAGATTAATTATCTCATTGGAGAAGTTCCTCAAAATACTCTTCATATCATTGATTTTATCTACCAATGAAGATGCAATAGATGTATTCACCTGAGTATGTAGGTACACATACATGGAAGGGGGTGGGGTCCCTAAGGTGCTCAAGATATCTTCTTGCAGAGACATAGATATCTTAGGGAACATCAACATCAGTGGTTGAAGAGGCAGTCTTCCTACATCTATTAGGTTGTTTTCAGCCCTTAGCATGATGTCATGTGCATTTAGCAACATCTAGCCTCTAAGTGATTAGATCATGACCACAATATCTAAATTGAGGGCTTTGAGATAAAACATAATCACTATGCCCATGGGTAGTCAAGCTACCAATGGGATCCTTTACTAGGTCTTTTTAAACTTGGTATTAAAATCAACCATAGCCTCTTATGGGGCCCTCTTAATGGTTATTAAATATTGTAAGAGGAATGATCGGTCTACCTTCTCATTTAAATGCTCAAATAACTTGCTACCAAGGTCATCCTAGGTCCTGATTGAGTTAGTTGACAAATATTGGTACCAATCAAGAGCCCACACTTCAAAAGAGGCTGCTAGTAGCCTTATGGATACATTTTGTGTGTTGACATAGTGCATGGTACACACATTAGCCATATTTTGGAGGTGTTTAATCACTGTCTTGAAGTATTCTCCCAAAAACTTAGGAAGCACCTTCAAAGCATTGAGAGGGATTGGATCCCATATGACTAGGGGTATCAGAGGGATAAGTGGGTTGCTGTTGTCCCATGACATAAAGTTCCTTAGTGGGCTTGGATGTGCTATTTAATATTTTTGTTGTTGTTACACAATAAAAGACCCTAAATCTCTTTAGTGAGCAGGAGCTCCCAAAGGTAGAGTTAGTAGATTCAAATTATTTATAGTGTATGATCTTGTTATGGGCCTATGGATCATAAACTTATGCTTTTAGTTGACCAAACTAGTAGATAGGGTCCCATCAGACATGCTAACAAATAAAACCATTGATGCCTAAAAATATTGCTTTAGGTTAAGAAACCTCTATGGGAAGCTTTATAGATGTGGGACTGAGTGCAGTTTGTAAATCAACCTCTAGGATTTTAGAAGCTAGCTCTTCATTCAAATTTGGGGTGATAAATAACATAAAGAGATAAACCTAAATGGAGGTGATACACCAAGATAGTTGAAACATTTACCTATACTTGCATAAAATAACACAAATCCTTAACACTATAGATGATAAAGGAGCATGAAACATGAATTAAGATCTATAATGCAAGAAAAGATCTATACTATAGAAGTAAAAGAATAGATATATCAAATAGAGACAACTTTCAACTCCAAATTAACATAGAACATCACATCCTCTTCATTGTAGATGGGGAATATAATATAGAAGGCCACAAAGGGAACATACAAAACATCTAAAACACATCCATGAGGTTCACCTATTAAGGTTTCAAAATAAAAAACCTAATTATTGATATCCTAGTCTATTACAATGGTTACTCATAAGCTATCAAGAATTGCAAAAAATAATAACCAGCCCCTTACAAAAGAAATGAGCTTTGAATAAATAGGCAAGGTGAATGCCCGAGGGAAATGACACCTGGACATTCCCTTACTTGTACCCATGATGATATCATTTCAACTAAAAGGAGGTCTTGAGCTCATGAGTGAAATTAGCCTCTAGATCTTGGATATGACATAACTGTCTTATTTTGTTAAGGCCACTATGCTAGGAGAAATGAAGTGGTGCCACATGTATACTCTTAGATATGCCATGCCTATGATATATTCAATAACCTTGGTCCTCCAAAAAATCAATAGATTATACCTTAGGCTAAGCCCAAAGTGTTTCAAAAATATTATTCAAAAGGGGGGACCCACACCATTATCCAATGTCACTCCTTTAAATTTTGGCAGACCAACACTATTCCTAGTCAAGTGTAGAAATGATGCATGTCACACTAGTGCTTCTCTAGAGAGGGAGGGGTCTTCCTTGGTAAGGTTGAGCACAAAGGTGCCATGTGTTAAACATATGCTCTTTTGGAGAGAGCCAAGCGTTCCCTTTCCTGAAATGAGCACAAGGGTGCCATGCATCATAAACTGCATTGATCTTCCTATTAATCGCTTAGTGGGGCCCATCTTTCCTTTCATTGGCCAATGGCAATTTTTGAAGTCCCATCCCAAAATATAAAGGATTTAAAAATCATGGGGACACCACATATCAAGCTCATGCTCCACCTGAGTGAAAATAAATTCTCCTTGAGTCAAATGAGCATCGTGTTACCATGTGTTGAAAGCAAATGAAGGCTAGCACTTAGGCAAAATTTTGAGAAAGGGGGCCTAAAGAAAAAAGGGACTGAAAGGGGATTTACCAAAAGGTGTTGAGGAACTATGTATCTTTGAGTGAGCTTGAAGAATAAATGAACTACTCCAAAATGAAAACATGGATTATTGATCCATATTGACCTTGATAAAGACATGAAAAAGTATTGAAACATGTTTTGGAAATATCTTGGTATATCAAATCTTCTTTGGAGCACACTACATTGCATCATTATAATGGCACATGGATGATTAGGCACATGGTTTTTATGCAACATAGTACTTGGATATCCAATCTTGAATCCATAAATAATAACATTCACTACTACCTCCACCCCTGATGTTAGAACTAGTTTTACCTTTGTTTCATAGCCTCATCATTAGTTAAAAATCTAAACAAATAGAAAAGTCAAAAATCCAAAATAATTTATCTTGTCCTTAGTCATATTAAAATTATTGTTCATATTTGAAATAATAATTACAGATTTCTTAGGATATATCATTTTGAATCCAACCTCCTCACATATATTATTGTTGGAAATATTGTCATTGATGTCAAAGGTCTAACATTTTTGGTGATAAAGGCCCCATTGCATTTAATGATGTTTGTAATTGTTATATCTTGGCTAATGTGAGTTAATATTTATTTAATATTAATGAATATATTTTTGGTTGCATATGAGACAAAAGAAGGGCCCATGGAGAAGTCAAAGAGCCACGGGGTAAAGACAAAATAAGGATGTGATGCATTTTCCCATGAAGAGTCATCTTGGGGAATTCCAAGAGTCACCAAGTGAAGACAAAAGAGGAAGGACACAATTTATCATGAAGGGACATTTTAAGGAATATGAATAGTAACCAAGATAAGGACAAAAGAGGGAAGGATGTTTTTGCTTATGAAGGGTCACCACATGACTTTTCAAAGGCAAGGATATGAAGGGTCACACAAGTTTGGTGCCATTTTCCATTAGGATTGAAGGGTCACAAAGGGGGAAGGCCAAAGGTAATTTGGAAAGATATAAATAAAGGATTGAGAAGCCATTTGTAATATGGAAGATAGAGGTTGATTTGATATTGTAATATCTAGCTTAGAAGAGCATTTGAGAGAGAAGAATATGATTTGTATTTGTTATATCTAGCTTAAGAAGAGCAAAGGTGAGAGAGAGGAAAGAGATATTGTATTGAACTATCATTTGTTGAGATAGAAACATTGAGAGATAGGTGTGTGGTATACACAAGGGGGTTGGTGCTTTTGTGGGTTTGTGCTCATGAATTGTTGATGGGTTGGTGCTTGGCAAAGGAATTGGTGCTCACGAATTATTGCTAGATTGGTGCTCGGCAAAGGGGTTGGTGCTCCTGTGGGTTGGTGCTCAGTAAAGGGGTTGGTGATCCTATGGGTTGGTGCTTGGTAAAGGAGTTGGTGCTCCTGTGGGTTGGTGTTCGGCAAAGGGGTTGGTGCTTTTATGGGTTGGTGCTCATGAATAGTTGCTGGGTTGGTGCTCAACAAAGGGTTTGGTGCTCCTGCAAGTTGGTGCTTGTGAATATTATTTGGGTTGGTGCCCATTCATATACTTGAGATTGTTCTCTGTGGTTCTTCTCACATTGAGTTTCTATGTTATATTTGGTGTCTCTCTCTATCTTGTGTGGTGTTTATTGTTTGAGTTTTATTGAATATCTTGAATGTTTGATTAAGTGGAATTTGGTTAAAGGAAATTTTTATAAGATATATGATATGCTGATTCACCCCCCCTCTCAGTATATCTCATGCTTAACAATTGGTATCAGAGCAGGTTCCTTTTTGAAAAGTTTTACAGCTTGAAGGTAGATCGGGAAAGCACAATGGCTGGGTCACAGGAAGGATTTTATACAAATAAGACACCTTTGTTTGAAGGGATGAATTATGATTTTTGGAGCATGATAATGAAGGTTTATTTGATGGCCCTTGGATCCAACATATAGAAAGCAGTGGTGGAGGAATATGAAGAGCCACAGACATCTGTAATTACTCCAGTAGAAAAGAAGGAAAGTGAATGTAATGCTAAAGCTTTAAATGATATTTTATGTGGTTTATGTGAATATGTATTTGTTAAATTTATGCAATGTAAATCTGCTCATGAAACTTGGGTAAAACTTGAGAATATTTACAAAGGTGATGGAAAGGTTCAGCGAGCTAAGCTTCAGACTTTTAAAAGGTAGTTTAAAAGTTTGAAGATGGAAGAAGAAGATATAGCAAGTTATCTCTTACGAGTTGATCAGATCATAAATTAGATTCAAGGTCTTGGAGAAACTTTGGATGAGTCAATGGTGGTACAAAAGGTTTTGAGATCTCTACCAATGAGATATGATGTAAAGGTTTCAACAATCGAGGAGATGAAAAATTTAGCCAAGCTAAAGATGGATGAGCTTCATGGTATTCTCACGACATATGAGATGCAGATAGAATAAGATAAACCCTCAAAGAGAGAAGTGGCTTTTAAGACATCAAAGAAAGAGAAAGCTAAGATTCAAGAATCAAGTGATAGTTCCAGTGATGATGAAGATGACAACATAACACTTTTCTGTCACAAGCTGAAAAGAGGAACAGGTAAATATCAAGGAAAATTACCTTTTAAATGTTTTAATTGTGGAAAGATTGGACATTTTTCAGCTATATGCCTAAATAAGGGTAATGATGATGAAGAAGAAAAGCCTACATATAAGAAGAATTTCAAAGGCAAATCTAAGAAGGGATTCAAGAAGAAGAGCTTGTATTCTAAGGATCCTAGCTCAGTTAAATATAGTGGAGTCAGCGATTCAGAAGAAGAAGAGATTCTATTCATGGCCATACATGAAGGTGATCAAGAAGAAGAAGAGGAAGAAGCTGAAGTGAATATGGAAGGAGAACTCATTTGTGCCCTTGAAGAGTTAGAAGCTGTTCAAAAGAAGAATCAAAGATTAAAATGCCAGATTGAGAAAAATGAAAAGGAGTCAAAGGAAATTATTGATGATCTAACAACACACTTGGAAGAAGCCAATAAGAATGAAGAAGATCTCACAACATAGTTGGAAATAGCAAGAAAAGAATGCCAAAGGTATGTTATTGAAATTTCCTCTTTAAAAGAAGATATTGAGAAAGCAGTCAATGATAAAGTAGTTAGTGATTCAAAATTTGAGGATAGCACTAACATGCTGAATAAGATATTGGAAAGTCAAAAAGCAAATTCAGATAAGACAAGGATCTATTTTGAAAATAAAAAGAGCTATGCTGAAGCTCTTAAAAAAGAGGAAACAAAAAGGGGAGAAGTGAATAATACAAAGGACATTTCAAATAGAGAAGGCTGGAAGGAAAAAAGCTACAAAAGGCAATTAGGTCAGAGATATAAAGATAGGTCTTATTTTTATGGCTATTTTTTTTATTGTAATGGATATGGTCACAAGAAATTAGAATGTAGAAAAAGATCTAACAATTTCAGAAATAAGGAGAAGGAAAGTCAAGTAGAGTCAAGCAGAAGCCACAACTCTTTTGCTCCTCTATCAAGCTTTGATGAAGAGACCATAATATGCTACAAGTGCAACAACTTCAGACACATAGCTCGGTATTGTAGAAGTGTGTTTGATTCAGTCAAGAAGGATCAGAGTTTCAAAGCTCCATTCATCAAGAAGAAGGTTCAAACATGTTCATGGCAGAAGAAACAACTTGAAGATTTTATGATGGTTCAGACAACCCTGCATGTAAGAGGTAAAGATCAACCATGGTTAATTGATAACGGATGTTCGAGGCATATGATAAGAGATAAAAGTAAGTTCATATCTCTAAAGAAGATCAATGGTGGTACAGTGAGATTCAGAGATAAAACCACTGTCAGGATAGCTGGAAAAGGTACTTTGAGTTTGGATTATGGTAAAACTAAGACTAAAAATGTTTTATATATAAAAGTTCTTAAGCATAATCTATTGAGTGTTAGTCAAATATGTGATCAAAGATACACATTAAAGTTTCATGTTGACTGTTGTGAGATTAGAAGAAAATATTCAAATGAGTTGATTGCAGATGATCAAAGGATAGGGAACAATGTATATGTATTGTCAAATATCTTCTCAAAGGCATGATCAAAGGACGCATTCAAAGATCTACGAGAGGAGTTGGGAGTAATTTATATTACTTCCTACCATTGATGTTTAGCATTAATTGAGGGGGAGCTAAGTGTTAGCTCCAGGTAGGCCCTTTTCCATTGATGTCAAAGGGGGAGAATAACAGGTACATGTACAAGTGTAGAAATAGGTACAGGGAATATGTACAGTTTACTACAGTAAGGGGGAGTTACTGTATGTTTTTAGATGATAGGATGTGCAGGTGACAGGATGTGGCAATTTCAAGATTGAGGTTTCCATCAATGACAAAAGGGGAGATTTTTGGAAATATTGTCATTAATGTCAAAGGTCTAGCATTTTTGGTGATAAAGGCCCCATTGCATTTAATGATGTTTGTAATTGTTATATCTTGGCTAATGTGAGTTAATATTTATTTAATATTAATGAATATATTTTTGGTTGCATATGAGACAAAAGAAGGGCCCATGGAGAAGTCAAAGAGCCACGGGGTAAAGACAAAAGAAGGATGGGATGCATTTTCCCATGAAGAGTCATCTTGGGGAATTCCAAGATTCACCAAGTGAAGACAAAAGAGGAAGGGCACAATTTCTCATGAAGGGACACTTTGAGGAATACGAAAAGTCACCAAGATAAGGACAAAAGAGGGAAGGATGTTTTTTCTCATGAAGGGTCACCACATGACTTTTCAAAGGCAATGATATGAAGGGTCACACAAGTTTGGTGCCATTTTCCATTAGGATTGAAGGGTCACAAAGGGGGAAGGCCAAAGGTCAATTGGAAAGATATAAATAAAGGCTTGAGAAGCCATTTGTAATATGGAAGATAGAGGTTGATTTGATATTGTAATATCTAGCTTAGAAGAGCATTTTAGAGAGAAGATATGATTTGTATTTATTATATCTAGCTTAAGAAGAGCAAAGGTGAGAGAGAGGAAAGAGATGTTGTATTGAACTATCATTTGTTGAGATAGCAACATTGAGAGATAGGTGTGTGGTATACACAAAGGGGTTGGTGCTCCTGTGGGTTCATGCTCACAAATTGTTGATGGGTTGGTGCTCGACAAAGGGGTTGGTGCTCCTGTGGGTTGGTGCTCATGAATTATTGCTGGGTTGGTGCTCGGTAAAGGGGTTGGTGCTCAATAATGGGGTTGGTAGTCCTAAAATTTGGTGCTTGTGAATATTTTTTGGGTTGGTGCTCATTCATATACTTGAGATTGTTCTTTTTGGTTTTTCCCACATTGGGTTTCCACGTTATATCTGGTGTCTCTCTCTATCTTTTGTGGTGTTTATTGTTTGAGTTTTATTGCATATCTTGAATGTTTGATTAAGTGGAATTTGGTTAAAGGAAATTTTTATAATATATATGATATACTGATTCACCCCCCCTCTCAGTATATCTCGTGATTAACAATTATTTCTTGGGGAAAATCAAAGCTTATAGTTTTATCAGGATATATCGATCCTAATCCAACCCCCTTGCATATATCATAGTTTGGGGCAAATCAAAACTTAGAACTTTATTGGGATATATCATTCATAATCTAAACCCCTTGAATATATCATTTCTTAGGTAAAATAAAAGCTATCAATATCATTTTTAATTAAATATTGGGTTTTTAACTTGATAAGGGACATAACATAACCTATTTTTATGTGTTTTTATTAATTGCTTGTTATTTGATTTTTGTGTGTTTCCTTATTTATTGTATCTTTTTTAATCATAATCCATATTAAAATAATGTCATCATGATTTTCCATATCATTTTGAATCCTATCATATGCTATTCCAAATACCAGGTTGCTCAAACATTTTGAATTCAATGCAAGATTAGTAGAATTCATTATTAACACTCATAAACATTCATTCTAGATAACTATCCATCATTAACATTCATTTATTTCTACCACCTTATATTTATTTGCCCCTTACTCCTACACTTTAACCCTAATTCTCCCATTTCAACCCCTCTTCTAATTTTGAGATCCCATATGTGTCTTTCATCCCCCACACTCTTTGTTGAGGGGGCATCATCCTTATTAATATTGCCACTAGGGGCATCCTTGTACATTCATATTTCTCCTTATGTTTTTTCCTATATTTAAAAATTAATTGTTTCTTTTATTCATAAAACCCTTTCAAAAAGGGGAAAACATGGACACCCTTATTTTTCCATCCTCATTTCATCATTGTCATCCAATCCATCATTAACTAATCCACACTAATCCTATTGTCAACACATTCTTAGCTAGTTCAAACTAATACCATATTAATCAATTAATTACACCCCATTATTAATTAGTTAATTAATCATTGTTAATTAATTAATTACATACATGTCCAAATAAACTTAATCAATAAAATAAATAAAAAATGCTAACTATGCCCACCCCATTCTCCACTCCATGTCATCACATTTCATCTTTTAGTCAACTCTTCATTCAAAATGGAAACTCATCCAGGCAAATTAAAATCAGTTAGTTAACTCTATCTCCAAATATAAAAAATTATGTTAACTCATCCATCACTTTGTCTCCAAATAGAAATAAATCAGTTAACTTTGCTAATAAAAGGATACAAATTAGTTAACTAATTGATCACATCTCATACAAACACAAAGTTTCTAATCTCAACCGTCCATCCTCCCATCCTAAAATATATAAATACATATTTAATTCCTTCATTTTACATGCATGAAGGATCATGAATAATACATGTCGAATCGATCAAATCTTTTATCATTCTAATAATAAAAAAATACAGGTACATGTTAACCAAATCTTGCATGAGTCATGAAAAACCAAAAATATATCGATCATGAGAAAATACACATTAATTAAGGATATATTCATTTGTTAGGTGAAGGTAATAGGGTTTTATATTTCATTTTCTCAATCAGAGGTGATGTTTAGATTTAGAATAAGAACTAGTGTTATTCTTAAGTTTCCTTTCATCAGCTCTAGATTTTATCATACATAATTAATAAATGAAGTATGATTAAATTTAGTTGATTATTATAATTCATTGTCAACATATATTTTTTAACATCCCATGAAATTTATATTCATATGGATTTAATACTACATTTTGGTTTCACTAATTTGACAACTAGATTAAACTCTTAGACATGATCTAAAGAGTAGTCATACCATTCGTACAAGTCATAAAATAGTTACAATTATACAAATAATTTTAGGCATCTTATAAATATATTTCACCATATAAGAATGTGATCACACCAAATTCATTTTTCATCTTATAAATAACTCCTAATATCTAAGTTACACATGTCAAAAAAGGTTACTATGATATAAATGTTTCATACAATCATCTTCAAAAACTTTTGTACTATGATTGATAGATCCTTGCTCCAATGATGAGTCATTCATTTTTTCTAATGACTTCATGCTTATTTTCCAATTGATATATCCTTATGACAATTATAGTGACTTCATGTTTTTCTCACATCCATCTATCAAGGTTGTTTAAATCAGCTCTCATATTTACCAAAAATCCATAATTTTATGACATCCATGATGGCAATGAAGGTAGTTTTAGCTTGGTATTTTTAATCAAGATGATAATTTCATCTAGGATTATTAACATTGGTTTAAATATGATTCCATAACTGACTAATATACCTTTCATTTCTAAGAAATATAATTGCAAAGGGAACATATAGAAGGGCCAAAAATACATTTTTTTAGTAAATTAATCTAAGGTGAGAGTTTATTTACCCATTATGTCATTCAAAATTTCACTTTGAATGATTCAAAACTCTCATAGAGAAATAAATTTATCTGATACTTTTTCATTTGAGTGATTAACTCAGTTTGAGTTCCTCTAAAGAGTGAGTCACATAATTACCTTTGGGCATCAGATAAATTGCAAGGTAAAACATCCATAAAGGCTTACAAATCTTATTGATGATAAGTCACCACTTGGGTTTGAAAGACCACCTTGTATTGGTTAATAAACATTATTGTAATAAAAAATAAAAGGGATATTAGCATGAATTATGTTTATTACATTAATATTTTGGTAGCACGCTAATCATGAAGACACTAAGTAAATGATTTTAAATATTTATCCTCATTATTAAGCTATTAACAAGGCCAAGGATCCATTGACACAATATTGGGTCAATGTCATCAGAGTGAGATGAAGCTTGTTAGATAGGACCAAGGGAAAATGCATATATATTGGGTTATGGGTTATTGTGGAATGGGGTTTTATTTTTCCCATTAAACAAAATGAGTAACCAGTTTAATCAGATATTAGATTTGGGATAACATAGTCCCTCAAACACAATTGCAAAAAAAACTAATTTGGAGCTCAATTAATTCAATTATAGAACTTATTAATTAATTTAATTAATAAGATGCTTAATTTGGTCTAATTTATTGATGTTACCCCAAACTCATCCAACCAATACACTTTGGGGATCAACTAATCCAAAACTTATTTATTGTTAAAAAATACTTCTTTGTGAATATCACTTATTGTGAATTATACCCTTATTTTCGATTTTCACTTCTTTGTTGTGGAAAAAATCCTTATTTTTGAATCTCATCTCTTCACTATAAATATCACCACTTCATTATGAAATTTATCCATATTAAAAAACTCATATATTACACCAAATAAAATATCCTCATTATGAAACTCCATGTTTCATAATATTTGAAAACAAAAAGTTCTCCCTTCATGCCTAAAGGGGTTGATCCCCCTATTTTTAATTTAAAATTTTAATGAGGGAGAGAGAGAAGGAGACTGACTGAGAGGGAGGGATGAGGGTAAGAGAGTGAGGATGTCAGGGGAGAGAGATACTCATGCCCCATTAATATCATCTCTATTTGTCTTTAGATCAGTATGACAACATCCATACAAGTTTCATCTTTACTTTTTCATGGATAATTTAATTTTTATCAAATTAAATAATATTTAAATATTTTACCTTTTTTTTATGATATCATAAGTATCTCTTAAATTTGGTGGAGAATTATTCATCAATTAAATAAGTGATTATAATAAAACTATAATTTGCTTCCTTAATTAACACATTTTTCAACAACATGTATTGCTATGAAATTCCTTTTAGAAAAATAGTTGTTTTGATATTGTAAGTTTGAGTAAGGTATGAAAAAAATAGAGTCATTAAGATATTAATCCAAAACTTAAATTAAATCTGGAGATGACTAATAAGAGAAAGACATAATATACTATTAAACTGGTAGTTTAGATTAGTTACTCTTTTCATATATTGGATGAATTAAAGTATGCATAAGGTAAAATTGAAGGCTCAAATACAAGCCCAAGGAAAGAATAAACATATAAATATACACTAAATTAACCTATTAACCCCTTATTAAAACTTGTTGATTAAGAAAAACTAGAAACCTAAAGTGTGAACAAGGCTTTTTATGTCTTTCTAATTTAGTAAAAAATGAGAGAAATATAATAGAAATAAATGTTTTAATATCAACATGGATATAGTTAAAGTAATTAATTTTATCTAAGAGAGATATTGTAAAATATAAAATTTGTATACACAACATGGCTTAAAAATTACTAAACAAAGGGCCTATTTGATGTGAAAGATCTAGTTACATTGAACATTGTATAAGCATAGTATGTCAAATGTGGGTGGAATCAAAACTTGTAAACAAAATGTTTTTCCCAAGTTTGGTAAACTTATTATAGAATGCAATACCAAATATATTATGTTCAAATATGTATTGTTTACATTACAAACTAAAAAATGGAACAATATCAATTTTGTGGTGAATTGTTAACTCTAACAGATAATCATTGATGTTGAGTGTCATCATGTGTGTGCTAAAAATGGAGAAAGCATTTTGTTAGCATGCATGAAAAAATAAAAAAAATAAAACAAAACATCTATGGTATAAAAAAACTAACAAATTTATAAACATTGAATACACCATTTATTAACCTAATCACTTGATAATGTTAAGTTGGATTGGTATATGTGATGGTAGTTGTCAGTATGATAGGGGCATATAAGTAAGAAATTATGACAAACTTGTGTATATTTTTACATTGATTGAATCTACACTCACATAGTTTTAATAAACCATAAATAAAATGTCATATAAATCACCAAAGATACTTAAGTTTGATTGGTGACAAAAAAAATGTAATTCAACTTACCAAAATTCATAGGTACATATGATGCATCCCTATTTTCTATATAAGATATGGGTCATATAATACTTAAATGATCATTATTGGATCATTGAGTGCTTAAAAGATGCTTAAGAGGGTGATCACCTTAAATAAATTTAAAGTGTATAACCTTAACATACAAATTTTGAATTATAATAGGTCAATATATAAAAGAATTAATGAATAGACCCACCTTCTCAAAATCTAGAATCTATGCCAAATTCCAATTGATGCCTCTTATGTTTTCATCTTTGAGTTATTGGGAATGGTGGGAAATCAAAATTTTGATGTTTTTGATCAACCATGTTATGATTTTCATGGAAACACTCATGAACATCATGGTTTCTTACAAAGAGGGCACTAACACAATTGAGGTTTCTTATTATTGTTATATCAATCAAAGGACAATAAGAATTAGCTAATATTTTTTACAAAGTTTAAACAAACATAACAATGGTGTATTCATATAACCTATCCTCCAGATGATGAAGGCTCCAAAATAATAGCATAATCTATGAATTTTTTCCCATCCATATCATCCTTCATCTTAGAGATGATGCCAATTAAGTCATGAATTTGAGAAGGATTGAGTGGGGGCTTTTGTACACCACACTTAATTATTCTATTATATCATCAACTTGATTTTTCAAATTTGGCTCACACTAATTGTTTACATTGTCTTGCCTATATCATTGGATATTGATACTACATTTTTTCCTAAAAAAATACACTTTTAATGTGTTAATGTTTAATATCGATCACATTACCTAAAAACAATTATTGGTTATACCTTTATGTGACCAAATTGGGTCACCATCTGAGCCTTCTATATCAATGGCTCCATCTTCTAATTGCATAGATGAAAATGGCACAAATACCCTAAGGTGGTAAAAATGACATAAGTACTCTAAGTACACAAAGACTATGTTATGAAGGTTTTGGTAATAAAAATATTACAAAAATACTAATTTTGTACCTGTATTATTAGTGTTAGGAGGGTAACATTCTTCTTCATCCATTGGCTCGTCTCTTCCTCTATATTCACCTATAATAAGATAAACACAAACATAATTGTCATAAAATTCACTTTGAGTTTAATATCATCAAGTTAAATTGAATTCATGGAGATTGAACTAAAAATAAAAATGTGTTTACCTTCATTTGTATCTAATGGTGGATGTTCCTTTTCCACATATTCGTCACTAGCTATTGATTCCTCATGAAGATCAAAACTTTCATTATCATGGTGATCATTATCAACCCCCATTTTGGGGTAGGAAACATTGATTTAACTTTAGTAATATGTTTGCAATAATTTCATCTCAATGCCAACCAAAAATAATAATTGATAACCTTACAAAACATTTTGAATCCAAAAGGTAAACAAAAAAAGTAAGTGAAATCTTGCCAAATTGTACATGAATAAATTTATAAATGTAAATGTTTTAAGAAAAATGAAGGTAAGTGAATACCATGATCAAGCTTAGTGATATTGTAATCAATGTTCTTATTTTTTTGACTTATAATCCAGTATATTGAGGGAATTTTGATGTCAAAAAGGACATTTCCATCAAAAATTTATTTTGCCCTCTCCAATATAGTGTGAATATTGTTTTCAAAATTATAATTCAACCACTAACCATTTTTCTTTATCTTATATATTTTTTATAAATATAGATCCACTCATATCAAAATGGAGTAGCTTTCCCAATCTAATATATGATCACACTTCCTTTGTAGCTCAACAAATAAATTTATTTAATCAAATAATGGTATGATTCAACATAAAAATGAATTTTTTGGTTGGCATGCGGGAAGTCCTAGATTGTAGATGCCCACATTTCTATATGTAATTGTATATAAAATATGTAAGAATTGTTTAATCATAAACATAAAAATAAACATGAACATTAATGAGATGGGGTGAAAATTATTAAGTCTCACTAATTTTTCCTTCGCTATCAACTTGATTCTTTTTGAATTAAACACAAAATTCTCCCTCACGAGTCTTATAGGTATCAATTTTCTTATGTAATTGTCCTTTAGTCTATCTTTGGTCTTGTTAATCATGTATTTAAGTTCCTCAAACATTTATTTACATTTAACCTTGTCACATAAATTATTTAGGATGTGTTTATACCACATCTTATGTACATGCCACTTACAATGGATGAAACGAAGCTGGAATAGTGCCTTGTATGAAATTATAACTTAAATTCAATACAATGCCTAAAGAAATTATGTGGTCATTTTTTAACCCAAAAAAAATATAGATATATAGTTTACTTGATAGAATAAATATTTTTAGCATTATCATCCATAAAATAACATTGAATTTATAATATGGATGATAGACATGTCCAACATATAAAATAATCCATAACCAAACCTAAATTTCCTCCACAATGCTACATGATTGGATCACCCATGCAATAAGTACCCAAATTATTTGTGATCAAATACAAGCAATGTATACAATTGGCATTATCAAAAAGATATATTAGACTTATCCAAAAAAAAATAAGTAAGCAATAATACACACCAACTAAATACCCAATATCTAATGAAATTACTTAGATGTTTCATAATAATGGAATAATATATCATAAAAATAAAGAATAGAATAATCAGATCCATGACAATAATTGATAAAAGAGTAGATTTATTGATAAATCTGACTAATCTAATTTGAGGGGGCAACCTCCACAATAATAAAATAAGAGAAAAAATTGTAATATGATATCAAATACTAACCACTACCTCCTATATATACTCTATTTAGATATGTTTATTCCATAAGCCAGCCATATTAAGAACATAGAGAGATACAATAAGATAATATGAAAGGTATACAAGCCATAAGTCAGACATGCATAACCCTAGATGCACTATAAGTTAAGGGCATAGCATGCCTCTCCCCTTAAAAATAATGTTTCCCTTAACATTGAATCAACTTTGGATGTTGTTATAGGAAAACTTCATCCTCCCATGTTTTATCTTCATGATTCACTCTTCCACTTGATCAAATACTCCTTAAGCTCTCGTGTTTGTATCCTTTTTGTGTGTGTGTGTGAAGGATATCCTTAGGTTATAGAATACATCTACCTTCTTCATCTAGTTTAGGTAACTTAGCTTAGGTGGAAATTCTCTATCCAAATAACTTCTTTAGGTAAGATACATGAAATACAAGATGTATATGAGTGGATTGGGGTATCTCTAGCTTGTATACCATATGACAAATTTTATGTAGGATCTGATAAGGGTCATAATAATTAGGATAAAATTTTTAATACTTTTTATGTTACTTCAATTACATATGCTTATATGGATTCAAGTGCACAAATACCCAATCATCAATATCAAAATGCCTCTCATTATGGTGCTGATCAACTTGATGCTTCATTTTATTTTGTGCCATTGCTATAATTTTCCTTATACTAGCTAGTACCTCTTTTTGATGTTGAATGTGTTCCTTAATAGATTGAACCTTGGGTTTTACCTTTAAAGATGAAGTGATGGATGGGGGATGATAACCATAAAGTGCCATAAAGGGAGACATTTTAGAAGAGGTATAAATGGAAGTATTGTACCACCATTCTAATAGTGGTATCCAATGGACCTAATGTTGATGTTTATCTGATGCAAAATAATGAAGATACCCTTATAGGTATTTATTGACAATATTTATTTTCCCATCTGATTGAGGATGATAATATGAGTTGTGAGTCAACTAAGTACCCAAACATGTAAATAACTCACTCCAAAAGTTATTGGTGAAGATAGGATCATGATAATTTACAATGATTTTAATGGTATCATGTAGGTTTTGAACTATATTAATAAAAGAAACATTTAATATACTGGCTAAAAATGGATTTGATAAATAGAAAAATGAACATATTTTCTAATCTTATCCATAATTACCATGATGACATTTTTACCTTCATACATTGACAACCCTATAATGAAATCCCTAGAAACCTCCTCCCACTACTAGCTAGGGATGGATAATGACTGTAGAAGATCTAGTGCCTTAATAATTTCTCATTTGTTCTATTGAAAAACCATGCATGCTACTACAAATTTTGGTATATCCTCCTTTATTTCTTCCCAAAATAAATCTTGCTTGATTTAATGATATGTATTCAAAAATCCTATTGGAGATGCATGATGCTCCTAAATGATATTATATTTGAGGACAAAATATTTACTTAGGCATAATCTAATGTGTTCCATTTCCACTCAATTTTTCAAAAATACCTAAACTATGTTGAATATTTTGAAATAATACATGTGTATCCTTATCCCATTCTAATCTTGCTTCATCTAACCAATTTGATTTCTAAATGGTCATTGTGCATAAGTATTTATTAATTAATTCATCCCTCCTAGATAGTGCATATACTACCACATTCTCTTTTACTTTCTTATATACTATTTCAAACTCATATCCCAACATTTTAGTCACCCAATTTTTTTGTTCTTCTAATGACAATCATTGTTCTAAAAATTATTTTAGACTATCATGATCAGTCTTTACTTAAAAGTGTTGGTCTTTATTGCTTGACTACATGAAGAATAAAGATCATATATTTCTTATAGATTGGATTGAGCTTGTTTATGCCCTTGAGTTGAATAATCTTTAATTAAATGGGTCTTCCTTATTGCATGAGTATTGCCCCTATGCCATATCATGATGCATCAAATTCAACAATAAATATTTTATAAAAATTAGGGGTCACCAAAATGGGAGTGGTGCACATAGCCTCTTTTAGCTTCTCAAATGCCTTAGTAATTGGTTCAATCCAATGGTAGGAATATTTATTCAACAAGGTTGTGATTTGAGCTACTATGACGCCATTTTAAAAAAAATCTGTGATAGTAATCTGTTAACCCCAAAAATCCATGAAGGTTCTTGAGGGTTTTTAGCACTTGCCACTCCATCATAACTTGGATATTCTTAGGGTTGAATTTTAATCCTTCATGTGAAATAATATGACCTAATTAGTCCACCTTATGGACTCCAAAAACATATTTGGAAGGTTTCACATAAATTTGATGTTGTTCTAGAACTAATAGTACCTATTTCACATGCTTCAAATGTCCTTCCTTAGTTTTGTTGTAGATTAGGATGTCATCAAAAAACACCAACACAAAATTCCTTAAAAAAGGCCTAAAATCAATATTCATCAAATTTTGAAATGTCGATGATCCATTTGTGAGACCAAAAGGCATGACCATAAACTCATATGGCCTTCATTAGTTCTAAAAGTTTTAATAGGTATATCCTCATATTTGATCCAAATTTAAAGATACCTAACATAAAGATATAGTTTCATGAAAAAAACACCATTAATTAATATAAAAAATCATTAATTACTAGAACATGGAGCTTATCATTGATGGGGTATTATTGAGTTCTCTGTAGTTGGGGCACATCCTCCAAGTATCACCCTTATTTTGTACCATGACCACTGGGGACAAATATTCACTTTGGATATGTCAAATAATATCTAGCTCCAACATATTTTGTACCATCTTTTCAATTTCAATTTTCTAGACATATGGATACCTATACGGTTTGATGTTTGGTGGTGTTCTGACTAAAATCAATATGATGGCATGGACACATTATGTGCTTGATGGTAGGCCTTTTGACATTGCACCAAAAACTATTGGGTGGTCATCAAGAATAATTTATAAATTGGGATATGTAGACACATTTATTGGCTAATATTCTAAGGAAAATAATCATGCTACAAATCCTTTATCCCCTTTTTGAATAATATTTATCATCTAATGTGAACTAACCAATTGGGGAAACTTTTTCTATAATCATCATAGTTCAAATGTCCTACCCTCAGAATCAAAGTGCATGAACAATTATTTGAAATTCATCTCTATTGTGTCAAATATGTGAGCCATTGTACTCCAAAAACAATGATAGCCCCACCCATGGGAATATCAAACATAGGTAAATTAAGTAGGTGGTCCCCAATAGAAATCTTACTAATATGGAATTTTCCAAAATAGTTGATTATGACACCATTTGTAATCATGACTTGAAATTATGGAGCTAGATAAATAAAATAGTTCAAATGAGTAACCAAATTACTCTTGATGAAAATTTGTGTATTTACCAAGTCAATCAACACTATCACCTTATGTTTCTTGAGGCAGCCTACCACATTAATACTTTAAAGAGTACTTATACCTAAAAGGACTTGACATGAGATAGTAGGGTGAGAATCTTTAGATTCTTCCTTTGGATCTTCTATATCCTCACTTAAAGCCTCATCATATTCATTAGATTCTTCAATGTAAAACAACTTATTTTTGGCACCTTTGTCTTTTTCTCCGCTTGTTGTCACAACCAAACATAACCCTTTGGAATGATTATCTTCAATTTGTTGAGGGGTCAATATTGTAGGTTACAAAAATGATGGTGTTGTGAGATTATATTCACGACTATGAGTGAAATCCCTCATTTTGACTAAATATTTTTCCTCTACCCAGCATGAAAATGGTATGGCTTTAGAAAAGGATGTTGTGCGAACCTCAAGTTGGATGATATCCTTGAGCCCCCTAATAATATATCAGTCATGTTATTCTCATTAATTCCATCCATGCATAAGGATATATTCTATTTTTTAAAAAGTATAATCCTTAATAGTCGTTATTTTTTTCAACTTTTCTAATTGAATGAAGTAGTTTTTTGAGACGTTGTGATAGTGCATGTGTAACTCCTCATTAAAAATTGATTAGGTAACAAAAGTGCCCTTATTTTTATTTTGAGCACATGACCACCTATAATAAATGAACTACTTAGGCTCTAGATAAATAGATGTCATGATAACCTTTTGCATAAATGAGGTCTGATGTAGATCAAATATATTTTCTATTTGATTGATCTAAGTGAGTGGATACTTACCATTAAAATTGTGCACTTCCACATTCGATATCATGTGCTTCAAACTAGCATTGGAGTTGTTGTTGTTTGGATTGGGAGAACTTGATTGGATTAGTGGAAGATTAGTTTATAGAAGCTAAAATGTAATAATGGTCAAATGATCACTCGAGTTGATAATTGATGCTTCATACAATCCATTTCCATTATAATACATTGAAATCATCCTTCCTCACCATGTTTTCTATATCTAATTGAATTTGTTGAAACACCTTAGAAACTGAAAAATCTAAAGTTCTAGACTCTATGTCATCCTTGTGAAGATCTTGTGGAGTGTCTTGACATTTCTTATGTCTGTGAGTGTTTGGAATAGCTATGTACAAACCCTAAAAGGGAGGGTTTGGGTCCCAAAAAAGTGTACCGATATACTATTCTATTGTGATAATCTCACTAAGATGAATCTAATGAATTCTAATTTTCACAAGGGTGCAAAAAAAATTCTAGACTTTTTTGTTTTTTATTTTTTTTACTTTTTTCAAAAAGATACTTCAAACAATACTGTAGTGGAAAAAATTTAAATTTTTCATATAACATAATTTATTTTTTCAATCTTAAAGCTCTTCTAATTACCGTAACACCAGATTCAAAAAATAACACCACAAAAGCTTATCAAAATTGATGCTCTAATACTAATTTTAATGAAATTACTTATATGTTCCATAATAATGGAATAATATATCACATAATTAAGAAAAAATAATCAAATCCACATAAATAATTGATAAAATATCATAATACTTGATAATTTTGATTGAGTTGATTCGAGGGGGAACCTTCATAACAATGCAATAAGAGAAAATTTACAATATGGTATCAAATATTAACCACTACCTCCTATATATACTCTACTTAGCCATGACTATTCCATAGGTTAATTGTATTAAGAACACAAATAAATGCAACAAAATAATATGAAATGTATGTAAGCCATAATTCGACCATACATAACCCTAGGTGCACTATAAGGTAAGGACATAACATAATTTTTGTTTATTGATAATGTAATGTCCATTAATAAGATGGAGTTGTGTGAATGCTTGATTATCATATTGTGCATCTACATAGTCTAGATACACATTATGAAGGGATTATCCTATGTAACATCTAGTTATTTATAACATAAAAAGGACTCACTATATGACACATGGCATGCATTCAGACTTATCTAGTCACTAACATTGAATTTACACCATTACAATCTATGTTTCATCGATATGTTTTCCACAACTAGTCTCATATGGTAGCCATCTCTTGATTTTGAATCATGATTTGTATAGTGACTTTCACATGTTGTATCAATTGGAATAAAAAATAGCATAAGATGGGTTACATAGTCAATAAATTATTTGGAGAGGTGAGGGGCATACCTTGCCCCTCCTATTATCAGGTGACTGTTCAACCCCATGGCATGTTACTCCATCATTATCTTCATGGAACCAATTTTTGTATTTAATACATGCCACATCAAGCATCCACAAATTATTCTACATAATAAACTTTGTTAAATAACCCCTTTTATATTAGTATTTTATTCTCCTATTTTTTAGTCAAAGGTAAATTTATCTTATCTTTAGGCCCATAAGCACATGATATCCAATTGACAAAAAGGCATGAATGATAATTGATTAATAGATATTAACCTAAAAATTAAGTACTCAACTTCACATATAATATTAATTGAACAATTCATATTAACTTTACATTGTAAAATATAATAATACTCACAATTCATATTATTTTGTCAACTCTCTAGTTTATGTGGACTTGGTACTAGTATTTTTCCTTCTTACAAATGTCATATTGTTATTAATATTGTTTTCTTTGACTTTTTAAAAGTATTCTAACAATGCATATGGTATGGCAACTACTAGATCGAACTTTCCATTTCCCATCTCTAAATTTGTCCATATGATATTGTCTCGTGAGAATGTCTTTTTATTGACATCTTGGATAGGTTGTTTCAAAAAAATTTACCAAAAATACATATTGTTCTAATATAAAAAATGTAAATCCAAAGTAAGAAGTAAAGGATACATAAAAAATTAACAAATGTTCACTTATAAATTTGCACACTTAATTATTAAATGAAAATAATGTGTCATGAATCATTTTAATGACTGATAAGTGTTGCTTCATTGAGTAGAAAACCATCAACATTTACCATCATTGGTTTTTTTAATCATCATTTAAATGATTTAAAACATAAAATTGGTTTTATAATTTAATTATATATGTTTTTGATTGTTCACATCAACTAGGTTCATTTATATTGAAATGTTTAGCATATGATATGAGTTTAAACAAGTTTTATGCCAAGAAAGCTTTAAAACCTCCACTTAAAAAAGGCTACAATAGAATAATTCAAAGGGGTCGATGTTAGTCTTGAGCACCATAATATAATTATAACAATTTATATGGTAAGTATTCTTACTAGATCCACTTGAGAGAGGCTAAAATATATTGAGAAAAATGTGTAAGTTGTAATCACCAATAAAAACTTCAATATTATCAAAAAACTCTACAATGAAATTATTATAATTAACCCCTAATAATTGTTTAAAATATTAGATTGATAAAATAATCATAAATAAAAGTTGAAAATTGAGTAAATATCATGATATTTTAAAACATACTCATAGCTAATGAGTTTTTGGATGTTTAATACAAGTTAAATTGTTAGCTCATTATGTCAAGGAAATGTTGATATGCACTCATGCACGATATGTGATTTAGAGTATGTGGTTTAAATTAAAAAATTGTCTTAAATTTCTAAAATAAATGTAATGATGTTTTTAAATAGTAGTATGAAGAAGGTGCTACAAGGAAATGTTAGTGTAAGATATTATTTTCCTTGTATTTATTATTACAGATTATTCCTACACATGTGTTTAGCTTGTTTAGGTGTTATTTTGAGGTCACTTAGGTGTCATAAATGAGGTAATTAAGGTACACATGCACATGGAAAAATTATAGTCAAATTGGTGGGTAAGGATACCCTTACCCACCAATATTGACATATGGAACACACAAACCATTTGGAAATTTTTTTGTATTCACATTACCAAATGTCTTGGCTCTATGCCTCCATTGTACCTATAAATACACCTCTCATATAAGTTATTTTTTAATGAGTTATGAATGTAATATTATTATAATTATGCTTTATTTTGATTTCAGTCTCAATAACAGAGTTCTGCTTCTTTTTGCTTTGCATTTGTAGTTCGTGTGTTCGATTCTATCAGTTAGATCTTGAACAATTACATCATGGTATCAAAGATATTTTCTAGTAATGAACACCATTTTATTGTTAATTTAATGAAATCTTGAGTAGCTTTTTGAGTTTGTATTCTAACTAAGATTGTAAAAGAGAAACCTATAGATCTGTGTGTATCATCTACAGTCCTTTCTTCTCTAATTGGTGAACTTCATCAGTATTTAAAATTATTTCAATTGTATTATACATATAAGTAACCTTATTTAGATTTGAAAGGAGGATTCAAGATGATTGGAAAATAGACAAAATATTTTTTTGATAAGGAGGCAAGTTTTATAAGTTGTTTTGCAAATCCATTTTTCCAAGAAAAATGACTGGTATTTTTCCAATTGTGATTAAATGATAAACAATCACTTATAAATTTTTTTGGGTTCTATGTACCTTTGTTTCCTCTTTTTGGATTATTTTTAAATTCATAATTTCATTAATAATTGTGAAGGTTATTGTAGTTTTACTAACTGTGATACTATTCATAAAATTACAAAATTATATTTTTGATAATGAAGTTTTAAGGAGGTTTTTTTTAATTGTTTTTATAAAAATAATATTATTATGAGAAATCATATTGTAAGGAGTTTTTTTCATTTTTTTTAATATTCCTTCTATTTCATGAAGGGTGAGGTCTAGTTTTGATAGGGGGTCAAACCCCCTCACAAGCAAAACAAAATTTCTCCTCTCCTTTACTTAACTCACAATTTAACACTCTTGTTCTCCTCATGGACCTTATTTTGGTTGAGCATGATGTCCATTTCTTGTGATATTGCACTGTCACTTATGTAATCATTACACAGATTACTCATTTGTGGATGCATTATTCGTTGAGTCTGACATCCATTTTTTGTGAGTGTGCATTGTTGTTTATGTCTTTAATGGAAATATTTCACTCATTTCTACACCAACCACTTTGTTGCTATGTGTATTGCATGATAGTAAATACTATACTATACTATATTATGCATTCAACAACCTCGGATAGTCATCTTGTTGCTGTGTGTATTGTGTGATGGTGAACACTCTACCAAATCATGCACTTTGACAACATTGACTATATCTTTATGGTTTATTATATGGATCTATACCTACAATTCATTGTATTTCAGTGTAGATATACTATTTAGTACCTTATTTACATTTTATGCATCATCTGTCCTTCTTACATGAGTTGAAGCTTCATGAATCAACTCTATACTTATGTTTACAACTATCTTTGGCCTTGCACGATATCTTAAAGATTTGTTGGCTTTATTGTGAAAAAATCTAGTGCCGATTGTATATGCACTAAAGTGTTGATTATATATGCACTAAATCATAAAGTGCCAATTGTATGTGCACTAAATTTATGATTGTATACACACTAAAACATAAAGTGTCAAACCTCTATAATTTGGGGGGGGGTGGGGGTTCTTTCTAATACTTTTAGGGAGGGTTGTTGAGTGCCTTGCCTTCTCTATTGCTCATTTAGTTTCTACTTAGACTACATCATGGATCATAATTTGGTTCCACTTCTCACTCCATTCAATTATCATGACTATAAATCTAAAATGCAAATTTTTCTAAGCAGTAGAGGTTTACATAGGATAACCATGAATATAAAAATTAAACCACAACTTGGTGCAGATAAAATTAAGTGGTATAATAGGTGTGATGAAGCATATTTTTTTTTGTTTGTCTATTTCTCCTAACTTACTCTTTCACATTGAATCTGCTAAATCACCACATGAGATTTGGAACACTTTAGAACAACTCTTTGGGAAGCAGGATGTAATGAGGGGTCATGAGCTAGAGAATGAGCTTATTACTTTGAGTCCAAGAAATTTTAACAGTATAGAAGTATTTTTCACTAAAATTAAATCATTTAGATTGTAATTAAAATTGTGTGGTATAGAGAAAAAGGATGAACAATTGATCCTCTCTATTCTTTCCAAGTTGGGTCCTAACTACTCAGTTTTTGTCTCTACCTTTCATGCTTTGAAACATGCCCTAGGACTTGTATGGAGTATTCCATCCTTAGATGATTTTACCAAAGAATTAACTAAGGAGAAAGATAAAATAATTCAAATGGGTACATTGAAGTCCTCCAAATCACATGATTTGTTGAGTCATGACAAACTAAAGACTTAAATAAATAAGGAGAAGAAACAAAACAAGGACCAAGAGAAATAAAAGGGTAAAAAATTAGATACTAAGATAAAAGTATCATATGAGTCCTCCTCTTCAGGTGGGAAATACAAGAAAGAGAGGATCACATGTGCCTATTGTAAGAGAACTGGGCATGATGAAACAAAATGTATGAAAAAATAGATTGATCATTTAACAAAGATGCTTGAGAAAAACAACATCAATGTCATTGATACATTAAAATCAACCTCATCAGCACAAGAGTCATCTAAGGAAAAATAAATTAGTAAGGGAAAAGGTAAGGGCAAGGCCCTTGTTGTAGTAGCATCTTAGCCATCCACATGGGTGATTGATTTTGGTGCCTCACATCACATGGCTTCTTTACGAGACTTGTTCTGATCATTAGAGCCATGTTCAATGCCATCTATTCTAATAGGTGATGATACTTTTATTGAAGTTTGTGGGAGAGGATCTGTTAAAGTTAATGATGGAACATTTGAAAATTTCTTATGTGTTCCATCAGTGTCAACTAATCTTCTATCTATTTATCAAATTACCCACATTAGATCAGGTAAGAAAGTTGAGTTTACTCCAAATTCTATTATCATTAAGGAGTTGCATAGTAATACTACAGTGGTCGTTGGGAAAGAAAACCACCAATCAAATTTGTATACCTTCTCAAATTTTTCTCATGATTACCCTTCTACTATAATTCTCATTCATTCTGATGGAGTGAGCAAACTATGGCATGAGAAATTTGGCCATCTAAACTATCACTACTTGGAACAACTTAGTCAATAAGATATGGTAATAGGGTTGCCATGTGTTCATTTTTCTGATGGTGTTTGTGAAGATGGCATGCTTGGTAAACATCTCAAAGAGAAATATGACAAAGGAAAATCATGGAGAGCCACTAAAATTTTGGAACTAATTCATAGTGATGTTTCTGGACCATTTCTAAAGCCTTCATTCAACAAGGCTAGGTATAGGCTTACCTTCATAGATGGCTTCTCTAGGTATACTTGGCTGTATTTTATTCAACAAAATTATGAAGTCTTTGACCATTTTAAGGATTTCAAGGCTCTTATTAAGAAATAGTCAGGGAAAACCATTAGAATTTTGTGCATTGATAATGGTTGTGAGTATGTAAATCATTGCTTTGAGAAATTTTTTTACTTCAAAAGGGATTGATCTAAAATGAACAGTTCCATATAGTCCTCAACATAATGGTGTTACAGAACATAAGAATAGATATTTGAAGGAAATGGCAAATTGTATGATACACTCCAAATCACTTACACCACAATATTGGGCAGAAGCCATTAATTTTGCTTGATATATCCAAAATCATGTTCCTCATAAAGAATTGAAAGAAATCACTCCTTTTGAAGCTTAGAGAAATCAAAAACTTGAAGTTAATAACTTTAAGGTATTTGGATCTCTAGCTATGGCCTACATTCCTAAGAAGAAATGTAAGGCCATGGAATGTTAGAGTAGGACTTGCATATTTGTTGGGTATGCAGAAGGTGATAAGGGATATAGGATTCTTCATGTTACCACACATGAGTTATTAATTGAGAGGAGTGTACACTTTCAAGAGGGTCCATCAGACTCCACAAACAACACTTCTCCCTCTTCTTTAGACTCTTTGGGATATGATGATAGTTCAGATGATTCAGATCATCTAGATTAGATACCTATTGATGAAGATTATTTTTCTAGTTTAGATAATGAGGATAGTGATAGAGATTCACCTCATTCCATTCATAGTCACATTTCTAAAATTAAAGAATCTCCCCTTGATTCTCTAATTTTAGGTCCTCTTTGGGCTAGACAGACTCTATAGAGTGCAAGTGATTGGGTTGGGAATCCATCAGATGTCAAATGGACTCGTTCATAATTTCAAGGTGTTCCACATGTTTTCATTACTTGTGCTTCCTATCCACATTCATTTCATGAGGCATCTAGCATTATTGAGTGGGATACAAGTATGCATGAAGAGTATAGTTCCTTAATTAGGAACCACACAGGATCTAGTATCGCTTCTCAAAGGAAGGAAACTTGTTCGATGTAGGTGGATATATCAAACAAAATTTTTAGTAGATGGGTTAATGGATAAGTTTAAAGCGTGATTAGTAGTGAAATAATTTTCACAAGTTACTAGCATAGACTATACTGAAACATTTGCTCTAGTTATTAAAATGAACTCTATTCGACTCACTCTTTCCATTACCATATCTTATCATTGGGATGTTCATTAGATGGATGTGAAGAGTGCCTTTCTTCATGGTGACCTTGAGGATGAGATATTTATGGAATAACCACAAAGTTTTGTGGAAGATTCTTCTTTATTGTGTAATATTTATAAATCTATCTATGGCCTCAAATAGGCCCCTTAGGCTTGGTATGCCAAGATGGATTCATTTCTTCTCATAGTTGGGTTCACTAGATGCAATTATGATTCAAATGTCTACATCTTGAAACAAGATAATTCACTCTTGATTTTGGTTCTATATGTGGAGGACTTGTTGATCACAGGGAGTTATTCATCCTCTATATAGTAGTGAAAATTTCTCTGCATGATAGATTCTCTATGACTGACTTAGGTTTATTGCATTACTTCCTTGGTATTGAGATTTCACAATCTAACTTAGGTATTACCATTACACAATCTAAGTATGCTCTTGACTTGCTCACATGATTTCACATGGATACTTGTAATCCAACTCTGACTCCCTTTCTTTCTAGAGTCAAACTTGAGGCTAAGTGTTCTTCTCCATTGGTTGATGCTACCTTGTATTGATAACTAGTTGGTAGCCTCATCTATCTGACTCACACTAGACCTGATATTATATATGCAATGGGCATGGTCTCTAGGTTTATGCATACATCGCATGAGTTACATTGGAAAGCAACCAAATGTATTCTCCACTACATTTAGGGTACTCATAGTTTTGGGATTCACTATGGAATAGGAATTAATATTGACTTGATTGGATACATATATTTAAACTAGGATAGTGATATTCAACATCACAAGTCCACTTCAAGATATAGTTTCTCACTTGGTTTAGGACCAATTAGCTGGTCTAGTAAGAATCAAAATGTTATTACTTTATCATCTACTAAGGCTAAATATAGAGGAGCTATCAATACTGCTACTGAAGCTATTTGGCTTCAGGGGATTCATATTGAGTTTGGTGTATAGTTCAAGTGACCCATAATCATCTTTTGTAATAACCAAAGCACCATCCAAATTTTTAGGAATCCAGTTCAACATCAATGGACCAAACACATCAAGATTCATATTCACTTCATTCAAGAGCTCATTCATGAATAGGTTATTGATATCAAATTTTTATAGAATATAGAGTAGATAGTTGATATCTTCACCAAAACCTTCATTAAGAGTAAGTATATTCACTTGCATGCTCTTCTTAGGGTACGAGCTACATCAACATCTTCTTTAGGGGGCCTTTTAGTCCTCTTCTTTTTTTCTCTTTCTTGGGGGGAGTTTTTTCTTGAGTTTTCTCCTTTTCCTCTAATTTGTGAGAGTTGCATTGTACTTGGGTACCTCATCAGGCCATGTTTTCAGGACCCAATTTTGTTTGCCCACCTACGCTATGCTTAAGGTGGGGTATTAGTGTAAGATATTATTTTCCTTGTATTTATTATTATAGATTATTCTTACACATGTGTTTATCTTGCTTAGGTTCTATTTTTAGGTCACTTAGGTGTCATAAATGAGGTAATTAAGGTGCACATGCACATGAAAAAATTATAGTCAAATTGGTGGGTAAGGATACCCTTACTCACCAATATTGACATATGGAGCACACAAACCATTTGACAAAAGTCTTGTGTTCACATAGCCAAATGTCTTGGATCTATGCTTCCATTGTACCTATAAATACACCTCTCATTTAAGTTATTTTTTAATGAGTTATGAGTGTAATATTATTATAATTCTACTCTATTTTGATTTCAGTTTCAATAACAAGGTTTTGCTTTTATTTGCTTTGCATTTGCAGTTCATGTGTTTGATTTTATCAGTTGGATCTTGGATAATTCCATTAGGAAATAAATAATATAATGGAGAGGAGGAACACTTAATCTCATTCACAGATTAATAATGAATCTCATTTGATTTTAGTGGTTTTAAGGCCTTAGTCGATCATTCTAGGTGTTGGTATTAGACACTTGATAATGTTACTCTTGACCTATCCTTACCATACATGAATTTTATGCACACATGTGACTCTTGTCCATGATCTTCCTTATTATTTTACCTTTATATGGACTCACCCTTCTCAAATTTTTATCAATTATCTACAATAATTCCCTAGTCTATACCTAATTTGATTATTATCCTAATCAAATTATCTCCTAATCATCAGATCATTATTTCTTACTTTCTAGATATCTCTAGTCATACTTAAAAGGCTTCAACTTACTAAAACCATCTACCTATATTGTATCTATGTACAAAATTTTCACAATAATTCTCCTAAATTCAAATCTTTATTATGGGTCAGTTGGTATGCTTCACATGTTGGTGGTGAAAAATGTTACCCAAAGATTCAACTATTTATACATAATAGGCCTAAGCCTATTACTATCTAGTAAACATATATTTATCACCTACCAAGAGAACACTTATACATCTGCAGATTGAGACAAACAAATCTAAAGCTTCCAAATCATAAACCCCTTAAAGGAACATGCCTTATCCAAGTTTGAAGCACCCAAACCAAGTCAATTTATGTATTATCAAGTGTCAAACTCTAAGTTACAATTTGTATCCATACTAAAATGACATTACTTCACACATACACATAATCAGAATAACTATGAGTATTATAAATTTAGGCAATGTTCAGCCAGTCAAGGGGGTGGTTGGGGTTAGCTCAACCCATATTTTTTGTTCCCTTTTTTAAGTAAACATAGTGTCAAAAGTGGAGATAGGGTTTCAAATTGAATGAGACATAATTATGGACCTACACATAATTGTGATCCTCTAATATTACATAAAAAATCGTCTATAAGAAGGTATAACAATCTATGTCAAAATAATCCAACATAATTTATAAGGATGTTTTCACCAAACACAATACAATTTTAGTTTTCCAAAGGTGTCCATCTACTATTGAATCCATCCAAGCAGGTCTATACAGTTGGTTTCTAGATCTGAGTGACTTATGATCAAGTTTTAATTCTTCCTGACACCTACATAGAGTCTTAGACCCGAAAAAAATAGTAACAAGCTTTGTAACATAATCTTCTTGGTAATTTTTATAATTAGTAAAGAGAATTAAATGTCTAATTTACATTAAGATATTCATAATTTAAACATATCTTAGACAATCTAAATATTCATAGTTTTACACTTATTGAGGTTCATTAATAAAAAAATAAGATAAAACATATTGGTGAACCCAATCCTTATCTTGAGCACGCCAAACCTTACATTTTCTCTTAGGTTTATTCATTTTTCCTTAGGGTTTCAAATTTATATATTTAGGACTAATTTTCAAACTTGAATTTTTATTTCCCCCCATTCACATAAATCATTCATGGTTATAATGGATATACACAGTTTGTATTTTCTAACTCAATATATGATTGTAATCATTACATGTTTCTTTCTTGAAATATAAAATATATTTAACAATTATGTAATTAAATGTGTCAAATAATTGTGTAACATTTCAATGGATAATTAATCATGAAGAATATTTATCCTTCCTTAGTAATTCATATTGTCTAAATATCTAATCTTATTGATTATGGTTACTACTAGATGTCAAAGGGCATACATGACTCCTTTTGCTCCTCCCCCCCTATAACTCAAGGTCATGATAGATACCATCCTACCCCATTATTTTCCTAAGGAATACATTATATACCATGGTCCATTTTGTCACTATGTGAAGAGGTGGGTGTCCCACCATGCAAAATAAAATGGATATAGTCAACATGTTCCTCATCCTCCCTCTCCACCTCCCACAAGGCTATATGTAACATAACATTATTAAAAATAGTGTGTGTAAATTCATTTACTATTTAAAATTCATATAAAATCATAAGATGATTTGATAATAGCCATAGCAAAATACTTGGATCAATATAATTGGAGGTGATAATATGACTCGAGACATTGATTACCATATTTTAGGTCATGTCTAATCATCTACACTATAACTTAATTTTGAGTTAACCTTGGATAAATGTTATGGAATAAGTATGATCTAAATTACACATATGCATTAAATTCATGCATAATGGATATTTATATGTATGTCCTATAGATAATAGTCCCTTTAAATATTTAAAAATGATGAAACCTAATAATGAAGGTAAGTCATAATCAAATTGTATTCATTATTTTTTAATGACTCTATCACTAAGTATTTCATAAAAAAGATACATATATATGAAGTTGAAAAATAAAGTAAATAAAATTATAAAGATACAGTTAGAAATGTATAAATCAATTAAGAGACAAGGGAATAATAATATACTAATTTTGAGTAACTAAAAGAGATGATCCTAGTTCTTCACTTATGGATTAACTCATAAGATCAAATTTTCATATATACAAAAGATGGTGATAGTGAAGATGATGATAAGGAAACGAAAGTAAATATTGATAATTATTTAATCAAGTTTAATTTTAAACATATAGATATATATTAGTAGTAGTCTCATATCATGTTTACACCTATTGGTTTTGGAGAGTATGAAAAATAAAAATTTCCTATTAAAAAACAATATAAAGTGGACAAAGGAAAGACAATATTTAAATAAAATCAAAAATTAAGGAATGTAAATAATTTTTTAAATATTACCTCACAATAGGATTTCCATATTCTAAGAGAACCATTAAGATAAAAAAAAATTAAAATCAAGGATGATTTAGGCACAAGAAAATTTTCATATTGTGTAACATATCAAAGATCTAGGGCAAACAATGTGGAGTTCATGGATTTAAATCCTTCCATATATTTATAATTAAAGAAATAAAGATAAAATAATCATCATACTAAAAATATTACTTGATAAAAAATTGATTCCTTTACCTACCACCATAATTAGAGTCATGGGTAAATTATCACATCAAAGAGGAAAATCATATTTTGATTACAAATAACTACAAAGTATTGTAACAATCTATTAAAAAAAAGGGGGGGGGGATAATTAAGATAATACATATATAATAGGATCCACCAATAGTCATTTATAATACAACTCAATACATAGGTATATTATACAAAGATTTAAAAAAACCCATGAAAATATATTTCAACTATTCAAGTTTACATTGAGAATGAGGATCAGAAAGAAGTTAAAATTAATATGTAAGAAGACCCAAATACATGCACAATTGTAGTTCTAAAATAGTTGGGTCATGATAAAGATGGATTACAACATCTTATATATTGTGAGGGATCAATATTCAGATGGTTATGGCCCAAAGGTTGTTGACACATTGATATTTGTGATGGGTACATGAGACCAATCACAAGCTACTTTAGGTCAATAATGGGTAGAACAAATAAAGGCTATAATCGAAGCACCTAATTAGTGCATTACTTTAAAATATGAGTATAATAAAAATCAACATCTACTATGATGTAAATAATGATAATCAAAGAGTCAAGGATCCAAGGACAAGGCAAAATTTAATATTCACTGAGACATAACATGAGTCTTATTATATAGTGGAACAACATGAGGCGTGTATGCACAAAAGTTAGGAAAGGGCAAAGGGAAAGGTGAAGATCATATATGACCATTGGTATGATGAAAATAATGATGATCATATACGGAAATTTAACATGATTCAATATATAGTATTGATCAAACTATTTCCATATACACCATTTGATTATCCACATCCCTTATATGTGTTAATGGGCTTGTAAATTTCACATAATTCTTCTTCAAAAATATAAAAACATAATTTTTTTTATAAAAATTCAAAATCAAGACCTATGTTCATTTATTGATATTATACATATTTCATTTATGTTAGCTATAAAATTATGGTAGATTGCATATCCTTTTTCATACACACATATATTTAATGGTATACATGAATAAATGAAAGACACACATGTTTCATATGAAATGGACTTTTATAAGTAAGACATTCCTACACATAGTGAATTACCTGTTGACCAAATTTTGACCTCAAGTTAATTAGTCACCCCCTCTAATTTTAAACTTTCATAGGATTGTCATGTGGTATTGGCATGCCTTATATGGTCCTTAAAAGTCTTCATAAAACCTTATTAGCATTATTTAAGGTTAGTTTGGAAAAGTTAAGGTAATGTTTTGTTTTGGTCATAGAGTGGTCTAGACATGTTATGGAGAGATAAGGCTTGATCAAGTGGTGTCATAGGTTTTTAAAAGTTTATCAAGGTCATTTTATGTCATAAATACTTTGTCATAACATTTCATGATGTTTTGAAGTGTTTAAGGACCCTTTGTAGACTTGAAGGTGGTGAAAATGAAAGAAAATGTGATTTTTGGATAACATTCATGTGTGTTAAAGTTTAATAAGTGAAAAATCTGTATCAAACACCTTCCAAAGATATTGGATCAGTTACAAAACTACTTCATCTATTAGAGAGTCAGGCAAGGGTCTGAATCTTGAGTTTCAATGCCATCTTGAGGAGTTAAGAGACTTGTATAGACTTCTTAAATTCACTTGAAGGTGAAAAGAGTTTCAAAATGTCTTTTGAGATTCCATAGGTCAAAAAAAAGCATGGGAAGACATTTAAAGTCCAATATTTTTAGAAATATATCTCTCCTCCATCATTTCATTCACAAGCTCTTGAAGGCCAAATTCAATTGCATGGTACATGCCATACAATTAGAGTTGGGGGATAAGATTTTAACCAAAGTTTGGTACTCCTATGGGATTCCAATTTGTAACATTATTCATTGGATTTATCTCATTAGATTTATGAATGATCACTAAGGAGCCAAACTACTTTTTGAAGCCTTAAATCCCCAAACGCTGAGTTTTGTGAAACTCCAGTGCAAGTGTGGATTATTTGGCTGCATTAAACAATTTAGAGTGAGTTATTATAGGTCTATATATGTACCATACACATTTATTCACCATGTTGGCATGTGTGGATGGCCTTTTGGTAAGGAAAGCTACTCTTGTGCATAATTTACAAGTTAATGTTAATAATTCTATATTCTAGATTTTCCTCTAGATGGTATTGTTGGCCATTTATAAAGCTCTTGCATGGTTTGATGAAGTAGTGGATCAATGGCTTATGAATGGATCCAACATTTGCAAATAGAGAGGATCCAAGCAAGGTTTTATAAGGATCCGACAGTAGTGTTCAAGGATAAGCCTACAAGCTAAAAGCTAGGTGCAAAATATCTTATTTGGATAAGTCTTTACTTGTTCTTTCTTTTGGAGAACAATTGAAATGTGAATTATTTCAGGACTATTTTTTAAGCTTGGTTTCTTGAAGGAATTTTTCTCTTTTTCGACTACGTATTCTCTCTTCGAGAGTTTTATCTCAGTTTCTTTTTTTCAAGTGTCAGGAATTCTTTCAGTAAAATTGTTGTGAAACAATTTTATTGAAGGAAATATTTTTAAAGGGTAAAGGGTCAAGTTTCCTTTTGGAAAAATTATCCACATAATTTGTCCAAAAGAATTATTCAAAGCAGGAATCCTGAGGGGTTCTTTTCCAAGCAAGTGTCCCAAACATTTATCCAAAAGGTAAATTTTCAAAAAAAATGAAGGATTTTTCTCTTAGAAAGTGTACCAAGCAAAAGTTTTGAAAGATATATTTTTTAAAGCAAAGTGGCCAAGACAATTTTTTTTAAGGGATTTTTTTGGGGAAATGGTCTGATATAAAAACTCTCAAAGGCACTTTCAAAATTTTGAAGGGTATTGTCTATTCAAAACGGTCCAAATAGAAAACTTGAAGGGTCCTTTCCCTTTGAAAAAGATACCTTTTCAAAACCCAAAGGCATTTTCAAAAGCTCTAATGGTACATTTTCAAAAATCTGAAGGATTCTTTCCCTTCAAAAAAAGGCACTTAACAAAAGCCCAGAGGAATTACCCAAAACAAAATGCCAAAGGAATTCCTTCAGGAAGAAAGTCTGAGAAGAAGAGCCTAAAATGATGTCAAAGACAATGGATGAAATAAATAGTCCAAAGGAATAGCTGTTGGGATTCAAATATCCCATGATAGGCTTGTAAATGTTAAAATTTAAACCCCTATAAGTAGTTGTTGGCATTTTAAAAGATAAAAAAAAGCTATGTAATCTATAGAATTTTATCGACATAAATTTATACAGGAAAAATAATGTCCTTAGATTGGTTTTCCATCCATAGAAAATATCTAGCCTAGGTTTCAAATTAAGAGCTGGTGTATGTAATTAATGGAGAGGATCTCATCCTTCGACATGGCCATCATCTCTAAAAAATAATCACTCAACTCAGAGGTAGCATGGCTCAGTCTAGATTCAAAGTTATAGGGATTTTGTCCTTATACATGTAAAACAAGTAAAGGATGGTGTGGAAGTGAAATAAGAAGATCAGTGATTAGAAAAAGTAGCTCGAGCATTAAAGACATTCTTGGACTTTTCCTTTTTTAGTGGATCATGACATCATCATCCTCAAGAAGTTCTTGTCTTCTAGTGTGTTTCTCAACCAATGAAATGGATTGAAGACTATTGGAGCTAATGGTGTTCAATTTGTTGAAGAATGATTAGTTATAATTAACCCAAATGTGGGTGAGAATTCATGGAGGGTGGTTGGATCTCATTTATTGAATTCTATTTGCTTGCCTCTTCTCTTTTCTCTTCCCCTTTTTTCTAATATCTCCATTTTTTCCCACATAAAAAAGAAGATCCTCATTTGATAAGAAGAAACCTTGTAAAAATTTGTAAGAAATACCTTTTGAAGAAATAAATATCAATTTTTAGCTATCTCATGCCTTTAAATTGTGCTTAGCAAGCTTGTGCATGATGGCCTTGTGAAAAAGTGTTCTTCCATGTCCATTGTCCTTCTTTTTTACCTATTTTTAGGTGTTTTCAAGTTATTTGTAGGTATAAAATTAAGATTTTTATGCCATTACTATAATCTTGGTTTGAATTTTGAAAATCCTCTTCACTTCATGTATTGTTTGGTGAGCCTAGTTTATGAAACACTTATGCAAATTAACTAGTTTGTGAGGTTCTGTGAGCAAGAATTATCTTATATTGAATTAGTGTTTATTTCATGCTTATGTGAGTGTAAATAAATTTGGTGTATCACCCATTTATCTCTCTTATTTACCCTATATCCCCTCCTCTACCTCTTTTCCAAGCAGAAACATTAGTTTAGGTGATTTACCAAGAGGAAGCCGACCTTCTCTGGAGGTTCAACCTCACTAAAAGATACCCACTTGAGATTTTTATGCCATTAATATAATCTTGGTTTGAATTTTGAAACTCCTCTTCATTTCATTTATTATTTGGTGAGCCTAGTTTATGAAACACTTATGCAAATAAACTAGGCTGTGAGGTTGTGTGAGCAAGAATTATCTTATATTGAATTAGTGTTTATTTCATGCTTATGTGAGTGTAAATAAATTTGGTGTATCACCCATTTAGCTCTCTTAGTTACCCTATACCCCCTCCTATACCTCTTTTCCAAGTAGAAACATTGGTTTAGGTGATCTACCAAGAGGAAGCCGGCCTTCTCTGGAGGTTCAACCTCACTACAGGATACCCACAACTTGAGGTTATTCCAATATTGTAGATAGGAGTGAGAGAGCCTTAAAAAATCTCCCACAAGGGTGAAATTATATGATACAATAGGTATTATGCATTCAAGTGTTTATTAAACATGTTATCCATCTTTTATTTTAATTCAAAGGTTATCCAATCTTTGAATGTTGTATGTACTACTCTCTAGGTGGCATTGTGCTCTTAGTTTAAGGACTAAACATTTGAAGTTGCCTACATATAATGATTGAAAGATATAGTTTTCACCTTGTTTAATCCATGGTGAAGGTGTTTTATATATTAATTTGTGTCCAAAAAACTCATAAGACATTCACTAACCTTGTTATAAGCTTATAACATCCTCAAGAGACTCATCTCTCAATGCATAGGCTCTATGTAGAAGTTGACTATATGAACACTATTTGTACATGCATAGGACAAATGAGAAGTGGTACATGGTGTTTGTAATTTAAGTATTCATGACTATTGAAAACAATGACCAAGAAGTGGACCAATAAATTTATACAATGGCAAAGACTATAAGGTTCAAAGAGTGATCCTCTTAACAACCTGTGCGGGCAAGAAAGTGACCTACAGGATTTAAACCTGTAGGTCCCCTTTTGCATAAATGTATAATTGTGAATATAAGGGGTTAAGTGTATATTTTTAAATATGATTCAAACATAATGAAATATAAAACCCTAATGAATTCCTAGCCAAATAGGAGTTGAAGTGACAGGGTGTAAAAAGATTCAAGGGATTGAGCTAAGAAGCCTAATGCACCTACATGACTGTGTGTGGGTGCATAGTGGATATAAAGTTTGAATACGATCTGAGAATGAAAATATACATAAAAGTTAGTGATAAATATATTTTTATGAGGGTTGAGCACTATGTGTGTCATGATATAATTGAGGAGATAGACTCACACCTCATATATTTAGATCCCTTCAATGACTACCTACATCCAATTGAGAGGAGTGCTTTGAACATTGATGTTCTTGAAGTTTGGAGTAAGGGCATTGAAAAGGATCTCAAAACATAAAAAAAACATGAAAAACCATTGGGATATTCATATAATGGTAAGATAAAACCATGAAACCCATAAAACATAGTTAAACCCTCAAATATAGTCACATTATCCTAAATAGACACATTGTAGGGGAGTTTCAAGTTGAAAGGGAACATTTCATGAAATAAATGGGTTTAAACTTATTAAATTAATGTTTAAGTGTAAAACCAATGAAATCACCATATTTGAAGTCAATATAGAGCCAATAAAGGCCAGATAAGGCATAATACACATGCCTAAAACACTTAAGTACAAGTCTAGAGCTAAGGATAAAAGATAGGAGTTTAAAGTGATAAGAAAATGGGAGTTGAACCTTATATAAAATTATAACCAAATATTAGTGAGATTGGTTACTGATAATTTCCATGAAAAGGATTTAATATTTGCTTCTAAGATTGTGGATCATTCCAAATGCATACACATAGGTAATTGGTCACCTATAAGACTACTTAAGTGACAAAGGACCTTTTATACTCTGAGATAGTGGTGTATGATTTTGAAGGTTAGAAAGGATATTAATTTTATCAAGTCATAAATATCAAATAATTATTAATCAATAAACAAAATAAATGACCAAATAGGGTCATTGAAACCATGCATATTCAGCTAGTCATATAGCTACAACATAGTTCTACCTTGCTAAGTAAAGTTGCTTATTTGAAAGGATTTGAAGTCTATGTGAATAATGAGATGATGAATCCATGATTATTAATAACTCTAGTAACCCTAAGACCTATTATGAAATAGATACATAATGCCACTAGGTTATATCTAGACCCTGCACAGGCCTGAGTGCATACACAGGCTTACATGGATAGCCATTTGAGAGATGGCTAGTCAATTGAAGTTGGAATGAGACTTTGGAAACCCTAAAGATATGGTGATGGATATTCAAAAAAAATAATGAGTTCCTATAGTACAAATGGTCAATAAAAGAGGTAAGTACAGTAAGTTAGGGTATGTTAGGTAGATTGGAAGCATAGGTAATTAGGGTATGTTAGGTAGATTGGATTAGTAACTCTAAGCCTGAGCTAATGAGATGGTTAGAGACTTAAAGAAATAAAAGGTTGAATATTAAAATTGGTATAATAATAGGAGGATGGCATAGACCCATGTAATTCATTTATGATCCTAGACAAACTCAAGAAAGTTTTTACAAACCTCAATTCTCTCTCAGCCCTCACAAATGCAGCCAGCCAACTTGAGATGTTATCTTTCATTTCTTAGTAAAGTAAGTATATGTTGAATGGGACCTTGGGATACTAATGTAATTTATCCATCCTAGTTTAATTATATTTTTTTGAAATTGGTTGGTGGATTCATACCTTGAGTTGTATAAATAATCCTTAAGAACTCGAAGCACTTTTAAGCTACCTAGGAGAGCTATAATGACCTGATGAGAGAGATGTGAACTTATATGCCTATATATGTATTGATAAATATTCCAAATTATATGAAATATTTTCAAGACTCCCTAGAGCATCACCCAATTCCATTGGATCATATTGTTGGTACAAAAATATATAGACTAGACCCTAAAAGGTTGTTTTATGTTATTTGGCAGGTGTACAAGTTATAAAAACTTTAAATTTATCATGGATAATGGGGATGAGGTTATATAATTGAATCACACACTTATTTTTGGGTTTAAAACATGTGTGAATCATGTAGAGTCATTTTTTAGTCTTTTAGTAGGGAGGCCTAATTGAGGTCTAGTTAGGAGAGAGAAGCAACAGAAAAATGGACTTAATCTCACTTTATAATATTGAAATTGAACATAGAATTATAAGGACATACTAGGTACTATAATATGTCCTCATATTGTCATTACCATCTATGCAAATCTATACACAAAGAGGTTTGGGTGATTTTAGGACTATAAGGAATGAGACCTAATTGGGGCTTTTGGTAGAGAATGAATTCTTAGGGCTAGTTTGAGACCTCAAAATGGATTGTTGTAGGTATCATATGAGTTGAATAGGCCATAAATGAATATAGGATTAGATGAAGAAGGAATATTCAAGTTTTTATAATTGTATACAAGATTGACCTAAGGAGATGAAGAGTCTTCTAAACACCTAGCAAAAGAAGGAGGTGATGTGTCAAATAAAACTTGAGGAGATCAATTATAAGGTGTCAATCATATATCAAAGGTGTAATATAACTTTATCTAACCATAAATAAGGCCAATCTTCACTCAATAATGCAAATTAAAGGGTAGTTTTAGAGAGCTAATCAAGGTGTCAAGTAAACATTCTAACTCCTACACCACTTGGAGAAAGGGAGCATCTTCAGAGGAACTACATGACATTTTTGACCTATTGAGGTAGTTACATGAATCCTCTCTTGTTTTTGACTCATAGGGACACTTGTTGATATTTTCCTACTATGACCCTCTCTCTCTCTCTTCACCATTCTCTATATATGCTGCCACTATTGGCTAAGTTTATATCTTCCACTTGAGTATGGCAAATCCCTACTCATTTTCATCCTTTTATAAATGAATAACAACCTATTTTACCTTATCCATGGATTTTTTCAATGTGTATGTTAGATTAGTTGACCTTGTTAAGTGATAGATTTACTTCCTTGGCATGTTTTCCTTGTTTGCATTCATATTCAATTTTGAAAGTCTTTTACAGGTATATTGAAGTATTTAAATAAAGTTTTTATGAGTTTTAGTGAGTTTTATCTTCACTAGTGTCATGTCATGACCTCTTATTAGTCCTCATAGACTAAGCTTGATTCATAAACCTCCATGAGAAATACTTATGTAGAAAGGAAGATTTGGATTAGTGTCATGTGTAGGTTAGGATTTTTTTTTAAGTGTAATTATAGTTGGTTGGTAGTGATCAGTTTACATTTGGTGCTTCACCTCATTAAGATAGGTTTATTTCATTTTTTATCTCTCCCTTTTCATCCAAACAAGTTAGTAGTATAGGTGATGAGATTGAATAGACATATCAAGGGGTATAGCCCTTCAATCTAGAGGTTTACCCCTAATATAGACAACCCATATGTCTAGGTTTAATCCCATTATTCTACTCAATTTGGAGTAGGCTTGAACTACCTCTCCAAAGGTGCAAAATTGAGTGATAAACTACCCATTCCTATACTAGGGGCATCTCTTTAGTACATATATTTAGGTTACATATTTATATGACCATTCCATTAATCATATTGATCTATGTTATATTGATTATACATGTTTTTCCCTTGCTTATACTACTTAGAGTGATATATGGATATTATACCTTACCATGTGCAATGATTACATAAATTGATAGTGTAGACTAGATTCTCTTGTTCTATGCATGTTAATACTAATTGTTACATTGTCTAACCATTATGTGTTACATTGCATGCCTTCATGCATGTTTCTTCTTCTCTTTTGTATAGTGTGATCCTTGAGTGTAGATTTAATTGTATGTGGATGTTTCCTTGCATGATGTTTCTTATTCATTTCATGTGGCTCTCACCTTCTGTGATATTGATTGTTCATTGTGTGTCAATTTTGACATGTATGACATTAAGTGCTATGATATGTGTTTATATTATGTGTGTCATGGCCATGAAATTTTATGTACATGTGGATAAATATGGGATTATCTACTAATCTTGTGGTGTGATGATCTATAACACAAATATTTCTACTTATATGTGGTGCCATGATATATATCATGCATTTTCTTGTGTATCTTATTATTTAATGGTTATATATGTGATCACTCCTATTGAGTACTTAATTTTTATATATATCTTGACATGAAACTTGCATATCATAGGATACATGTTTCATATATGTTTTGATGATTTAATCATGCCATGATGACATATTTTTAACATCCCTATTTTTGGCAATCATGTCATTACTCAATGCTTTCAATTTTAACACATTTATTGGACATTTGTGCCCATCGAGAAACACTTATGTGCATAATTTAGGATGAACTTCTATGTTTATAAGCCTTAGAGTAAGGTATAAGTTGATGGAAACCTTGTTATATGCACTTTCCATTTTTGTGTTAAATGAGTGGTGGAGCCACTATGTGATCAATTCTGCCCTTTGATGGGTCCAACAATTTACCTACGGGTTTTGTTAAGCTAATTTTGACCTAAGGTTGTACAACCACCTTGGGAGGGTTGTTACACCACCCTTGGCATGCAAAAATTTGAATTAATTTATTAAAAAAATTCAAAAAAAAAATTAATTTTCTAACCCTACCCTGTTGTTTTAACTTGAGGGCCTAACTAAGGCTACGTTGGGTTAATGGGATAAGTCAGTGCCTTGGGGACATGGATACATGGGAGAAGTCAAAGAATGAATATATTATTCCCCCAAGGGGACAAGTATGACACATTTTTGTGGGTGAGAGAGAGAGACGAGGAACATTCCCATGGTAGTTTGTGAGGATCATGTGCAAGTGGAAGCATGCCAAGTGGAGTATGGCACAATCTTTGGAAAATGAAATTTCCACTTAGAGATTTTTGTCATGCAAGGTAAAATGGTATGCCATTATTGGGGAAAAAATAAAAAAATTGATTTTTTTTGGGCCAAGGTAAAATGGGTGACTGTGTAAGCTCATTTTTGGGAAAGTGGGAAGATGAGGAGAGTGAAGGGGAGAAACACTTAGATTTTTTTTTTGGATGGAATGAGAAAGAGACAAGGAGAACCCATGGATGATAAACACTTAGAATTTTTAAGATCATTTGGATAATTATATATGCATTTGAATGATTACAAAATGTATACATGGGTGATTTAAATCATTTAAATGGATGTACATGTATTTGAATGGTTGAAAATTGTATACATGGATATTAAAGATCATTTGAATAGGTATGTATGCATTTAAATGATTGAAAAATATATACATTGGTGATTTATATCATTTAAATGGATGTACATGTATTTGAATCATTTAAAATTATATACATGGCTATTATAGATCATTTGAATCAGTATATATGCATTTAAATGATTGTAAAATGTCTACATGGGTGATTTAAATCATTTAAATGGTTGTACATGTATTTGAATGGTTGAAAATTGTATACATGGATATTATAGATCATTTAAATAGGTATATATGCATTTAAATTATTGAAAAATTTATACATGGATGATTTAGAGCATTTGAATGAATGTACATGCATTTGAATGCTTGAAAAATGTCTACATGTCTATTATAACTCTTTGGATGGGTGTGAATGCATCCAAATTTTTGATAAAATGGTATATGGATGTAAAACACTCATTTGGGCAAATATGTATGCATTTAAATAGTTTCAAAATGTTTATATGGCTTATATTTCAAAAATGTGGTTTAAACATACTTGGATGGTGCAATTATTACACCAAAACTATGATTGAGAACCTTACTTGAACAGTTGGGTGCATTCATCATCATGGCTGATTTTTCATACTCAAACCCTTGCTAATTTTACACCATTAAAAATATTTATTTAATTGCTTGTATGGCTAGGTTAAGATGTGCATTAAGTGGATGATTCAAACATTAACTAGTGGAACTTAATATACAATCATACAATCTGATTTCATGTATTCATATGGTTGTACATGTATTTGTGATTAAGGGTATACTCCTTGTTATCACGTGGTTGATTTCATACACTTTGTATGGTTAAGAATTATGGACCCTTATATGGTTGTATGTGCATTTTAATGAATGTTTTTACACTCATTTTCATGGATAAGTATTTGTATCAAATGGTTGGGGTTGTTCTTGAATGGTTGTGCAAATAATTGAAATCATGTATTTATATGATTGTTGTGTGTGTAAATATTTTTTACACATTCTTATTATGAATAATATTTGAAAATAAATGATGCATGCATACTTTTGAACAATTGAGTGTTCATATTTCCTTACATATGGTTAAATACAACTATGTATAGCTTATGTACTATTGTACATATGAAAGGCTTAAGTAGCTATACACTTATGTAAATTAAGGTTTCATAGAATTGGTTTATACTTATGTGCATTTAATGGTTTCATACCTTGCATGTTTGTATGTATTATTATATACATGTGTGCATTTATACGGATGGGTGTATTTGGTTCACTCTTGTGCATTGGAATGGTTGGGTGTAACTAGTATAATTATTTGCTAAGAAAATGACCATGGTTGTTTGAAATGATTTTATTAGTGAATATCCTTGTTGAAGGATGAGTCATTAAATGGGTTTTCTCCAATTATTTGACTAGGTGTTTGATTTTAAATGTACAAATTGTGGATCATAGTGTGAACTAGACCATGACTTCATTTTGTTATAAGATGAATCATGTGTGTGGATATGTCTTATATGCATGGATTAATTATATATTTGATTTATTAAACTAAAAATGTAAACCTATATGGATGGGTATATGCATTTGTGTGTCCAATCATGCACTTGTTTGGTTGTATATACATGTGCATAGGACTAAGTATATGCATTGGTATGGATAATCATGCACTTGTTTGGTTGTGTATGTGTGTGTGTGTGTGCACATGCGTGCATGCACGTGCGTGTGTGTGTGTGTGTGTGTGTGTGTGTGTGTGTGTGTGTGTGTGTGTGTGTGTGTGTGTGTGTGTGTGTGTGTGTGTGTGTGTGTGTGTGTGTGTGTGTGTGTGTGTGTGTGTGTGTGTGTGTGTGTGTGTGTGTGTGTGTGTGTGTGTGCGTGCGCGTGCGTGTGCGCGCGTTCATAGGGCTAATTATATGCATTTTTATGGATAATTATGTACTTTTTTGGTTGTATATACATGTGCATATGGATAATTATATGCATACAATCATGCACTTATTTGGTTATATATACATGTGCATAGAGCTGAGTAGATATATTTGTGTGGATATTTATGCACTTATTTAGTTGTATATACATGTGCATAGGGTTGCACATATGCATTTATATGGTTGATCATTCAATTGTTTGGATATGAGATAAAAAAAATTATAATTATCTTGGTTGTACACAAGAACCTCTCCTTGATGAAAAACATGAACATGGCTGAAATTGTGGTTTAGTGGTGGTTGTTGCATCACCAAGATTATTGTGCATTCATTGTGTCATAATTATTTGGATATGTGAAGGATGGATGGACAGCTGTCAGAAGAAAGAAGGCTAGACTATTTGGATATGTGAAGGTGTCAATAAGTTGGTTTGAATGCTTATTATGATCATGGATGTATTTAACATCCATAATAATGCTTATTGTGATCATGGTTGTGTTTTGCATCCTTGAGGATGCATATATTGGACATGGCTGCATTTTGTATCCATAAGGATGCATATATTGGACATGGTTGCATTTTGCATCCATGAAGATGCATATTTGGACATGGATGCATTTTTTATCCATGAGGATGTATATATTGGACACAACTGTGTTTTGCATCCATGAGGATACATATATTGGACATGGTTATGTTTTTCATCCATGAGGATGCATATATTGATAATGGTTACATTTTGCATCCATGAGGATGCATATACTAGACATGGTTGTGTTTTACATCCATGAGGATGAATATATTTGACATGGTTGCATTTATCATCCATGAGGATGTATATATTGGACATGGATACATTTTTCATCCATGACGATGCATATATTAGACATGGTTGCATTTTGCATCCATGAGGATACCTATTATGAATCATGTCTGAGATAATTAATTGAGTGGATAGCGGTAGCTTATTTATATTATTAGGTTATCTTATCAATATCATACATGACATATTTATGATTCATGGGTATTTGGATCATGGTTATGTCACAAAATTTTGTGACATATAGATGACATGATTTGATCGAGTAGATACTAGTAGCTTGTTACTACGATTGGGCTATCTCATCACTATCATACCTGGATGGATATATGATTTATGATAATTTATATCATGGTTATGTCACATACTTGGTGATGTATATTGCTGAAAGGTACCATGGATGTAATTGATATAGATGTACTTGAGAAACACAAAAAAAAAATGTGACCCATATAATTACATTGGATCCTGATCCTATTTAAGGGTATGTATGGTAGTCGTGGAGGCATGAACAAGGGTCACTTTCAGTAGGGGTGGCCCCTATGCTTGACCAAGAGTTATAAAGAACTAAAATTTTCCTTTGGGTGGAAAATTGTATTGTATGGCATATTTGATAAATATTAAAAATATATATGATTCTACGTAGTCTTGAAATGACATGCTTAATGCATGGTCATTGATGTAATCATATTATGATTTAAAATTGAAATGAATAAAATGGCTATATTTTCTCACATGTCATGTGTGCTTTTGGATTTTGAAATAAACTATTCAGTTTATGTTAATGGCAATACCTTGTTGATTTTCATTAATAAATAATTAATGAAGCAATAACCTAATGTTAATATAACTAAAATCATATTTTAGTTATATTCAAATAAATGAAATATATTAATAAGTGATAGGTTAAACCATATTAAATCATGTTTAAATGTGACACATGATATAATCAAGTGGGTAACAATAGCCGATACAGCTGTGGCAAGAAGCAGTTTATAAGACCATTGGAAACGCTATAGGGGAGTTTCTATGTGAAGAAGACAGCTCGAAGAGCCACCATTCGACATGTGCACGATTTCTGGCTGATCTGGATGTTTCAAAGGGCCTTCCCGAGGCGATCTGTATTGACTCCCCAAGGGGCACCTAGACACAAATCTTGGACTATGAGGGGATTCCTTTTAGATGCAGGAAGTGTCACCAGACGGGACATATTGCAGCCCGTTGTGTAGCAGGGAAATACATTCCCAGACATTCACCTTCTTGGTGGCCAAAGGATTTTTCTGAACATAGTTTAGATAAACTACCTTTGGAAGCAATAATAGAATCCGAGTCCGAGAATGAGGAAAAGATGCAATCAAAATCGAAAGATGAAGAGGACTCACTGGAGAATCAATCAAATGAAGCCTCTGAGGAGGCTGTAGTCGAAGATACAGCTGAGCCTGAGGAGGTAGTGGTGATCTCTATCCCTGTTTCGAATGATCTACCTAAAAGCCAGGCTGTGTTTGACTATCACTAGGAGCTAATACCTACTGGTGTCCAAAGTTCATTGTCCTCTGAGGCATGGATTGCTGAGGTAGCTAAGGTAGAAGATGGATGGACAGCTGTCAGAAGAAAGAAGGCTAAGCCTTTGATCCCTCCTCTTGAAATGAATCTTCGGTCAGGCAAAAAGAAAAATCCGAATTGTAAAGATTCACCCAAAGCTCCTTTATGCTGATTGGTTTTTTGGGGGCAGCAAACTGGTAATACTTTCAGTTTGCTGGTTACGGATCTGGAAGTTTGTGGTCAAATTGTTGTTTTGTAATGGTCTTTTGGTCGGTTTCAGGATCCTGTAAAACCTGGTTTTGGTTCTTTTCTGTTTTCAGGTTCTCGTGTTAACCTGGGTGTGCTTTAATGTTTATCTCTCTCTTTGTACAGGGTTTTGGGGTCCCTTCAAAACCTGTTTTAACCTTAAATCTAAAACAATAGCCAAGTTTCTATTATGTGCCTCGTTATTCATACACATTGATATTTACGATCTATGGGTACTAGATCATTTGATTGTCATTGTTGCAATCACATGCATGTGTTGGCACATGATGTAACTGAGTGGGTAATAATAGTCATTTTGATATTATGTACCTCATTACTCATTCCAACATATATTACTTATGATCTACATGTATTAGATCATTTGATTTCCATTGTGAAATCATGTTTATACATTGGCACACAATGTAGTGGAATGGGTAACAATAGTCGATTTGCTATTGTGTACCTCATTACTCATGACAATAGATTTATTTGGTAATCTACATGTACCAAATCATTTTATTATTATTTTGAAATCATGTACATACATTGGCACGTGATGTAGTCAAGTGGGTAATAATAGTTGGTTTGTTATTGTGTGCCTCATTATTCATACTAACATAGATCTTTTATGATCTTTAGGTATAGATCATTTGATTGTTGTTGTGAAATCATGTGCATAAATTGGCATGAAATGTATCCAAGTGGGTAATAATAGTTGGTTTGTTATTATGTGCCTCATTGCTTATGCTAGTATATATATTTTATGATCTTCAGGTATAGATCATTAGAGTGATGTTTTGTAATCATTTGCATGTATGTTGGCACACAATGTAGATAAGTGGGTAACACTAGATGGTCTAGTATTTTGTACCTTGTTATTCATGCCAACATGTATATTTGGAGATCTATGGGTACTAAATCATTTAATTATTGGTTGTTTTAATTAATGCATGTGTTTTCATACATGCACATAGAATAATTGAGTGGGTGATGATAGACAGGTTTATATCATGTACCTCATTATTCATGCACATTGGTATTTATGATCTATGGGTGATTAAATCATGTGAAATCTTTACATCACATAAATGAACTAGATCATGGTTGCATATAAATAAAAATTGAATCAAATGGATAATTGAGGGTTTAGTTGATCTTGGCTATGGTTAGCCATTTTCATAAAGAAACCTTAGCATAGTTACACTTGTATATTGATTAATTCTGGAGCAATTGACTTAGACTACATGGTTAGTCATGTTAGCCACTTGTTAATTTATTTGTGAGTTAGACCTGATGGTTTGTTGTTGTGATTGACTAGTCAATTTGATTCTATTAATCTATCTACTCTCAATGTCAGATTAGGATCATTGCATTACTCAAGTGAATTGAGTAATGCATGTTATATTATTTTGGTGGGAAATAGAAAAAAAAATTGAAGCCCGATTTTTGGGGTCTCTACAATATTCTCTTCATGTTAGCACATGTGTATATATTTTAATATAACATGATGTCTATAAATATTTTATTTAGAGATGATTAATGAAAATGATACATTCCTCACCTTAAAATGGGGGATAATATTGGGCTTATCATAAATATCAAACCTTCTTATATAAACAATTCATAATGTTGGGACATATTTTAGGCTTTAGGGGTTCAAATTAGGCTAGATTATGAGGTTGGTTTAGGTTATGGGATAATTATATAACATATTGAGATAATATATAGTGCATATGCAAGTAATTTATAGATACATAAGGGATACTTTATTATATTTATTAGATTGGGGGGAGAGTGACATATAGATTTATGGAATTCTATATTAGATTAGGATAGTTAGATCAGATTATGGGGAATGAATGTTGTTCATGCATACACTTAATTTTAAAGTTGGTACGGAAGTCACTAAATGTAACATTTATGAATCTAAAATCCATCTGCAATAATTGATTTAGTCTATTAATATTTACATATAAACCCAATATGGTTTTCCACCTTTACATATGAGCCTAGTATTGGGCTCCTCCTTTTCTATCTTAAGCATGTTACAGGTTCAATATTGGTTAAGGGATGAATGTAGTTTAGGATCTATGTCACTCAAATGATAAGAATTTATCCATATTCATGAGGTTTGGGTTAATTATCTTATAAACCCATGTTTTACACAATGAAACCTGCCTTGGGACATTATCACTCATCTCCAATACTTTAGAGGGCAATGCAGTTTGCATACTTACATGTGTATTCCTTCGTTACTCTTCATATTTCAAATGTTTCATTTATTTATTATGATTAAAGTTTTATATCATATATGGACAATGATTGTTGCATGTTTTACTTTAGGTTTAAATGAAGCAAGATAGACACTTGAAGCCTTCTCCCAAAGACAAAATGTGTTTACACACTACAATATGCAATTTATTTATCCTTTTACTCTAGATTTATGAATATATAATAAAATGGGGGAATTTTTAGACACATAAATATGGTATTATACACTTGAAAATGTTATTATTGAACTATATTTTCCATACATGAATTATGTGTACACATATGACTCATGTTCATGTTTTTCTATTTGTATCTTGTAATATTTCTATAGTTTATGTCTAATCTACTTATTTTCCTAGTCAAATTATCTCTTGATCATTACACCGTTGTTTCCTAATTTATATATGTCTCAAGTCATACTCAGACAACTCTAGTTTATTGAAAATTTTCTACATGTAATAAATCTATCTGCACTCCTTTTAATAGTCATTTTCCTGAATTTATATTTTTCTTATGGGTTGGCTTGTATGTTTCACATTTTGGTGGCAAATCAGGTTACCTATTTATACACATTAGGTCTAAGCCTATTCATGTATATAAATCACATATCCATCACCTACCAAGAGGACATTTATACATCTACACATTGAGAGAAATAGCCCTAAAATTCCAAATCAAAAAAATCCATCAAAGGAGTAGGCCCTAACTAAGTATGAAACACTCAAGCCAAGTCCATTTTTCATATTTTCAAGTGTCAAAAGTCAAGTTATAAGTTGAATCCATATTAAAGGATCACTATTACACGTACACCTAATAGAGATAACTACATGTAATTTAAGTCATATTTAGAGAATTGGAAATGTAGGCAACACTCAACCACTCAATAAAAAGTGGTTGGGTTAGCTCAACATTTTTATATTCCTCTTTTTAGGTAAACACTTCAATAAGTTGTAGATATCCATAGTATATATACCATTTTATGTTACATATCATATAAATATTTTACTAATCATTCATAATTTCCATTGTGTTACATGCATATGCTACTTTCCAATAATGGCATAGATATATATGGTTGATGTAGACTAGTCTCATTTGCTCTATGTTTATTTACATTCTTATTGTGTGTGGATCTTGGCTTTGTGTGTACAACATATACAAGATCTTGCTTGTATGTCATCATTATGTCATTTGATTATAGCCTTTGACCTTGTGTGTTTATGAAACATTCAAGTGTCCCTTATATGTGGCCTTTGGGCCTTATGTGTGACATTATATGAAAATTGCATGATATTGTTTGACATTACTTGTATGCTCATTTATTGTTACTATGGTTCTATGATTCATATCATTTATTATTTCTATTTTTACTCTTTTTCCATGATACATATCATGCCCATGTTACTTATGTGCTTCAATATGTGTGTGTGTGTGTGTGTGTGTGTGTGTGTGTGTGTGTGTGTGTGTGTGTGTGTGTGTGTGTGTGTGTGTGTGTGTGTGTGTGTGTTTTTGTTATAAAAATTCTTTGGTACATTCAATACTATGATGCAATACAATTCAGATGTTCAAAGTGATACTACATCATTACACATTTCACATATTTTACAACTCGCTTATGAGATAAGTGACTTAAAGGCTTTGTCTCTCATCTCAAAAGAGGGGAATAAAATTGGGCTTGTATTGAGAATTCAAGTCTTAATGAGAGAAAAAAAAGATTTTTGATATAACATAGTTTTTAGATTTTAATATGATTCTACATTTTTATATCACGGGGGCATATGCCAAGCATGTGTACTCAATCCTGCAGTTGTAAATTATAGGTTTCAAATAGTTATAAAATTCATGTGCCATTTCATATCAATTTAGTATAGATACATCGGGAATGATATCCATTCATGTTTATGTTTCTACATGGCAATTTCATATTTCAAATGTTTCAAAGTTCAAAAAGTTTCAAAGTGCAAAGTTTTAAATAGAATCTAGATTTTTCTACAACTGTGTGATTCATCTTCATTTTTTACGTGGGCCATGTTAGAGTCTAGTGATACTCAATGCTTATGGTCTCAATTTTTCATTTTAGTGAGCCACATTTGGTGAATCCACCCTTCATTTATTTTATAGAATTCTTTGCACATTAATATTAGAGTTAGAGTAAACAATCTTTCTAGCTCAAGGGCTCTCACTAGATTTCAAATTGATACTTGATCACTCTCAATTCACCATAGATTTAACATTTATCTAAATGACTCAATAATGGGGCACAAACTTCTCCATGTTCAAGTTACAAGGTAACTAAAATTAATAATATTTCAGGTGTATACTTTCCTTTCTCTCTTTTCAAATTTTCAAATATGGGTAGTAACTACTTTCAGTGGAATCATTGCAGGTTTTACATTGAGACATATTAAACAATCAAGCTTCAAATTAAAAGATAAAGTATGTATACATACTTAAATTCACATCTCCTTGACTCAAATAATTTCACACATTGCATCAATAAAATAAATCACGGGTAAATTTAGACACTCAAATTTAATTATTAAGTGATTGACAATGTTCAATCTTGACATCCATACCTTACTTGGTTTAATCAGCATTCCATTAAATTACAATCTACACAAGATCCTCCACTATTCTAATTATTGGCTTGTAAATAATAGAAACATCATTCTATCATCAATATTCTACTTTAAAACTCTTGTTATCCATATTCCAATAGGTTCTATCTTTCTGGGATAGGACCATACTAGGAAAATAGGGTCACACTATGGCATTGTCCAATAGTGTAGCTATATCCCCTGGGATCCAATGGTAACTTTATAAATTATATTTTTTTTTTATTACCCCTCTTATGATTTATCAAGGTTGTTTAATGAAAATATTCCTCTATATAAACACATCAAGGGTCTCTCCAAAAAAATCTAACAATCACTTGGTAATTCTACTGCATATTGAGCAAAATAATAATATTCTTTCTAGTTATGATTATGATTTATTCTAATAGTCATCGGCCAAGTTTGAATTCCTTTTTTTAGTTCAAAGGCACTCATTTTCAACCATTCAAATAAATATATCTAGTTTCATTCATATATCAAAGATCAAGATTGACACACTCACCCTAGGAGGGAGGACTACATCAGCTTGAGGCCCTTGTGGGCTATGTAGGTAACACTCAAATTATGTGAGATTTTCTTAGGATAGTTCAACTATTCCCATTATACTATTCCCACTTTTTTACATTTTATCTTTATTTGGTTTTTGTACAAGAGCCATCGTTTTGATTTTGTAAGTATTTGGCATATTAAATTAAGACACACAGTCAATTAGTAAACCCTTGTAGATAGGTACACATACCCATATTGAAAAATATATCACATAGTCAACCAGGACGTAACAAGAATCAATAGATAAGGTTACAACATGACCCTATCATCCTAGTGTCGCCCTGTCCTCCTAGTGCAACCCTATCCTAGCATAGTTTGAAATTATTTTTTTAGTTGCAACAAAGTTTAGGGGTTGCTACATTTAGTTTTAATCAATAGTCATCCTACACAATCAACATAAAATCAGTTTGAGTTAGGTTTTCATATCTATTGTCACTTTACTCTTTATTTCTCATTTCTAATTTTGTAAATTATACTATTTCATATTTAAATTTGTATATTTTATATATCTAAATTAGTTTTTAATAGTTTATTTGCTCTTAGCCTTTCATCGTTAAATAAAAAATAACAATAAACACCTACCCAACTAATTATTCCCTTATCTTTTTCTTTAACATCTTTTGTAAAGGCATTCAAAGAACAAATCATACATTTTTACCCACCAATTCAATGAAGCACATGTAGATGAAGGTATGACATCCAATGGTGCACAAATATAAAAAACTTTAGAATTTCAAAGTTAGCATATGATTAACACAACCACTAATCTCATCTTAATCAAAGTTAAAGCTCAAAATTCACACACTTGACCATTTAGACCTACACACTCTAGTCCCGAGTTCAAAAATATCAAATTCCAAGAATTCCATCAATTTTTGATAGCTCAATTTTTTTTACTTAGTTTAGCATAATTTTTTTTAACCTTATTTTTGTTTTAATATGATATAATAGGCTATAAATTTTAACTAATTTAGATTATATGAAATATGGCAATAAAAATGAATCAAAATGTAAAAGGTAAGATCTAATTTGAGTAATTACACTTGATATAAATATAAATATCATAAGGGAATAATATACTTATCATTTTACTATATTGTGCAGGTATAATACTAAATTTAAGTGGTAGAAAGGGTAAGAAACTATATCAAGAGTCACTCATATCATAAACTAGGTCTCTAAGTGCATGGAATAAAATTGTCAGCCTCTAGAAAATATCAACTAATGTTAGTTATATAACTTACCAGATTTATCTAAGTGGATTTTTATTTTATATTTCAATATAGGCCACTCCACCTTCTTGTAATCCATCTTTATGTGTGATATAAGGGCTCACTATGTACATGATGTCTAAAACCTAGTTTCCTTTTCTTTGAAATCCTAGGTCCACAATTTACACCAAGTTTAGGCCTACAAAAGGGGAATAATGGTGGGTTGAGATGACCACAAAAAAACCCAAATGAATGGTTGAGTGTTGCCTACATATATAATACTCTGAAGAGGGAATCCAAACCTCATGTAGTTCTTCATGTTAGGTGTTTGTTGTAGACACCTAAATATGGCCACCAATGACCTCGAATTAGGATTTTGGCCAATTTCCACCTAAAATGCACAATTTGGCCTAAAAACACTAAAACACACTAAATGATGTGAAAATAACATATTCAAGTGCTAATTTTGGCCAGGGTATCCCTAAATGGGGCAATGTAATTTATGGGCCAGCTAACTTTGATCAGATTATTTTGAGTCAAAATGCTAAGTTTGCACTTGGGTGTTCTGGATTGATCTTTCCTATCAAATATCTTGCATGAGACATGTGCCTTTGTTATTTTGTGTTGACAACATCCTAAATGGGATAATGGATCCAACACATTTGACATTGACTTCCAATTCCAATTCAGTCAATTTTTAGACCAATAATAAGACATTCTAATTAATTTGAGTAATTTGTGCACAAAGTGCTTAATCATGCTTAAGATCTAATTAAACCAAATTAGTGCCTAATTAATAATTCCATGTAAACTTTTTGAATATTTATTTTTGGAAATGAATATTGAATATTTGCATCATCATGTGACCTCATTTCTTGGAAAGACATTCTTAGGCCATAAATGCCATAAATATCAGGATTCATGCCTCCCATGCCTCATCAATGCCTTCCATGCCTCTTAATTTATCCTCTATCCCAAATACTTATGAACCTATTTATCAATTTTAATTTCAAAACTATACTAATCCTTAGCCACACATCTCAATCTTGAGATGGACGGTTTAGGTTGATTCTGATCAATCTCAAAAATATATAAATAAAGAGGCCAAGTCTTGATAATGCAAAGTTATAATGCACAAATGATTCCAAAAGCTATTACAATTAGTTTTACCATGCCAAATTGATTCTAAGCCAAGCCAAGCCAAATCCACAAGGTCCCAAGGAGAAGAGGAGATAGCCAAGCCTCATTTGATGAAGACTTCATGAGTACAAGCCAAGAAAGCCACTACAACAATCATTTTGGAGCATCCAAGGAAGGTAAAAGAAGGTTTATTTTGCATTTTAGTTGTGTTTTATTCATATTTGTTAACCAATCTCCCCCTAGTGTCTAGGCCTAGAGATGTTATGTTAGTTAATGTGTTTCTTTCATTTTGTTTTTATTTTAAAACTAACACGATACTAACCATCCTCTCTTGAGTCAAATTCCTAGCTCACATAATGGCACACCTAGTGGGACCAAACGCATCCCACACATGAAGAAGATCATTATACAAATTTAAAATCTTCATTTAGATCATTAAAACTTTTACAATTTGATTTTTTAACTTTGTTTTGTCATTTTTCTTTATCACAAGTTTACACAGTAACTGTCACCAGTTGAGTAAACCATCATTGGTCTATATAACCATCATCAATTAGCATTAGTAAAACTAACGTCAATATACATAACTATCATTATTCTGCATAAAAGTCACCATCACCAATTAGTATAATCGATGATGGTCACTATGTTTTTTTACACAAACCTGAGAGCTCATTTTTCTAAGTTGGTTGTTTCATCTTCAAAAGTGCTTCTAAGCTAAACATTTTGCTAACATTTTTTTTTCAAGTTTTACTTGAAAAATCATCAAAGCATGCTTAAATAGATCCTACTAAACTTCTTTTGGGGTGTTTTAAATTGAATCAAACTTTTCATTTTGGTGTTTAAAGTAAAATCATTTAGGGTGCTATTGCTTAAATCTTGTAGTTAGTTTTCAAAGTTACAAATTAATACTAAGGGGTCAAATGAACACCACCAAATCTTTCATTTGAACTTAAAATTGAACACACTTGTCATTTTGTCTTCAATAGTTATTTGATCTAATTTTGTTTAGAAAACAGAGTGGTGTTGCATGTATGCTCTTCGTTTTGTCCCTTTTAGGTAACCCTTGGAATCAAAAGCACCATTCCTATTGAAAAAAGCCTAGTCTAAAGCTTAGAAAGAATGTTATCTAAAGCACTCCCCAAAAACTCATCAAAGTTTGGGTGACTTTGAAAATGACCCTAAAGTATTTCTATTAGTCTTTTATTTTCATGCAAACTTGGCTTGCGAGGGAGACGTCATTATCTCCCATAAGTTCTTTAGAGAAGCTTTGAACCAGGGTTTCATCTTTTAGCATCAACTTTATTTGGCTCCATATTGAAGTTGCACATGGGACGTAGTGGCACTTTGGACATCACACTACACTAAGTGAATAGCAGGATTTAGTGGTTTAAAAAAAGACTAGACCTTTTTACAATAAACCAAGTGATATGAACCTAAAATTTGTGATTTTCTTTTGCATTGTTTGACATAAAAGTCATTGTGCAATTGATTCCCATTGAACATTAAAAAACTTGTAGATCTTAGACAAATCCCCACTTGTTATGAAAGTATTATTGGTGCAAGGTATGACTCAAGGTCTATGTCATAATACTATCATTTGAGAGAAGGGGGGTGTAAAAACCCTACTATATAATGCACATTTAATTTTGGATGAACACTTAAAATCCTCTCAAATGATGTATATTGATGGATTTAAACAATACCAAGAAACCTTGTCAGTTTAGGATCTAAGGGCAATTAATTAGTTGGTTTTGACCTAGATTAAAAGTCTTATTTAGAGTTAAAAACTTGGTGTAAACAAATAATGCAAACCAAACACGTTGTCCCCAATTTTGTTTGAACAAGGTAGTGTTATGTTATCAAATTTGTGAGAAATCATCAATTTTCCTTGTTCAAAATTCATCAAAACTTGGAGTCATATCATCCAATTTGGCACAGTTATGTTTCCCAATTGAGTCTTTGCCAAAGTTGTTTAAATTCCTTCCTTTATAATCTAAATTCAAAATTGCACCTTTATAAGTTCATAGGGTTGATGTGTTAAGTGGGTTCACCATTTGCACTAAACTTGAGGGAACTTAGGTTCAATTTCCAATTTAGGTTGAAGGCCATTTAAAGACTCATGATCGTTATCACCACTTGATAGAATTTAATCATTTTGTGATAAACACTTGCACTTTGAGTCTATGCACAACATTTTGAGTCAAGAAAGGTAGTGTTATGCTATCAAATTTATGATAAATTATGTTTGACTTAGAGTTTTTGAAAAAATTATTTTGTCACATTTTTTGGGTAGTCTAGCACTATTACACTACCCAAAACATTTAAGATATTGTTTCATAGGCCCTCTTGCATATAGTTCAAATTTGTGCCTATATTTTCAAACCAATCCAAGTATACCTTTGTGAACCTTTGTCTATCATAGTTACGTTGTTCACTTTTTATCTAACTTATTTTTCAAAATAACCAAGTTTTATACCATTATTTGTGAGAAAACAAACTATCTCTAAAGTGCCTTTTGTTTCATACCTTATACCTATTTGATCGATTCCATGTCCAAGAATCAAATGCCTAGTGTTTGTTAGAAGTGTTTCAAAACTGTTATATTAAAACTTTCATCTATTTTAAAGTCTAGATTTTGACATCATTTGGTCAAGACTCCTAGCGCATGCCTTATTTGAGCCTAAATTTTGATGCCGCATTTGGCCAAAAGACCTAACAAATTTTACTTTTCCTAGATTAGACTGATTTGAAACACTTCGACCTTAGAGTTTGGCATTTTGATTTTTGATTCATTTACTTAATCTATTTGTGTAAGATGCGTAATGTTAGATTGTGTTATCACAAATATTTGCATAAACCTTTTGATCCTTTTGATGAATCTAGAATAAGTTTGAACATCAGATTTTAGACATTATCTTTTTAGAGTTTATAGAACTCTTTGACCTTTTATTATAAAAATATTTACTATGGATCCCAACATATATTCATACACTTGTAGTGGACTCATGTACAATCTGGGGATTAGTAATGTGGTTGCATAGGAAGAAATGGTGTAAAACCCCTACATAGATAATATTGCTTATGATATGGATCCATATCCATCTTATAATACTCCATTAGGGGTACAAAGCCAAGATCCATTGGCTAAATATTTGGTTAATGTTGACGTAGGAAATTGCACCCAGGGCAAGGAGGTCAAACTCCTGCCTTCTCCTCAAAACATGGAAACTCCTCTCTCACCTATGGGATGGTGAAGTAGGAGAGGAGAGTCTCTAGATAAGGGCTAGTTCCCTTTGATGTATCATGTTTATTCCAGCAAGTGCAAATACAAGCATGTATATATATATATATATATATATATATAATAGTGGGGGGGGGGATGAAAAGGGAAAAGAGATGTAGGAAAATAAACTACTCTAAGGAGGTGATACACCAAAACAAGGTGACCTTCTCACACCCACTCTCAGGATCAGACAAAGCAACATACATAAACTCAGACTTGGCAGGAAAACTAGGATTTAGAAAAATGGCAGGGAGGTTCTTATGAAAACACAGGAATAGGGACTCACCAAGATGCTATGAAATGCATACTATAAATGAATTCCTCTGTTTTATACTTCCAGATAGAGCTCTCCTCCTATCAGCTGCAGAAAATGGCACCTAGTAGATAGCTGGTGTGTTGGTGCTGAACTTGTGAGAGCATCAAAAGATAATGACTGAACACAAATCAAACACTCAAAACATACATAGAATATCTATCCAAGAAGAGGTAGAAAAATGATTTTATTTGATTCAGGTGGAAATTTTAACAGGGCTGCACCTTGTAAAATCCATGAAAAGATCATTACAAAAATGACAAGTATTAAATATATATGGAAAGTCCAAGAGGCTCATTTGGCACTCTTTTGTTACAAGTGGCCTATTGTGCCTATTCATGAAAAGAAACAAGCCACTCAAAGTATTAATGAGCCATGTGCTTTGTTCTGCTTGAAGTCCACATTTTTAATGTCAAAATATGATTTGTCCACCCATTAAATGTAAAATGAAGAAATGGGTTACATTCTTTAGCTGTTGCGTCTTCTCATGATCAATTCAAAGGAACTATTTCACCTACTAGAGTCACTTCTCAAATTGGCACTTCTTGGACTTAACTGTTTGCCCATTCCATGTATGTCTTCTTGTCTTTTATCAAAATTTGTCCCTATCTGGCTTGTTCGGCCCCCCGAGGTGAACTTTCAGCAGGTTGCTACATTTTGGGCTCCTTGGCAATACTTTCTCAATTGGAAACAAAGGCCATTCTATTCTACTAAATCTAACGCTCATCCAGCTGTCATGCTTCAAAAAACTAATGGATATTCCATCCTCTTGAAATTGACAGGTTCTCGAGCGTCATTGCTTGAGATCCAATGGCTAAACCATTTTGCTAAATTTGACGTCCACTGGGACGTCATCGGGTCCCTTTAAAATGTCATTAGGTCCACATGGCATCTTCTCGACACTTCTCTATCTTGAAAATTTCCCAGCACCTATCCCTTTGAAAAGTCCTTGGACATGGCTAGAAGTCCCTTTATTGCTTTGAACTGCCCTTCTAACTTGGGACATACCTTTGAACCTGGCCGTTGAACCAAGTCTGTTGAACCAAAAAAATTGGTTCAACGGTTCAACGGTACGAAGGTTCAACATGTTTACATTGAAATACTTAAACCAAACAGTGAACCCTTTGAACTTGAATCAAGCCTATTGAACCACAAAATTTGGTTCAACCATTATTGAACCAAGAAACTGAACTCGAAATTGAACCTTTGCACCAAGAAACTGAACTCGAAATTGAACCAGGCCATGAAACAGAGAATGCTAAACCTAAACAACCTGAAATATAATTGGCATGAACAGCAAGGGAGGAAGGGGACCAAAAAAATTACTTGTGGGCAAAATTTGGTCAACAAATTGGCGACTCCCAGGGGAAGCATGCCTACTATGCTTAGAGACTAGTTGCCTTGCAATCCATTGGGCATGGAGTCAGATGATAACTTTGAAAACCAGTAAGAGCTCTATCAAAACTTAGAACCAGCCACATAGATCTACCTCCACAAAATGAAAACACACGCAAGACTAAGAAAACTACTATTTGTGCAACATCACTTAGGGAAAAACAAGAAAGAAAACAAGGGAAAATATGTACAGGCGAACCCAAAAATCAATGGCAATGCTTTAGATGTATCCCATTAACTAGGATACACAATTCTTCACCATCTAACCTGGAAAGTTAGAATGCATTATGCTGCTTGCATTGAGTAATCACGTAAGGACCGCTCCATAGGGCATCAAACTTTGCATGTTTTTTGGTCTTAGCTCGATCTTCATCCCATTTTAGGATAATGTCTCCTTTAGAGAAATCTCTTGACAAAGATTTCTTCTCGAAGTGCCTTTTTACTTGCTATTGGTGACTTGTCATATAAGCCATAGCATGATCCCTTACCTCTTAGAGCTCCATTAGCTCACACAGCCTGACCTCCATGCTGGTTCCTTCTTCTAGTTGCAGTTGGTGGGAGAGATCTAATGCTGGCAATTCAAGTGAGATGGGAAGCCTGGCTTCCCTTCCATACATGAGCGTATATGGAGAATTTTTTATTGCTCTCTTTAGCGTAATTCGATCAACCCATAGAGCTGTCTTTAGCTTGGCATGCCAAGTCCTCTGATTTTCTTCCATAGTCCTCTTTATGATTCTGATCAAATTTTTGTTGGTGGACTCAGCCAGCCCATTCCCCTGTGGATAATAGTTTGATGAAGTGTTAAGGTATATGCCATACTTCAGTGCCCATTCACTAGTTTTGATTCCTAGAAAAGCCAAGGCGTTATCTGAGATTATGGTGGCTGGGACCCCAAATCTTGTTACCAGGTCTTCATAAAACTCCAGGATTGTGCTCTCATTTGCCTCCTTCAAAGCAACGGCCTCCACCCACCTAGTGAAATAATCCATGTCAGTCAGTAGCCACTTGTGCCCAGCACTGGAGGGAGGATTAATCATCCCTATAAAATCTAGGCCCCACTGCATGAATGGTTGCTCAACTTGAATGGGCTGTAGAGGCATGGTAGCCAATCATTGTTTTCCATCAAAAAGTGCACACTTCTAGCACTTTATTACCCAGGCATGGGTGTCCTTGATAAGAGTAGGCCAAAAATAGTCGGCTCTCATTATCTTTGTTGTCGTAGCTCTAGGAGTGAAATGACCACCACCTGGCCCATCATGAAACTTAGCCAGTTCCTTATCAGCCTAATTGGGGTCAATGCATCTTAGAAGAACCCCAGAGAGATCCTTCCTAAATAATACTTCATCAACCAGAACATAAGGAAGGGACTAGAGTTTAAAATACCTTCTTCTAGTTTTATCAAGACCCTATGGACACTCACTTGTGAGAAAGAAATGCCTCATGTCTAGTGTCCAATCCTTTATGATAGTTGGTTCCTTTGTAGTAGCTGTGTCATGGATTAGCAAGTTGTTTTCCCCTTTTTGTTTGAAACTTGTAGCCAGCTGATCGCATAAGCCTCTGCCCCTCACCAGCTTGGTGATTTTAATGTCTACATCATATTCCATCACTTTGGTGATCTATCCCGCCCTTTTCTCATTTAAATCTTGATTGGTCAAGAAATCCTTGACGTCAGGATGTGGGACCATAAGATGAATCCTACTGTTAGACAACATATACCTAAATTTCTTTAGGCTCCACACTACTGCCAGGACTTGCTTTTCTATATACATGTACCTGACTTCGAAGTCCTCTAACCCTTGGCTGAAGAAGGTGAGTGGATGTTCGAGGTCATCGCCATTTGCTTGGGTAAGCATGGCAGATATCACTTCTTCATTTTTGAATGTATAGAGGTTGAAGTCTTTACTGAAGTCAGGGCTGATCAAAGCAGGCGCTTGGGCTAAAGCTTGTTTGATGGCTTCAAAGCTATCCTTTCTTTGTGTTGTCCACTTGAATTCTTCAACTTTCCTCAACATAGAGGTCAAGGGCTTAACTATCTCAATGAAATTCAGAATGAATCTTTGAATAAAATTTATCCTACCAAAGAAACTCTATAGGCCTTTCTTGTGCTTTGGTAAGGACATCTCCAGAATGGAGTGAACTCTCTCGGGGTCAATGGACAAGCCCTCCTTAGACACAATGTGGCCAAGAAGTTTCCCCTCATGAACAACAAACATGCATTTATTTGGATTAAGAGAGATGCCAAATTCCTTGCACCTCTCAAAAATATGCCTGAGGTGTTCTATATGCTGGCTCACTTCCTTGGAGAATACTGTTATATCATCAAGGTATACCAACACATTGTTATTTATCAAGCCATCAAAAGCCATGTCCATGGCTCACTGAAAGGTAACACTAGCATTGGATAGCCTAAACGGCATCTTCTTGTAAGCAAACATTCCCCATTTGGTGGTGAAGGCTATTTTGTACTGGTCATAGCCTTGCACCAGAATTTGATTATACCTTGAATAGCCATCCAAGAGGGAGAAATGCTTGCTACCAGTTACTTTTTGGAGGATCCACTCCATGCTGGGGAGGGGATAATGATATTTTAAAGAGACTTTATTAAGGTCTCTGAAGTCGACACACAACCTGATCTCCCCATTTTTCTTTCTAACAAGAACAAGGTTGGCCAGCCATGAAGAATGTTTGATTAGAAATATAATTTTGGACTCAATCAATTTGGCCAATTCCCTCTACATGAGGGGCTCAATTGTAGGATTGATAGGCCTTTGATTTTGTGTGACTGGTCTAGCACCTTCTTCTAATTTAATGGTGTGTTGGGCAAGTCTTGGGTCGAAGCCCTTCAAGTCATTGTAATTCCATGCAAACACATTAGTGAACTCTTGACACAGCAGAATAAAAGCTTGCCTTTCTTGAAACATGCAGACCTTGCCAAGCACCAACAGCTTGTCCTTGAAGATTTTGACCTTTTCATAATTCTCCTCTTTGGTTGTGATGCATGCCTTATCATTTCTTAGTTGGTCATTTCCATTGAAAATGCTTTCAAGTCTGACCAGACCCTTAGGGAGTTTATTGTTCTTCAACTGAACAATTTGATTTCCATATTGCTATTGTAACTTCACCTAGTTGTGTATTACGAACTCAGCTTCTTCCTGTAGGAAGAAAGTTATCTGTTGGTCACTTTTAAAAACTTGCCAATTTGCAATGTTGTCTGGGAGAGAGGGTCAAACTACCACTTTCAAGTGGCGCGAACCACAATCTCATCTTATTTCCTTTGAAACGTCAAACTGAGCACCAATTGCTGCCAGCTTGTTCGTGTGTTTATTCTATTCCTTAGGAATCGAGGTAATGTTGAAGGCAAGGAAATATTCCATCAAGTTCCAAACCCTATGCTTGTAAGACTTCAGCAAGGAGTTCTTTGTTAGATTCTAGCCCTTCACCTGATTCACAATCAGCTCATTATCCCCCAAGATCTGCAACTCCTTAATCCCTCTTCTTCTTGCCCATTCCAGCCCATGGATCAAAGACTCATATTCTGCAACATTACTTGTGCAAGAGAATTATAAATATAAAGCTAAAAAGTACCTTTCCTTTGAAGGGGAGACCAGCATCGCCCCACCTCCAGCACCCAGCTTACTTCTGGAACTCTCAAAATACAGCTGCCATAGGCCAAGGTCCTCTTGGTCTGCCTTCATCAAATTCAGCATGAAGGCACCCTCTTCGTGCATACAATAGACTCCAAGGTCTGTCTCCTCTATAAACTTGTATGGATCATGTTCGAAATTATCATTTCCCCACTCATCCAAGAGTAGGTCTGCGACTCCTTCAAGATCAGAGGACGGAGCTTGGTCTGTCTGGGAGTGTATGGTTCTATATGGTCCTTGTAGAGTGGCTCAGACTCGATTTTCACCTTGGTCCCATACTTGGTTCTGAAAACCAGATATGACCAATTCATTGCTAAGCAGCCACCTATTTTGGATGTGAAGTCCCTAGACAGGCAAATTGCAAAAAATGGAGGAACATCCACTACCAGTATATCATGGGGAATTGAGAAGGTTGGGCAAGCATTAATGTCAAGCTTAAACCCTTCAAAATTTTGACTATTTTTGCAGGTGTCCCATCTAGCTATAGGACTCCCTTTTTCATTTCTTCATACTTCAGTCCCATCTTATCAGCAACGCACTTAGGCATCACTGATGTACTAGCCCCACTTTCAATTATGCAATTGTGTACCAAAAAGTCCCCAATGATCAAGGATACATAGAAAGGGGGAGTCTTCTCTTCCTTATTTACCTATTCTGGAGTGGAAGGCTGTCCATTTGTCATTAAGACATTATCAATGTTTGCTGGAATAGCTTGCTGATCCAGCTCATGCAATTCTTTCTTCAATACGTCCTTCTGTCCTGGAAGAGACAATGAATCCCATAAAGAGATGCTCACATGCAACTTCTTCATTTGGTCCACTATATTGACTTGAGGACTGCTTCCCTTCACATTTTCTTTTTGGCTGATCCCAACTAGAGCTGTAGGCTGAGGTGTTGAAGGTAAAAGTGGCTATTTGAAAATTGGAGCCTTTTAAAATGAATGTGATGGAAGAGGTGTTGCTGCCACCTGAGTAGTAGCCTACACCTCTCCCATTGCTTTTCTCTTAAATCTTGTGTTGGCTACAACACAATTAGCTTGATTGTCTACAGTCCCCCCATGATTGATTGCACAAAACTCACCCTCTAGGTGATTCATAAGAGTAGAATCTAGCTGGGCCTGATTGCTACTCATGTTGGGTTGAGCTAGAGCTTTAAAAAATTGGGAATGAGCAGCAACCTTATTTTTTATATTCTAGAAATAATTCATCTCATTTGTGTAAAGGGCCTATTCTTGACCATATCCCATGGTCGAACAACTAGGATACTCATGTGCTAAATTGTCCTGAATAGGCACCATGGCCTTAGATGATGAGGAGGGACCAGTGTTGTAATTTTTAAATGGCCTAGTTGTAGTAAGCTACCCCTGACCTTGATTAAAATTCTAAAAGGGGGGTCTAGGGGCTTGACCATAATTTTGGTATCCCTGATTTGGTCTATTTCCTTGAGCTTGCTGCCTTTTAATGGCAATGAGTTTGTTGGACATGTTCTACAACATACTCCTAACCTCATGAAGCTCATTTGACAGGACATCAGCTATTTTTTTGATGGCAGGCAGAGGAGCCAATGTGGGAGCAACGGTCTGGGATGGGGGCAACATTTTTGGGAAAAGTGGCATGAGAGGCCTAGGGGCTATTTTCCCAGCCTGAACTAAGCAATTTTCAGTTGCTATGGCTATATCATAAGCATCAGGCAGTATATGCCCTCCCATAGATTGTATCATGACTACAATGTCACTATTTAATGCTTTTAAATAGTACAAGAAAGCATAGCTGGGAGTCAGTCTTACCAGGATGGGAATTCTATCCCAAGTCTTTTGAAATTGTGTGTTAAAGTCTTGCATATAATTGTGCAGATCCCTCTTTATGGTTTTCAGCTACTCAGAAAGTGAGAGTTCATCACTCTTTTCCCCAAAATGATCTGTTAGCTAAATACCTAGTTCATTCCAAGAATGGATTGAATTCACAGGCAAAGTCTCATACCAGTCAAGAGCCTTACCCTTAAGAGACAAAGCCAGTAATCTGACTATGACATGTTCCTCTATGACATTATGAATATTGATGAGATTAGAAACGTTCTTGATGTGCTTGACGACTGTAATGGGCCCCAATCCATCAAAAGAAGGCACATTTTTAGAGTTGTTCCTAGAATTGGGTCATACTGTGGGAGATTCAAGGGGCTTCCACCACGAAAGGCTGTAAAGGGTAATGCCATAACTAGGATGGGACTTAACTGAGGTTTTACTGTGAATGTGTCTCTTATAACAGGTCTAAGAGGATTGCTTGTTGGATAAGGATGGGTTCTCTCAAATCTTAATCTTTTAATAGAATTTAAAGGTAATTCAACGAATTCAAAAGGAACCCCTCTTGAAGCAGACTTTGTGGTGACTTTAGGCATAGAAATTTAAGACACTGGTCTTAATATGAAAACTAAATCTCTTACCAGTGGAGTCGCCAGATGCTAGAAAACTTTAAATTTGTTGTAACAGGACCAACATCAATCCTAATATCTTACTGCATTATCAAACTATGTGTCCCACCGGGCGTACCAAAACTATTGACATACGAAATTACACCCAGGGCAAGGAGGTTGAACTCTTGCCTTCTCCTCACAATATGGAAACTCCTCTCTCACCTGTGGGATGGTGAAGCAGGATAGGAGAGTCTTTAGATAAGGGCTAGCTCCCTTTGATGTATCATGTTTATTCTAGCAAGTGCAAATACAGGCATGTATATATATATATATATATATATATATATATATATATATATATATATATATATATATAGTGGGGGGGATGAAAAGGGAAAAGAGATGTAGGAAAATAAACTAATCTAAGGAGGTGATACACCAAAACAAGGTGGCCTTCTCACACCCACTCTCACGATCAGACAAAGCAACATACATACACTTAGACTTGGCAGGAAAACTAGGATGCAAAAAAATGGCAGGGAGGTTCTTATGAAAACACAGGAATAGGGACTCACCAAGATGCTGTGAAATGCATACTATAAATGACTTCCTCTATTTTATACTTCCAAATAGAGCTCTCCTCCTGTCAGCTGCAGAAAATGGCACCTAGTAGATAGCTGGTGTGTTGGTGCTGAACTTGTGAGAGCATCAAAAGACAATGACTGAACACAAATCAAACACTCAGAACATACACATAATATCTATCCAGGAAGAGGTAGAAAACTACTTTTATTTGATTCAGGTGGAAATTTTAACAGGGCTGCACCTTGTAAAATCTGTGAAAAGATCATTACAAAAATGACAAGTATCAAATATATATGGAAAGTCCAAGAGGCTCATTTGGCGCTCTTTTGTTACAAGTGGCCTATTGCACCTATTCATGAAAAGAAATAATCCGCTCAAAGTATTAATGAACTGTGTGCTTTATTCTGCTTGAAGTCCACATTTTTAATGTCAAAACATAGTTTGTCCACCCATTAAATGTAAAATGAAGAAACCAGTTACATTCTTTAGCTGTTGCGTCTTCTCATGATCAATTCGAAGGAACTATTTCACCTACTGAAGTCACTTCTCGAATTGGCACCGCTTGGACTTAACTTTTTGCCCATTCCATGTATGTCTTCTTATCTTTTATCAAAATTTGTCCCTATCTGGCTTGTTCGGCCCCCCGGGGTGAACTTTCAGCAGCTTGCTGCATTCTAGGCTCCTTGGCAATACTTTCTCAATTAGAAATAAAGGCCATTCTATTCTGCTAAATCTGATGCTCATCCAGCTGTCATGCTTTGAAAAACTAATGGATATTCCATCCTCTTGAAATTGACATCTTCTCGAGCATCATTGCTTGAGATCCAATGGCTAAACCATTTTGCTAAATTTGACATCTACTGGGATGTCATTGGGTCCCTTTAAAATGTCATTGGGTCCACGTGGCATCCTGTCAGCACTTCTTTGTCTTGAAAATTTCCTGGCACTTGTCCCTTTGAAAAGTCCTTGGACTCAGCCAAAAGTCCCTTTATTGCTTTGAACTGCCCTTCCAGCTTGGGGCATACCTTTGAACCGGGGCATTGAACCAAATCCGTTAAACTAAAAAATTTGGTTCAACAGTTCAATGGTACGAAGGTTCAACATGTTTACATTGAAATACTTGAACCGAACAGTGAACCCTTTAAACTTGAATCAAGCCCGTTGAACCACAAAATTTGGTTCAACCATTATTGAACCAAGAAACTGAACTCAAAATTGAACCTTTGCACCAAGAAACTGAACTCGAAATTGAACCAGGCCATGAAATAGAGAATGTTGAACCTGAACAACCTAAAATATAACTAGCATGAACAACAAGGGAGGAAGGGGAACAAAAATTTTACCTGTGGGAAAAATTTGGTCAACAGTTAATACACCACCTTATTCAGATAAGATCAAGAATAAAATGCACAATACCTAGCTACAATACCCACAACTGATGAACCAGTTCCTCAATAGTCACGCTCTACTAATACACCTTCCACTTATGATCCATTTTTATTTGAGCATCATTTTTTATAGAACAAAGATGAGATTTTGGTTAGAGCCATAGAGGTAGGGGCCAAGTTTCCAGCAGACTTCCCTCATGATAATTTACCATGCCTAGTAAGAATGCCCCACAACATAATTTACGATTAAAAAGCTTCTTCTAGTGATCATTTGGCTCTAGTCCAAATAACATATCAGGACCCTAACATGATTAATAGAGGCAAAAACTTCATGTAAGACCACTTTAACCAAATGCAGATGACATATCAAACCTACCTAAATCTAGCATATAATTTCAACCAGATGATTGTGGCGAGCAAACCTCTTATTGACTTAGTTCCTTCAACATGAGTTTTGATAGAGTTAACTGGTCAAGACAATAAAAGTTTAGACCCATTCATGCAAAACACTTTGGTATACAACTTGTTGCATATGCCCATTATTGAGGACGTGTCTTCTACTTCTATGTAGAATAATGAGCAAAATATAGTGGATAATGTGTAAGCAACATCCAATCTAAATCAAAGTGGTACTAACACATAAACAAATAGTCAATAAAATATACCTTTAGTTAAAACTACAATTGGTTTTACAAATCAAGGAGTAGGAGTTTCTACATCCCAACCTCAACTAGCTGCTTCATCAACTATATAACCAATAAGAATAGGTAATCAGCCAACAATTAATGTTATACCTCAACAACAAAATGTGATGAATCCTACTCCTCCTCAACAAGTGACAAATAGTATTCCACAACATTAGGCATAATCTAGTGCACCAACGTAATCAAGGTTGAATGTATTGTCACCTCAATAAGGGGCAACTAATGTTCCACCTCACCAAGTAGTGACAAATATACCTCTTCAGTTGCAGACTAGTGTACCAATCCAAAACCAAATGATGACTAGCCAACAACATGTAAATATTGGTCAGTGATAGATGTCTAATCTTCAACATGCTTTCACTTCCCAATAATTATTCATGTAACAAGGAGGCTCTCATATTTTTTAAGTATTTACTAGACAAAAATTGGTTCAAAATGTGCCACAAGTTCAAAGATAGGGTCTTGGTTCACAAGTTCCCACTCAATAGCCAAGTTAAATTAGTTGATAGCATGTCCCTTTTCAACCACAATAGGCATAGTGTAGTTATATCCCTCCATCCCAACCATAAAATACTTCAATTCAAACCTTTATAGCCAACCCAAACCAGAATATTACACAACCAAATGTGCAATTCCAAGTACATCCTAATCTGTATATGCATATTCTTGATCCATTTCTCAACCAAACCAATATACCCCAATAGATATCTCCATCATACCCTGGTCAAAGTGTCTCACTTGTGACCTCCCAACCATCTACCCAAAATAATGTTCTCCCCCAAACCAATGTTCCTTCCAATTTCCTATCCCAAGAATTATAATAGATGAAGGATGCAATTGTTGTCATTCAGGTTGGGAAATAGACTAAAAAGTTTAAGTTGGATGATGTGTGTTCTTATCTATTCAACATGGATTACTTATAGATGTCATTTCCTTTAGGATATGAACCATTGAAATTTGACAAATAAAAAGGGAAAGGTGACCCTAAGACCCATTTAACTATTTTTTTTGTCGCATGTCAACCAATGGCATATAGTAATATATACCTTTTATTATTATTTTGAAGGAGCTTCGCTAGAGAAGCCTTGGATTAGTTCTTAAAGTTGCCCAAGAATTTAATAATAGATTTTTATGATCTTTCTAATAATTTTATGCAACACTTTTCCTATAATCTTGAACATGAGATTTTATTGGTTGACTTAACACAAGAAAAATAAAAGGCTAGTGAGAGTTTTTCAAGTAATCTACAATGATGGAGAGCCCTTGCAAGCCAATTCACCCATATTTTACCAGATAAATAATTAGCCATTGTGTTTACTAAAAATTTACATAGTGAGATAGTTTATCATCTAGAACTACAATGTGCACATACTTTCAAGGAGATCATCGACAAAGGCTTGTTGATTGAGTGAGCCCTTATTAATAAAGGGATCATCAATCTTATGTCAACTAATTAGAATTAGGGTACTAATTAGGGAAGTGGCCAAAGCCAACATCCAATCCAAGCGCAATCATCACAACCAGCACAAGCCAATAACCAAGATAGACCAAAGCAATTCAACTGTAATAGGAATGTTGTGGGTAATGGAGTAATTGAGTCACATCATATCTAAAGAGTGAAAACATCATCTACACCACCTTTTTAGATTATTCCTACCTAACAACCTCTCCAACCAATGCTATAAACACAACAACTGAGACCTATGCAACAAATAAAACAACCTTTATTATTGTAAACCCCTCCTCCAAGGATAACTGTGCCTACTCATCATGTCTTTAGTGACCTAAGAGAGCCTATTAAGTTTATATCTTTCAAACTTGCCACTGCTAATCTGATTAGTTGACCTATACCAAATCATTATCCACAAGGCATTCCTTATCATGCTTAGTACCATGAAAATGTATTCTATGAATATCATCGAGTCAATGGGCATAATATACAAACATGTATGAAAATCAAACATTTGATTGAGAATATGTTGGAGAATGGGGAGATAACATTGGATAATGGTGATTTCACCTCCAATAAAACTCTTGGGATTTATCAAAACCCCTTTACCCAACATAACACATAGCAGCAGCATGATAATAACAACATTGATCATTACAACAACAAATTTAATAGTATTAAAATCAAAGTCCAAAACAATAGAATCAATAATAGAACCCACAATGTCATAATAATAGATAAAACCAAGGTCAAAATGATAACAACCATCAAACCTACCATGTAGTTTCACATGACTACAATAGGGTTATAGGTCATATTATATGGGGTAGCATTAATACCATCTCCATTAATCCTAGATCGAGCACTAATCAATCTAGACCATTGCTAAACAATACCACTCAACCAAATTACATAGTTAATACTTCTTTTACCTGGGACTGCACATAAGCAAACTAGCAAATTGGGACTTCCAATTTTGGACCTTATAAAGATAACTCACCCTTGCCATGTGACTACATACAAGTGCATCAGTAATCAAGACTTGTCCTATCTATTCCCACACCATTACCAACATTTCTTAGCAATTATGGTCCATCATCTAATCCCAATTGTGTAATCATAACTTGGAGGTCAAAGATTACTATCCCAGGCCCACAACCATCTACCACTTTGCTTGTTATCCAACCAACTGCTCAACCTCAGAATAAACCATTCACCATTAACTAAGATAAGAAGTTTGATATTGTGTAACAATTATAGAAGACACCAACACAAATTTATATTTTAGATATGTCATGAATGTCAACAATCCACAAGAACATTTTGAATGAGTTTTTAACCCAATCCACTATTACCAATGACATATCCTGAGATAAATTTCAAGCTTTGGTTGGACACCTAGCTCTAGCCCAACAAGTCACATTAAACCAAGGTGATATGTCTTCCCTTGGCTTGCTCCATAATAATCCATTATACATAGAAGTTTATATAAAGTGGCATAAATTGAAACATGTCCTTATAGACAATGGATCAGGCCTCAACATAGTGTTTTTAAAGCTCATCAAGCTTCTTAGGTACACAATGGTAGATCTCCAATCAGAAATGATAACTATCAAAGCCTACGATAATTAAGAAAGAGAATCATAAGGCACCATTAGCTTACCAGTTATCATTGGGCCTTTGACCCATGATACACTTTGCTATGTACTTGATCGTGAATTATCATATAATATGCTTATAGGAAGGCCTTGGTTACATGAGATTCATGCAGTCTCATCAATGCTGCACCAATGTATCAAGTTCTCCCACTCAGGGATGGAAGTAAATATTCCAAAAGATTTACACCCATATGAACACTACAAACATTTTGAGGCTGAGTTTTAAAGCTATAATTACCAATACATCATGAATCCAAATTCCAAGTAGGATAAAGGAAAGGCCATACTTATTGATCCTCCATAGGATAATTTCATAGATCCTAATACCTTAGATTCCCTTTCCCACATGCCACCTCCTGAAGCTTCCAATCATTTCACCATTTTAGATAATGGCCCAGGGGAATATGTGACCCATGATACCTTCCATATTTCCAATCTTCCTCAGAACCCAAAGACATTTGGGTGACCTAAAAGTACCCCACACATGCATTGGCAACAAAAGAACAAAATAAGGGACCTGTCATGTTTGTACCACCATCTGGCCTAGAATCAGACCCTCTTGAAGGGGATAAATCATGGTTGTATAATGACAACCAAGTTGATTATTATAAAAGTGCAAAGTATCCTATACCTAATAGGATCATGGAACATCAATATTATGAAGGAAGAGGCCTCAGACCAAATCAATAAGGAACCATTGAGATAATTTCCATGACTAAGTACAAAATACCTTATGAACTTGGATTTCAATTTCCTGGGGGTGACCCCACATGTCTTATTTGAGTTCCATCACCGGTGGCTAGTGAAGATGATGTCAACAATGAAGTAGAGTTCAATCATAGCCTCACCTTTGATGAACTAGTTGAGACTAACATGTTTGATAATAATGCCATTTGTACCCTTACCCTAGTCATTCATCATAACCCATTACCATTATACTATCCCCAACTGATAGATTGGGACCAACAAGAATCCAATTTGTTGATTGATGAGTTTCAAAACAATGAGGCATTATGTGACTTTTTAGGCCTTAGATACAATGTTCCATTGGGAGAACATAAATCAAGATTCTCAATTACATTAGATCCTCAAGCCTATTTTAGAGAGTGGGTGAACACCCTTAACCAAAAACAAATAAATAAAACATTGAGGTCCCAAAGTGAAAACCTCTTTGAGGTACATTCTGACCAGGGAAAAAGTAAAGATAAAGGCCAGTATAGTGGTGAAAACCTATTTTAGGTGACATTATATGGGGATGTTCATTCTTCTTCAAATTTATACCAGGAGACCACCAATGATGAACTTGCCTATGGATCTAAATTTAATTTTGAGTAACAATAAGTTTTTAATCGAATTCTTCAAAAAAAATTGACTATTTTTGTCACATGGCCAACTCTCCCATTGGGGGACTTAGATTCATCATGCCTAAGAGACATTGAAGAGTAAGTCCTAATAGAGGACCTTGATATAGCCCTATAATTCAAGTCTTTACCTACTATTCTATAAGATGGTTTGACCTTTCTAGTCGAAGATACAACAAAGGTAAATATCAAAACTTCATCAGACTCGAAATGTATAAAATTAGGCATGTTCCTCACTGAGGAGGAACATGAAGTCTTTATAGCTCTATTGAGAAAATTTGTAGATATCTTTTCATGGGATTATTTTGACATTCTAGGTTTGGACCCTGTCTTAGTTCTGCACCACCTTGTGGTCAATCTTGATGCCAAAATGGTGAAACAAAAGCTATGTAATATGCATTTTTGTATTGATGTCTTGGTAAAGAAAGAGATAGAAAAACTCTTAGAAGCAGGATGTATTCAGTCCATTGACTACTTAGAATGGATATTTAATGTTGTGCCTATTAGCAAAAATCCTAAAGGAATCTGAATCTATACTAATTTTTAAGACATAAACAAAGCTTGTCCTAAGGATGACTTTCCATTGCCTAATATTGACATGATCATCGAATCCATAGTGGGTTATGAAATTCTTTCACTCATGGATGGATTTTTAGGATACATCTAGATCAAAATATCACCAAAAGAATAATATAAAATAGCATTCACCACTCCATGGGGAACATTTTATTATCAGGTCATGCCATTTGGTCTTAAGAATGTTATAGCTACATATTAAAGGGCCATGACTATCATATTCCATTATATGATGCATGATATTGTTGAAGACTATGTTGATGACATATTAGGAAAATCCAAGACCAGGGCTAAACATCCAGTAGTGTTACATAGGAGATTTGAAAGATTGTGGGAGTACAAATTCAAAATCAATCCAAAGAAATGTGTGTTTGGAGTAACCTTAGGAAACTTCCTTGGCTTCATTTTGTCTCGTAAGGGCATTGAAATTGATCCGACCAAAGTCCATATTATAATCGAGATGCCACCACCAACCAATTTGAAGTAGCTTCATAGTTTACAGGGCAAGATCCATTCAATCCAATGCTTCATCTCTCAGCTAGTAGACAAGTGTCATCCATTTACACACCTTCTAAAGAAGGGAGTTACATTTCACCGAGATGACCATTTCCAAATAGTTTTTTAACAACTTAATGACTATCTAGTCAATCCACCTATTTTGTTACCTCCTATGCCAGGAAAGCCATTCTTATTGTATCTATCAGCTACTGATAATGACTTGAGGGCACTTTTGGCTCAACATGATAACAATGGAAAAGAGCATGAAGTATATTACCTAAGCCATACCTTGGTCACATATGAACACAACTATGCACCTATTGAAAAAGCTTGTCTAGCCATGGTCTTCATAGCTCATAGACTGTGTCATTACATGTTGAACAATAAGACCATGGTCATTTCAAAAGTAAATCCACTCAAGTATCTACTATCTAAAATAGATTAACAAGGTAGAATGACACAAAGCCACTCACATTTCATTTTCCTAATGAATCCATAATGACTATCATTGACACACCTCTTGAGGAGTAACACTGGAATCTATATTTTGATGGTTCATTTACTGCACATGGATCGGGGGCATGCCTCTTATTTATTACACCATAGGGGGATATAATCCCTAAATCATTCAAAATTAGTTTTCCTTGTATAAACAATATGGTCAAATATGAAACACTTGTTGTAGGACCTCAATAGGTAGTACAATGTAATATATCTCATCTAAAGGTTTATGGTGATTCTCAGTTAATCATAAATCAGGTCACAAACCATTTTTAGACCAAAGATGATAAGTTGGTTCCATATAAAGCTATGGTTGACACTCTCAAGCAACAAATTATTGACATTCAATTTGAGCATATACCAAGGGCTAGTAATATAACTATAGATTCCATGGCTACTATCGGCTCTTTGATTTGACAAATAGACAAAGCTAGAGAATATCAATTTCTTGTTGAGAATTTGTTCGCACCACCCATGAACCTTTAATCATTGTAATGATTTGTGATATTGTTGGTCCTAATTCTATTTGGTACTCATACCTTTATAACTACATTTATGACCAAGTTTTACCACCTAACCTATCCCAAAAACAAACCAAATCCTTTTTCCATCACTCCACTCATTATACTCTACTTGGATCCACCCTTTACCATCGTAGTTTTAATGGAACTCTATTTCATTATTTAAATTTGGTAGAGTCTACACTAGAGTTAAGAGAAGTTCATGAAGGATTATGTGGAGCTCATTCTAGTGGGGTAGTCCTATCCAAAAATCTCTTATGTACTAGTTATTATTGGCCCACGATGGATATAGATGCAACTACATATGTAAATAAGTATGACAAATGTCAACAACATGCTAATCTGATTCATGCCCAACACAAACTCTAAAACTAATGTTGACACCATGGCCATTTGCTACATGGAGACTCAACCTCATTGGGAAGATCAACCCAACTTCATCTAATGCCCATAAACATATCCTTACCACCACTGAGTATTTCACTAAGTGGGTTGAAGCTATACCCCTCACGTGATTGGAAAGTAAATTTCCAAGTTCATCTTCAACCATCTCATTTGCTGCTATGGTATCCCCTCTAACATTATATATGATAATGAAGGATCATTCAAGAAAAAGGATGTAGACCAATTATATATCGAATATAACATCACAAAGTATTTTTATACAACATATTACCCTCAAGGTAATGGTCAGGCTGAAGCATTGAATAAAACCATTATCAATATTCTCAAAAATATTTTCAATGATGCCAGTCATTATTAGCACCTATAGATATTCCCTACCCTTTGGGCATACCATACCAATCATCCTACCCTCATAGGAGCCACTCTATATTCACTTTTTTATGGTATAGAATCCATCCTTCCCATTGAGGTCAAGTTGCCTTCACTATGCATATCTTTCAAGCATGTCCTAGATGATCATGACTATCGAGTACACCTACAAGAGCTAGACCTACTTGATGAAAAACACATAGTTATGCTCAACAATATTTAAGCATATCAGAACTGACTCAAAGGCCACTATAATCAGCATGTTAAGAATAGAACATTTAAACTTGGTGATCTTGTTCTTAAAGAAAACCAAAAGAATACCATGGTTGAGAAGAAGCATAAAGGTAAATTCAAACCAAATTGGATAGGGCATTTCATCATTACTGTAGATTATGGATCAGGAGCATACAAGCTTATCACACTCTATAAAGATGAAATTCTTAAGCTGATGAATATTATTCACCTCAAGCGATACTATGCTTGAGTGCTAAAGTATATTATCTATAAAGACTGTTTCATGTTGTTTCATTTTATCACTATTCTTCTTTGTACAAATATCATTCTTATCATTCCTTTTAGCCCATTCCATCTACTTACCATCCCATTTTATTGACTAAACATGTTCTAAATCCTATCCACCTAGTCTATTTGACTTTGGTTTTTGCCATTCATTGCACATTTTTAGCAATAAAGAATCTAATTAGTTTTATTAGTTGTTTCAAGTACTTCAAATAGAGATCATATTTTGGAGTATTATGATAGAAGTTTCAGCAGTTGCATCCTTCATTTGTTATTCCTTTCTTATCATTGGTCTTGTTACTAATTATAACTACCTTTGGGAAAATTAATACCATTGATCCATACCGTTGTGTCCTATTTATAACTAAATATGGTTAAATTAGGGGCAACATTTGTTCATTGATCCTTGACATACTAACTTGCCACTTCCTATGCCATACTATGCCTTTTTACCAACTATGCATATTTTGTTTGAATTGACTGCTACACTAGTCAAATTCTTCTGCTATAGGGTATAACTACAGTGACTTGAGGACCTACTCTGGGACTATGTAGGCAGTGCTCAATACTTGTTGAGGTCAGCTCAATCACCCTTTCCACCATGCTCTCACCATTTTGTGAGCAACCTAAGCCACACTCTCACCATTTTATGAGCAACCTAAGTTTGAATGCTTTCATCATTTTATGAGCAACCTAAATTTGAATGATCTCACTATTTTGTGAGATTGAACCATTTAGTGTCTCATCATTCTTGATCAAGTTGAGATACTTCAAAAATTCCAAAAACATTTATAAAATTGTTAGAAAAGAACAAAAACACTAACCACTTTTTTTCCTTAAGGATTTTGGGAACCATTACTAAGTTACAAGCAAATCACTTGTTTCTTAGTTTCCCCATCTTTTTTGGCCTTTAACTCTCACACACTTGCCATTTTTCAAGACCATTCCTATTTTTCTATCACATCCATTCTATTTGTTTTCATCAGTTATCACATTCTTCCCATTCCTTGGAAGAATTAAATTTGGCCTGAAATTTTTTATTGGATATTACATCCATGGAACTATGTAGGCAACATCCACTTTCCTAGTGCATATGGAGACAACTCAGCCACCCCCTTCCTTTTTATTTTATTCCCTTATTTTGTTCATTTTTTAAGTTGTCACCTATTTTCTAGGGGCAATGTTTGTATGGTTTATATTACATTATTTTTTTGTTTCTACTTATTTTATTTGTTTGTGTGCCTATTTGTTTGCTTTCATCACTGTTTCCTTGATTTGGCTTATGTGTGTTCATTGGATGATTCTTTTCCCACACTTATACTCAAATCCATCCATATTCATATGTTTACATTGTCATCATGGTTTCTATCATTAGTGAATTATTTTCTATTTGAGTATTAGATTTTAGGAGTCAGTCTTAATGCATATTTTGGCCAAGTCCTCATGATGTTATACCATAATGCCTACCAACATGTGATACAAGAAACCTCATCTTCAAGAAGTCTATTCAGCAAAGGTAGCATCTTTTCAGCACCGACATCCTGATTCAATCCCAATCATATCCCAAATAGAGTAATTAACCATGAAAGAATTTCAACCTTTATTTGTTCAGACAAGCATCTCCCTACTAGTAGGTTGTTCTAATTCATCATTACCCTTTGTGTTAAATTATCATCATCTTTGACCAAGTTTATCATGTTTTCCATAATCAGGGTCCAATGATTATAACCGTATATAGGCAAATCATTGCACACCATCCCACCTGCATTTCTTAATTATTATAACTGCCTTTGGGTAAATCATTGTGATCCAAAACTTAGAAGTTCTAGTTGATAAATATTTCAATAGCATAGAAATAACACAGTAACAATGAATTCTCTGAGAAGAGATGTAGTATTACTCAAGATCACAATACAAATATATGCTTATCTCTGGGAAGAGATGTTTGTCTTCACATTTCAGGTTACCTCTTCATTTATACACATTTTGAAATCATGGGAAGGATATGGAAGGTCACCAATATTGAGGGAGATTAATTGGTTTGACTTCCAAGATTTAAAACAATACAGAATTTGTGGAACTACTATTTTTAGAAACTTATTATTTTTAGACTGCACTACTAAAATTGAAATTTGGGTCACTTATATTGGGTTTTTGGGGGTAAAAATTCATTGAGAAGATCTCATGACATCTCATGAAATTATCCTCATTCTTATCTTTCCAATGGTTCAAATGGCGAGCCAATTGGAGCTATGGTGCAAAAGTTATGGCTCTCAAAAGTTCTGTCATCAATTAGGGTGGAACTGTCACCCGAATTGTCACCTAAATTATTGCCCAGATCATTCCTCCCTCCTTGAAAATCAATGGTCCCCATTGTGTAAATTTTCTCCATTAGGTTTGGTAGTTGTGTCTTGATTTGATTCTCTGTGAGCCACTCACCTTGGTGGCTAAGCTGGCCCCTTTTGACCACTCGATAAAGTGGAATAGAGCATCCTCTTGTTGTCTTCATCTAGGTGTCCACAATCTGATCCTCTTCCACTAGAGAAAAACTCTATGGATCAAGATCATCAATGTCTAGTTGTTCTACTACAACTGAAGTGTCAAATAGAGGTGGGTGATATGGTTTGAGGAGCTCCACATTGAATATTGGATGCAGACCAAGGTAGGCTAGTAGGTTCAACTCAAAAGCATTTTCTCCAACTTTTCTGGTGATGGTGTAGGGACCATATCGTAGAGCCTAAATATTTCTATGTGGGCCTGCAAGTCATTCCTTCTGAAGCCATAACCAAACCTTGCCACCCATAGCAAAATGGTGTGCAATCTTATGTTTATGATGGCGTTGCTTATACTTATGATTCATTTTCTCTAGGATGTCATGAACTTGTTGCTAGATGTGTTGCATTTTTTCAATAAAATTTGTTGCTTTTGCTGCCTCAGATATTCTATGAGGTGTGTATTCCATGGTGGAAAATAGAATAACTATATCAATTGGTGCCATGGGTTGGAACCCAAAACATACTTGGAATGGACTGTGTTTGGTTGAGTTGTGTAGCGCCTAATTGTATCCATGTTTTATGAAAAGAAGTCCCTCATCCCATGTGCATGGATGTTGGAGTGATACATCTGAATCATGTGAACAATCAAGTGATTTACCACCTTTGTCTGACCATCAATCTATAGATGGAATGTTGTGGACTTCATCAGCTTAGTATCCATCATCTTCCATTGAGTGGATCAAAAGATGCTCAGGAACCTGCTATCTCAATCCGAGACAATGGACTTGGGGAGACCAAAATGGAGCCATACATGACTAAAATATAGTTGAGTAGTTTCCTCAGTAGATATATTTTTCTTACAAGAAATCATGATAGCCATTTTTTAAAAATGATCAACTACCACAAAAATACAGTCCTTACCATGTTTTAAAGTGGGCAAACCTGAGAGAAAATCCATTGAGACGGATTCCCAAGGCTTGGTTGGTTTTGGCAATGGTGTGTACAATCCTTGCTTCTTGTTTGTTGGCTTGGATATCGCACATGGGGTGAAATATTTAAGATATCTTTCCACATATTTTCACATACAGGGCCAATAAAAGTGTTTTTGAAGAACTACCAATGTCTTTTCAATACCAAAGTGTCCAACTATCCTACTGAAGTGTGCTTCCCATATCATCTTTCGTTGCTCTACAACTAGAACACAGATGTGCCCCTTATGATAGAGGACATCATCTTGCAAATAGAAATCATGTTTACCTTTTTTAAGAACTTGATATGTATCAGCAAAGGTAGGATATGCTTCATACAGAGCACCCCAAGTGGCAGTCTCATGTCCGCACAGGTCAAGAACTATTGTGAGTGCAGTAATTGGTGGGTAGCTTAGAAAATTTGCAGCTATATTTGAGCTCCCCTTTTTGTGTTTGATTGTCAGGTGGAATTGCTAAAGATATGTGGCCCACTTTTGGTGCCTCTCATTTCATAGCTTGCTTTGTGTTTGGATGAATTCCAATGGTCTGTGGTCAGTGTGGATGACCGTCTCTTTCCCCAAGATGTAGTGTTTCCATTGTTTGCAGGCTTACACAATGGCATAGAGATCCTTATCATATGTTGGATATTTCCTAACTGTATCAGTGAAAGTTTCACTATGATATGCAACAAGATGGCCATGTTGCATGATGACAACTCCCATAGCATATTTAGATGCATCTATCATCAACTCAAAAGGTTGATGCAAATCTAGCAAGGAAAGAATAGGGGCTGAGTAGAGTCTATTCTTCAAATTCTCAAATGCCCTTTTCTATATTTTACCCCTTTGAAATGTAGTTTTATCTCCTCCTTTAGTCACTTGGGTTAGTGACCAAGCAACCTGTTAAAATCCAAAAACAAACCTGTGGTATAAATTTGCAAGACCTAAAAAGTTGTGAGGCTCTATGAGGGTTCTTAGTGTGGGCCATTCTCAAATAACCCTAATATTTTTTGGATCAACATGGACCCCTTCCTCATTCACAACGTACCCGAGATACTAAATTATTGTCATCCTAAATGTGCATTTGTCAAGATTTGCATACAACTTGTGCTCCCGAAGAGTTTGAAGCACCTTACGAACATGTTACAAATGTTCTTCCCATGTTTTACTATAGATGAGTATGTCATCTAAGTAGACAACCATGAATGAGTTGGTGAAGGGTCATAGGATGTCATCCATCATCCTCATGAAGGTTTCAGGTGCATTAGTTAAGCCAAAAGGCATAACCAACCATTCAAAGAGCCCCTCCTTAGATTTGAAAGCAGACTTCCAAACATCAGTGGGATCGATGGGAATTTGGTGATAACTATATTTGAGATCAATTTTCGTGAAGAACTTTGCACCATAAATTTGGTCCAGCAGGTCATCAATCTTGGGGAGAGGGTAGCGATTCTTCACAAAAAATTTATTCAGGACTCAATAGTCAATGCAAAGCCTCCATGTTCCATCTTTCTTCGATGCCAAGACAATTAGGCTACCACAAGGTGAAGATCTTGGCCTGATGTGACCCTTTTGGATTAATTCTTGAATCTATCTTTTGATCTCATCATTCTCCAAAATTGATCTACGATACATCAGACTGTTAGGCAAAGGTGATCCTGGGATCAAATCGATAGAATGTTTTACCTAGAAATGCATTGAAACTCCTGAGGGTGATTTAAATAAGTCATAATATTCTCCTATGATTCATCCTATCTACTTTTATTGTTGTGTTGATTGTGTAGTCAGGACTGCAACATCGGCCTTCTTGGATTTATGTGGTTTGACCACCATGAGAACAAATTGCTTTGTCTTCTCCACCAATCTATTACATTGCTTAGCACTGATCAAGGAGACAGATGTGGGAGGTGGTACCTCTGGTACCCTATAGTGTCATGTATTAAGAGTGAGGGTGATCCTTTGAGTTCATGATTCATAGATGCCATGTCACTCATACATGAATGGCTAACCAAGGAGTACATCACAAACATCTAGATTTACCACATCACACAAGACTTCATCTTGGAATGGTTTTATAGCATATGAAAGAAGACACTGATGGGTGACACGGAGGTCTCTCCCTGGGCTCAACCACCCAATACTGTAGGGCTTTGGATGAGGCTTCATGGATAGATTTAGACTTTTCACAACTTTAGCAGAGATTAAATTTTTTTGACTCCCACTATCAAGAATGAAATGTAAAGGCTTACCTTTTACCCATAATTTGGAGTGAAACAATCTTTCTTTGTCATCTGGTCTTTCATCACGGGTCTGTGATGAAGTGATGATGGTGTCAGGCTCAGCATCTACAATTTTTCCTTCATCCTCTTCGACTGTGGGTTGTGTATGAGGCAGAGTAGTAGATGTCGAGTATTGTGACTCAGAAAGTAGTGACTTGATGGCTCAACATTCTTCTTTAGAGTGAGTTCTAGTTTTGTGGTAATCAAACCATTTTCTATCCTTTCCCTTCTAGGATTTCTTATCCTAAAACTCCTTCTGCTTCCAATTTTGGCCTCGTGTTTGACCTTCCTTGTCACTTTTCCATTTTGATGGTTGACTCTTCATATTCCTTTTGCCATGCTTCTATTCAATATTCACTACAAATTTGTGTGCCTCATTGAGGGTTTCCAAATTAAAGAGTTCCATTTCCCCCCGTATGTACCATTGTAGTCCACCATGATATTTGAGTCTTATGTTTCTCACTTTCTTGAATGCCCAATCTTACAGACAAGAATGAAAAGTGTCTATATAATCTTGAACAGATTAGTCCTTACCTTGGCAAAGTTGTTGCCACTGTATGTACAGATCGTCATATGCTCTGATGGGATAGTATTCTTCTTTCACCACTTCCAAAAAATCATCCCAGGTAGGTTCCACCTCAAGGCCAATGTCATATGTACTGAACCTCTTTTTGTACACTTCCCACCATTTTTTCATGGGCAATGATGCTTTCAAAAGAGCAAAAGTGATCTTTTCTCCATCGGTGAACTTATTTACAGATAAGTAGGAAGACAGTTGATCCAACCAATTTTATATTGCATCAGCATTAATTTTTCCTTCAAATGTAGGAATATCAAAATTTACCTGAACCTTGAAGGGTGTTGGGGCACTAAAAGGGCATTCCCTGGATGAGGAGCCAAGAAGTGTAGTTGTGGAGCCAGAATTTCCCATTGGGAGTGTTTAAAGAATTTGGGAAAATTATTGCAGCATCTGTGCTTGTTGCCATTGGAGGGATTTATTCACCATTTCCTTGAAAGGATTGGATGTCTTGGTGTCATATGCCATTTGAAGTCATTTGGAGCGAATAGGTGGAAAGTTTGGAAGCTCTATTATTTCCCACCCAAGCTTCTTGTAGCCTGACCTCATCCTCAGGATCATACACTCTCAAGACAAATCGCTCTGATACCACTGATCTAAAACTTAGAAGTTCTAGTTGACAAATATTTCAATAGCATAGAAATAACATAGTAACAATGAATTCTTTGAGAAGAGATGTAGTATTACTCAAGATCGCAATACAAATATATGCTTATCTCTGGGAAGAGATGTATGTCTTCACATTTCAAGTTACCTCTTCATTTATACACATTTTGAAAGCATGAGGAGGATGTGTAAGGTCACCAATATAGAGTGAGATTAATTGGTTTGACTTCCAAGATTTAAAATAATATAGAATTTGAAGAATTACTATTTTTAGACTGCACTACTAAAATTGAAATCTGGGGCACTTTCATTGAGTTTTTGGAGGTCAAACTTCATTGAAAAGATCTCAATGACATATCATGACATTCTCCTCATTCTTATCTTTCCAATGGTTCAAATGGTGAGTCAATTGGAGCTACGGTGCAAAAGTTATGGCTCCCAAAAGTTTTGTCATCAATTGGGGTGGAACTGTCACCCAAATTGTCGCCTAAATTGTTGCCCAAATCACATTGTGTTTTCACCACTTTACTTTTTCAGCCCATATAGGGGCATGTTATTATATTATTTTTCTATTCTAACTGGGGTAGCTCCATCTTCTCAATGATTATAACCACCTTTAGGCAAATCATTGTGTTATCATACCACATTTCCATTATCAAGGTACAATGCTTATAACCATCTTTGGGTAAACCATTGTATATTGTCCCACTTGCATTCTTAGTGATTTTGACTAATTTTTCAAAATTATTATGTTTTCACCCCATCATCTTTCCTTTCTTTGGTCCCCTCATTTCACTTCTTATCAAGGGACCATTTGTCGACTTACTTATTCCAACCATTCCCTCGAGGGGACATCATACAGTTAGTTTATCATAGTTGTAGTTGTAGGCATACAAGACCTTTTCATTCTTTGAGAAGACATTACTATGATTATAGCTTTCAATGCCTTTCCAAATAGGGGAAAATTGTAGATACCTAAATCTGGCCACTAATGACCTCCAATCAGGGTTTTGGCTAATTTCTACCTAAAATGCATAATTTGACCTAAAACACTAAAACACACTAAATGATGTAAAAATAACATATTAAAGTGTTGATTTTGGCCAAGGTATCCCTAAATGGAGAAATGCAATTTATGGACCAGCTAACTTTGATCAGATCATTTCGAGTCAAAATACTAATTTTGTACTTAGATGCTCTGGATTGCTCTTTCCTATCAAATCTCTTACATGAGACACATGCCTTTGTTATTTTGTTTTTGATAGTATCCTAAATGTGATAACAGATCCAACACATCTGACATTAACTTCCAATTCCAATCTATTCAAATTTTGGACCAATAATAAGGCATTTTGATCAATTTGAGTAATTTGTGCACAAAGTGCTTAATCATGCTTAAGAGATAATTAAACCAAATTAAAACCTAATTAATAATTCCATGTAAAATTGTTGAATACTTATTTTTGGAAATGAATATTGAATATATGTATCATCAGGTGACTTCATTTCTTGGAAAGATATCCCTAGGCCATAAATGCCACAAATATCAGGATTCATGCCTCCCATGCCTCATCATGCCCTTCATGCCTCTTAATTGATCCTATATCCCAAATATTTATGAGCCTATTTATAAATTTTAATTATAAAATTAATTTAATCTTTAGCCACACATCTCAATCTTGAGATGGATGGTTCAGGTTGATTCTGATCAATCTCAAAAATTTATAAATAGAGAGGCCATGAACATCATTTCTACATCTTGATAATGCAAAGTTATAATCCATAAATGATTCCAAAAGCTATTGAAATTAGTGTTACCATGCCAAAGTGATTCCAAGCCAAGCCAAATCCACAAGGTTCCAAGGAGAAGAGGAGATAGCCAAGCCTCCTTTAATGAAGACTTCATGAGCACAAGCCGAGCAAACCACTACAACAAACATTTTAGAGCATCCAAGGAAGGTAAAATAAGGTTTCTTTTTCATTTTAGTTGTGTGTTTTATTCATTTTTGTTAAATAATCTATACCTAGTGTCTAGGCCTAGAGATTTTATGCTAGTTATTGTGTCTCTTTCATTTTGTTTTCATTTTGAAACTAACACGATACTAACCAAGTCAAATTCCTAACTCACATTTGTGAGAAATATTTCTCATTTAATGAATGAAACTTGTGATATAGATTTTCACACTTGAAAAATGGAAACTTTTACTTATCTTGGGTGATTCAAACTTGGCTAGGAATTTCTCCTTGTAATTGATTAAATTTTTTGAAAGAACAAGGCAATCCCTTTGAATGTGCAAAAATTTATAGATGTATATTTGATGAATGCTATATAGATAATATGCTTAGACTTATTATATATTTATATGGGACTATTTGGGTGGTTTATCATGTGATAAACATGAAACACATATGGGCTGACCCATAAGGATGATTTTAAATTTGAAAAATGATCATTTCTTGGCGCGAGACAAGTTTGTCAAGTTTGAATGTCTGTAGAATTGTAAAAATGTCTGAGTCTAATGGATTTTTATGGAAGGAAGGAATACTAATATGATGATAAAAAATTACCTTGAATATGATTTTAAATAGGTTATACATAGACTATGGATATATTTTAGGTGACTAATTTCAAATTGGGGAGGTCGTGCCCATGGAAAGCATGTGGATGTGAAAGAAGGGCATGTATGAACCATATGTGTACCCATAAGTCATGTAAGGTGAAATTAGTTCAATACTAACATTTCAAAGTGTATAATACCATATTTAAGTGTTTATAAATTCTCCCTTTTAATATAATATTAAAATGAAATAAATGCTAGAGTAAAGGATAAATAAATGTACCTAAGTGTATATATAACACTTTGTCTTTTAGAGGAGGCTCTAAATGTGTATCTTGATCCATGTAATGTTAGGGTGTGGAGCTAAAAGCTTCACCTTGATGCAAACAGAAGGAGGATGCTGAGTATGCAGTCACTGGCATCGGTAGGCTACCACTGACGTCGGTCAGGGATCAGTGTACAGCAACTGACATCGGCAGGGATCGGCTGGCTTCGATCACCTCCAGGCAGACAGGGACCGACATCGGTCCCTGTGGCAGTTCCAGAATTGTTGTTGATGAACAGTCAGTTAAGTGAATGGAGAGTTTGCATGATGAAGACTACTTCAAGTCTTGAGCCGCTTGTCTAAATTAGTGTATGCATGAGATCTATATAATAGACTCATGGGCTGTATTGTTAAGTGCAGAACCCAAGTGTAGAACTTGGAGAGTTCTTCCCATGGTGGAATCAAGTAGGATTCCTCATGTATGTAAGATCAGGTTTGATATGTAGGGTGTTGTAGGATCATGGTGGAGATCTACATGTGATAAGTAAGATCAGGTTGGTCTGCAGGGGTGTGTGTATGTGAGGGTCAAACGGAGATCGGCGAGGGAGCAAGATCCAAGGTGATAGCAATACATCAAGGAGCAAGATCATGGTTAGATCTACTTGGAGTACCTGTTCTTACTCAATTGTACTGGACGTATAATGAGGTGAATAACAGCTTGTGTTAGCTGTGTGTTGTGACCTATTGAGAGAAGATTACTCAAGAGGGAAGATTACTGGGAGCCCTTGAGGAGGAAGCCTCACAGAGGTGGAAGAAGAGTGTGATCTCTTTATTGTAATTTCCTTTGTAATGAGTTGAATACAATTGTGTGTTGCCTCTCATATTCTGTGTGTTTTCTCATTGATAGTTATTTGTTCTTCTGGTTATTTCCGCATCTTAAGTTGCTTATACAATGGTAATCATGTGTGCTCTTAATTCTGACAAGTTGTGTCAGAGCTTTGGGGAACTTAGGTCCTTGTTGACAAAATTTGACCCCAATTAAAATTTGGGCCAACCCCTACTATTTTAAAAAATTTATAATATTATCATGTGTCTTATAGGGTGTTATGTTGGTCTATTGTCTTGTTAATCCTCTCCCTAGTCCACCCCTTATGCACTAGGATAGTCAACTTGAGTCAAAGGTTGGTCAACCTTGGTCAAAGGTATTAAAAGGGTAAAGTTGTGTTTAAAATATCCTATGAGTTGGTCATAGGTCTTGTCTCACATGGAAAAGGGGGCTTTTGGCCATTTTTAGCCCATTTAATGACTTGTAAAGATTTTTATGCAAGAAAATTTGACACCCAAGTGATTTTAAATGTGGATCATGTTATAATCATGTCATAAATAGTTATTTTTTATGAAATAAGTAGTTATGTTTAGTGGATGGTAGTTTTCCCTCAAAAATAGGAGCTTTTGGGCACTTGTATGGACTTCCCAAGTCCACCATCAACTAAAAATGTGGGAAAAGTAATTCTTCACCTCTCTACAGGTCATATACACATTTTTTTTCATTTTTTCATAAAAATTGCATCTATAACTCATTTCTCTTCTTTCTCCATTGGCAAGCCAAGGAATGGCAAGTTCAAACACTTACCATGAGAGCTACATGTGGAGTTAATTAAAATGATTATACAGGTGGATATTGATCTAAGTCCTATACACATCCATGATAATAACTTCCATCTTGGTTCCTTCTTCCTTATGAACCATCAGTTTAAATCTAGGCAATTTTTTATGGAATTGCATCCAAGAGGGGTATGGTTGTGCATATGTTCCTTATTTTTAGAATTATAGGGATATGTGTGAGTTTTATGAGGTGGTTTTAGGTGTGAATTAGGTCCTATCCATGTTGATTTAATCATCCAACACTTTTCTTTCAATGACACTTGAAGGAGAGTTCAAATTGTGCTTGTTTTCCAAGTTGACAATTAGGTATGAGAAATATGAGTTTCAAAAAATGGGAGGAGATATATGGGGGGTTAAATCATATTTTATTGATGTCTACAATTTTATTTCATCAAATTACTATGGTGATGTATCAAACTAGCAACCCCTTCAAGGCTAAAATTGCCTAGTTTCCTTGCTCACTGCCTTGTCCACAGAATACTAGTAGTCACCTTCTCCATGAGGATTCTACGGAGGTGTGAGTGTTTGAAATGCATGATTGAATTCATTTTTTTATCTTTATAACTCATCTAGATTCATGGTTTCATGACATGAATGTCTAGGATGCATACAACAAGTTTCACTCCAAGAGAAGTCATTTCTATTTTTGGGCTCTCAGTCCCCAAATGCAGAAAACAAAGGTCCTAAGGTTTTTATGTATTATTTTTTGATATTATAAAGAATTATCTCACCACTTTTCTTGTTTTCTCTTTGTATTCTTATATACCTAGTATAACTATGCCAAATTTGGGAGCTGAAGAGTAAGTGGAAGGTGAATTTTGAGCCCCTCTAAGTTGCCAAGAAATCACTAAAATTAAGTAGTGATATCTATAGGATTCCTAATGAGCACTTGCCCTAAAATACACTTGAATAGCCCTAGACCTATTATTTCAAGAGGGAAAATTTAAATGCATCTCAACAATCAATCCTGAGCACTCATTCAATGGAAGAGGTAATGGCTATATGGAGTGACCTCTTAGGCCTATCCCTTGTCTGTACATAGGGTACGGTACCCAGTGAAGGCAGTGTTTGAGGATTGGCATAAGAAAATAGTGTTTAAAGTTACTAGGATGGATATAGGTCCTATTTTGGGGCCTCAAAAAATAAATTCAATCTCATCAAGCCTCACACACTCCTAAACATGATCCAAATGCTCTAAAACAACCTACAGCCAAAGTAGATTGTGCACCTACATCTAGGAGTTTGGTCACAGTCAAGAATAGGGTGTTTTTTATGGCCAATTTAATCATACAAGTGAATAAAGTGATATAATATTATTCCAATAAAATTATAAAAAAAATTATACCCCTTTAATGGGCTAGACACTCATCAAGATTCACCTACAAGGGCAGAACTTGGAACATGCATCTATAGCCTAGTATGAGGAATTGGTTGCAATCAAGGTAAAAGGGCATTTTGAGCTCAAATGAAGCGTGTAGATGAGTTATATGAAGGAAATGAGATTATATAGAGATAAGCAAATACCTTTTACACATTTTTTTAGGCTTGAATGCCTTACCATGAAACCTACAAGCCTAGAAATAGGCATCTATAGTTAAAGCTAAGGGTTTAGTCCCAGTTAGGAAAAAAGAAGGTCTTTTAAGGCCAATTAAAACATTAAAATATATGGGATGACCATAATGGATTTATAATAGAGACAAGTAAATTTTTTATGGACTTTGGATACTAAAAATCACTTTAGACATCTACAATAAGGGCAAGGAATGCACCTACAGCCAGGTTAGGCCAAGAATGAACAGGGTCACCTTCCAAGCTTAATCAAGGCATGGGTTTTGACTTTTGAGGAAGGTAAGGGAAGGAATTAAGATGTTTTATAGCATAAAAATCATGGATATAAGTACCATTAACATCAAATTAATCTTATGTTTTGACTTACAAACCCTAAACTCATAAAAACACGATCCTTCTCCCTCTAACCCTACAGGTATTTTCTCAAAAAACTTAGTCTTGAGTTTTAGATCAGTTGGAAGGTCATCCATTGGATTCATAAGCCTAAAATTTGTGTATGTCATCCTCATGACCTAGGATATCATATATAATAATTGGTTTCTTGAAATAAATAATGGAAATTCCCCTATTTTATCTCGGATAGGGGTCACTTTTCCCTTGCACATACCTTATAAAATTGGGGAAAATGATCAAAACCACACACCAAAAGTAAATTAAGGTTTCCAAGAAGGTTTTTTGAGTTAAATAACATATATTAACATAATTAAAACTTTTTTTTAGAGTTATAAACCATACAATATGTTTAGAGCTACTAGGTTTGCAAGTGTAGCTAGTTGTGCAAGTAATGGGTCTAATGCCAAATAGAGGGTCATTCTTAATTATAGTTTTTGGGAAGTCCTATAAAATATTTTTACATGTCTTTCAAATCATATTTGATGTGTATAATCTATATAAGTCAATAAATCATCAATAAAGAGTGGTTTTTAAACACAAGGTTACAGGTAAACTCCTTGCACAAGGTCTAGGCCTAATCCTAAAGAGTAACCATTCTTGTTTCTAGTTATCAATGAGCTATCCCATAAGTTTTAAGAGGTGAATATTATATGTATAGAGGTGATACATATTTTTTATTGGCATGGAAACTCCACATGAATCTATATCCAACTCCAAACATACTAAAACCCTCATAGAAAGCATGAAAACCACTCGAAGGTCAAGTTCAAATGCTCAAAACTTTCATGACCATTTTCATGAGACCCTAAGGAATTTATAGGAGTTATGGAGGGTAATTTAGGAACCCTGAGTGTAATTTTATTATAGTTTTAATGTCTATTATTTATGAACAAATGTTAAGACCTAAAACCTCCAAAAAAAACCCTTACAAAACCCTTATAAGGACATGATTGGGAAAGGGAGGCTTTTTGAGCATATATATGAAATGGGATATCCATGAAACCACCTATATTTTTCATATTAATCTCAAATTATCCCATACATGTGACTTTCTTGTATGAAAGTGTATGGATCAGAGGAAAACATGGCTTGTTTTGACCATTTTGAGTCATTTTTAGGCTATAGGAGGAGTTAGGAGATGAAAAAAACTTTGGAAGGAAGATATAAACTTTAGATAACTCCAAAAATTCATCTCATCTCATGTGTCAACTTTTAAGGGCCCAAACTAGGCCTTCACTTTCAGCCAATCTAGTGAGCCAACTAGTGAACACTTGGAGAAAGAGGTGAAAAGTGATTTGGGAGGCCTTTTTATGGTTTTTTATTGAAAATGATGATAAGATAACATTTTAAAAGTGTCATTACCTCTTTTTCATGCATCATTTATGAAAATTTTAATTTAATAATGCCAAGTGGAGAAGGTGCATGGAAGAGATCCCTTTTGAAACTGTCGGTGATGATTTTTCATGTCCACAAGAATAAGAATGGTCAGGGATAAATCCAATGCATGTGGATACTTTTTCATAACCCTTATTTATTATAAAAATCATTATACCTAACCATATATATGGATAAGTGTAGTTTTGGTAGGCAAATCATATAGGTAGTTTTTTATGCCAAACTTGCAGGTTTTGTGCCACTTTTCACTATCTTTATGACTTGTTTGGACAAGTATAACTTCATGACATGGAATATGTCACCCTATATCTCTTATATATTCAATTATAACTAAAATTATCTTGGTGACACATGTCATTTGTGCCTTTTCAACTTCTCTTTTCTCTCTCTTCCTCCAAGTTCTATAAATGTAAGCCATTTTGGCTATTGTAAAGGATTCCAACTCTTGGTATGGTGAAGACCTACCAAAATTATACCTTAATCTTTATTTGATCCAATTAAAAACAATATATTTATACTCTAAGTTAATTTTCACTATGTGTTTAATTGATCTATCTTGAAAGTCATGTATAGATTGAGTTCATCTTGTTTTCATTCAATCCTTGAATGTGTTGTTGCAAAGTGACTTCTCTGCTAATAGGTTTCATGAAGTGCATGCTATTATAATATAATATTGAAGTTTTTATGAGTTTATTAGATTCATATCTGACGTTACCTTCACTTTCCTTTATTTACTAAGTTGTTATTTTCCTTCATGAGAATACTAATGGTAGGAAGCTCCATTGATGGTGTGAGGCTAGTTTGGTTATCTTAGTTCATTATGCAAGTTCAAATTGTATGAATGGAATAAATTATTGGTTTATCACCTCCTAGTTTAGGTTTTATTTATGTATCTTTCTCTCCCTTTTCACCCATAATAGGTATTTTTAGTGGCATAAGCACATCAATTCATATCTAAGGAGCTAGCCCTTTTCAATCCTAGAGACTCATCTCTCTTACATGTTCCCACAAACTTGAGGGATGATTCAATGTTGCATCAAATTGAAAGAGCTTAATATAATGTCCTAGGGTGCAAAATTTGATGACAACATAACCTACAATGAATATGCATCAATCAATGCCTATTTATGAAATATAAAATCTGAAATGAAATTAAAACTTTTGAAACTTAAATAGCAAGAAAAGAATACACTTGCAGGTGGGTGAACCATATTTCCATGTGATGTGATACTAGAGATGATACTTCATTGTTGAAACATTAGATAGTTTTGCTTCCTATTAAATCACTTAGAGAATTTTTAGGTGATCATACCCTAATTTATGTACTAAGGGTAGGCCATGGATTGGGAAGATAAATGCCCCAACCCTAATTTAAGAGGGAGTAGTGTCTAGGCCATTGAGGGTGAATAATCTCAACCACACTTCTCATGTAACTAATCTTAAACCTCAAAAAAGGGGAATCCAAATATTGGCCTTGTAGAATAATGCCTAAGCCATTGAGCATCATCAAACATCAACCACATTACTCATTTGACTAAATCAACCACTATAGATGGACTTACAAATTCAAGGTGATCACTTAGGTACTATCAATGCCAAAAATAGAAAACTATAATCATACGTACATGCATCAAAAATGTTCATGCTCCATAATCTAATCCAATCAATTCCAACATGATATAGAATGGTATGCATCTACATCTTATTTTTTTCTCAATTCTATTTTTTTTAAACATGTTACTCGATCTCCTAAAAAATATGAGAATATATCACTAGATATGTCTCAATCTATAAATATCTATTTTTTTTGCATTAAATATTAAATATATATGACAAGACCATTATATTCCCCCCTTTTTGAGGTGAGAGATATAGCCTGTGAATTACTCATCTCAAAATAAAAATTTTAAGCACATCATGTTATGTAAAAATATGTAATCATTTATAAATATATGTTAATATGTGGAGAATATGTCATAATAATAATGAGTAGATCATCAAAACATATGAAACATGTAATGCAAGGAATACAAGATTCATGCCAATATAGATATAACAATTAGGCATGTAGTAATAACTAACATTGTTATAATCACTGAATAATGAATTATGTAGAAAGGTGCATCATATGAATCATGGCACTGTAGACAAGAATAAAAGTGCATGATATGGATCATAACACTGAAAACCCATCAAACTCAACAAAATACAAAAACTTGGCAAGCTCAATAAAAAATCATAGATTTATACACTCATAAGCACACACTGTCATGGCCATGACACACAAAATAACACTCAATGTTATACAAGGCCAAGGTCTACACACAATTTTAATCAAGGCAAGGTCCAAACAAAGAGAAGTCTTATAATGAGAATCTTAATTAAAAATAGTTGTAAATGAAATCAAGGGCCCAATAAAGAGTCACACAATGATTACTCAATCAACACATGTCATAACTAAGGTAAGTGTCAAGAAAATAAAGAGACTTAAAATGAAAACTCAACAAGTAATAACAATAATAGAAGGAAAAGGCTAAATAAATAAGCATACAATGATACACTCGATCATAAAATGTCATATGTTAAAGCAATAAGTAAATAAGCATAATCAATGATTAGCCTATAGAAAATGAAACAACATCAATTAAGCATATAATAAGTGAATATAGTCTATGTTATCAAACTATGTTGATTTTACAACATAGTAAAGTAGCATATCCAGGAAATGTAAAACTATAAGGAATATAGGAAAGAGAAAGGCATGTGTAATCAATAAATTTATCTCAAGAAGATAAATGGAAAGGTCATATAAATATATAATATGTAACAATATAACATATGGAATAAGATACCCCCAACATTGGCATGGGCCCTAAGTATAGGAGTGTCCTAAATTTATGCATCCATGTATCGTGTGTAACCTATATGTCCTACACCTCACTCATTTATAACTTGAAATATATGTGTGTATGAACAAAAAAATGTATAACCAAACATATGATAACATATATGAATAATATAACTATAAAACATGTCATGCTTAGGTCTTGATTTTGAATTTTTGGAATATTATGATTTTTTGTATTTTTGAAATATTTTGAGCAAATGCTTATAAGTCATCATAATTGTCACATGGGTCTATGCCATTTGGCTTGTATTTTAAATTCACACTTTTCTAAAAGTTCTGTAAACACATTTCATTTTCTTCCACTATATATGATTTTTCATGTTTTATCCTTGCAATTATTCTTGAAGGTGTTGCCCTTTGATATCAATATTACCATCATGTTAGATCTTGATTGTATTTCCTTTATGTAAGAAAGTGATGTATAGGTTTTCTTTATCCATAGAAACATGCATCAGTTTTAACCATTATTTTCCAAATTTAAATATCTACTAGATGATACATCACCCATATGAATATATCAATGACCTTTGGTCCACAAGCAATTGGTAGAGTAATATATCTAAGTGATTATTCTCGATATATATTGTTTCATAACTTATAAATGCCATAGATCAACTATTGTAAGAATGTAATGCTACATATGTTGTCACATTATTCTTCATCAATATGAATATATTATTGATAATCACCCTCAATGTATGCTATAATAGTCAAAATTTATTTTCATGGATGTTTATGACTTCTATGTGTTGTATTTGTGTATTGAGCTCAGTTATAACTTACTCATGGTCACTCTTGTTGTAGTTAGATAACCTTATTGATCTATTCATTCTTGTAATGTTTGAATCTTTTATTGTAATAATATAAATTTCATGTTCCATGCCAAAATATCCTATGGTAATCACAATATAATTTTCCTTCCTAATGTGATGAACATCTCAAATCTCTATGTCAAGTAGTCAGTAATAAAATCAAGTTTTTATTAAGTAAAATTTAAAATATGATGTTTGGTTTATCCTGAACATTCGTTACTTGTATTGTTGTGGAAGGTTTTTTTTTTATTCATTGGATTTTGTGATATGTAAAATTGTTCTTTTTCCCAAGTTATGAATTATTTTACAAAGTTTTTCCTTGATGGAACCTTTAACAAATGAGAGTCATACTGTGAAATAACATTGAAACAATAGTTTGCATTCTAATTATATTGATTATATGAAATTTTTATCTTATTTTACCATCTATAAATTGAGTTTCAATAGAAACCTTGGAATTATTGATGTTCTTTGCATATGAATAATTCTATTATTCTCCTAGACCAATAGATATAAACATATTATGATACTAGTGCCCAATTGGATCAATAGGATGTAAATTTAGGTTGTGCAAATGGTCATCTATATTGCCTTGCATATCATTATCATCATCATCATTATCATTATCATTATAATTTGTGACTATTGAATTTGTATTTTCTAAATTTACCAACGAGGGAAGATCTATCATTGTTTCATTTTTATCTACACTAGCTTGTGGTTACTTATTTGCATCTTCATTCATGACAATAAATGATTCCTAGTCATTTAATTTACTTGACTCTCTAAACTCATATGTACGATTTTTTTCTAATGAGATAAGTTGTGATGAAGTCACTATATAATAATGTATAAAATTTAATTTTGAATTAGCCTTATTATTAGATTGCATCATTTTACAATATTTTAAGGGATCATTAGATGTGGGTCATGTATACAAATAGCCAACTTGCATGAATTTCACACACCTATGTAATGTGGATGGTACTACTTCAATAACATGTATCTAAGGTTGACCCAAAATCAAATTATATTGTATATGATTAGGTATGACCTAAAATAGAGTAGTATAATATCTTGGGTCCTACTGTCACATCCAATGATTTTGATCTAAGGACCAATTGTTTTTTATCCAATGATCTAATTTTTTAATAGTATATATATTGACACCCAAATTATTGTAATAAAGCTATGTGCAAATATTCATTCCTAATACATTATCTATCAATTGTTGATAATCCAAGGAGATTATTAGGTGATTTAACTCATGCAATTACTCAAAGATCTGAACCTAAAAACATTTTGATCACACAAAATAATAATATTTTATTTTTCTATTATACTCCAATACAAAATAATCTGACACAATAAAATTATATAGGATAGCATATCCTATTATCTAGGAATCCCAATAACTAGTAAATCTCTTAGAATATCATGTAGGTTATTAACAAAACTATATACAAACTTTTGCTGTTATACATAATAATATAAAAATATATAATATATTCTACTAACTGACTATATTACGATATTAACCCATACAGTCACTTAAAAATAGTAAGTATTATTTACCTTACAGTAAATAACAAACTACCAATTTACCCAATATAAATACTAATCCCCAACATTCCCCCCTTAGTTTTTACATGGTAAAACATATCCTAGATTAGCGTGCCTATCAAAATAGAATTCAAAATTTAATCTACTTTGTCATTCTGATATTTTAAATTTTGAGATAGTTATTGGTATCAGAGTAGGCTATTATCAGAGTAGGTATGGATAATTAAAATAAAAAAGGGGAAATAAAATTGTGCTTCATCTTTGAGGATGAGAAAATATTATTATTGATGACATTGCATGTGGATAGTTTGGAAATTATTTAAGTTGATTTTAATGTGATTCTTATATTTTAGCAAGTACATATTTACAGTCTATTTAGTAAGCCTATGTGTATATAGGCTTGTGGACTCTCAACAAGCTATATATCTAGTTTGGTCTTCATCCCTGTGATAGGGTTCACATTGATCAAGTTTTACATTAAAAATATTCATATTGGAATCAAATCACATCCATTTACATCATGACAGCTTCCAAGACATTAAATTCATAGCCTTGAGTGTGATTTGATATCTTGGTGCTAATATAGCACAAGTCAAAAGAGCTAGGCATAGTTAGATCTATGCATTTCATTTAGGTGCCTCATGATTTGTACAGCTATCCAATGGAAAGTGTGGCATATATATATAAAAAGGATTATTATGTGTTTGAATCACCTACTACGTAGATTATCAGGGTTAGTTTCATCATCTTCTTGTGCATGTTCTTTTATTAGGACTACAGGTGTATAGTTTTGAACCAATGACTCATTACACTCAATCTAGATATGATACATCCCCAAAGCTGTCTCTTTTAAATCACCCTTTTTCCACTTTATTTTTTTACCACATGACCCATGCACCATCTTCAATGGTGAGAGGATAAGTTTTTAGATTTGTTATTTCTACTCCAAATCCAATCGAAGCAGGAGTTTTTGTTTGGAAGATTCGATATGAAGCTAGTGGGTAGAAATTCAATAGGCACTATTAGTAAATTATGTTTCATTTTAGTAATCATTTATATTAGTATTACTTTTTAATTTTTTATTAAGTCCATAGGTTTAGTTTTTAATTATTAGTTGTGTCAAATATCTAAAATCTATGTTTAATTATTTTTAAGATATAGTGGTCTTTAATTGTCGATTTAGACTATATATTTATATAAGCTTTAAATACCGAATGTCTATATTTTATATTATAGGATAAAGTCTATAATGTAATTTTTTAAATGCATAGGATTTATGTTAGTGTCTGTATGCAATGGGAAATGTAGTAGATATATATATCAATCCTATCTCGAAGAAGATAAATCCTACTTACACTTCTAATTGGGGATACATTATGTATTTGGGGTCATGACCAAGATGGATCTACAAGACCTAACCAAGGGATCTCTTACCACAATAATATCACTACAGAGGGTTCCAAATCCTCCAGTCAAGCAAAACTGTGTAATAACCCTAACTAGTTTCTATATTCTCATATTCACTAAACTGATAACAAGTAAAGTAAAATCTAATCTAGTGCTCACCAAAGATTGTGGCACAAAGTGGGGGTTATAAACATGAAAAGTAAACATGCATAGAAGACATATACTCACATCAATGTATATGTAATCCTAATACATGAAAGAGAAGTGCAAATTCATATCTATCTACACTTATAAAGGAGGAACAAAGTTAGGAATACTTACCTTTGAAGACAAACCCATTGAGCCTCAATCTCTCCCTTGGCCAAGGTGATTCATAAGATGTTGTTGTGGTATGTAAGGATGACAAGGATAAATTAGATCTAGGCTACACAACCTATCAATGCATCTAAAGACTTCTCTACAAGATAAGATCTATATCTTTAAAGAAAGTATGAAACCCTAAGCTTGCTCCTCAAGTAGAATGGTGGATAAGCAAATGCATAATATATCTTACTTATTCTATTTTGTCTTATAAATCATGGAATGGATGTGTATTTATATTTGAATATAACCCTAAACCTTTCTAAAATTTTATCTGACAGAGTTGGCCCAATTGACTATGTATTGTTAATTGATAATAACAAGTATCAATTAGAATACTAAGTCAGCCCAGTTGACTCTATATTATTAATTGATAATAGCAAGTATCAATTAGAATACTATGTTGGCCAAGTCGACTATGTATTATTAATTGATAATAATAAGTATCAATTAGAATACTAAGTTAGCCTAGTCAACTCTGCATTGTAAACTATTAACAGGGGTTTTAGGATTAAGAAGGGATAATGAAGGGAAAAAATGACTAAATAAGGGTACAAGAGATGATACAAGGCTTAGGTAAGTACATAGGAGAAGGTTGTGTTGATAGTAAGTGGTTAGAAAAATGGTAGGATGATACAAAGCCATGATAATCTTGTGAAGCACCAATGGTCTGCCCACCCCTTTCTCGATGTACCCTTTAAGGTGTGCACTCAGAGAGATTGAAACTCAATAGGTTCCTTCAAGATATAAAGTGTTAGTAAGTGGTAAAGTTAAAAAATATTATGTGTATATAGTGTCTACAGTCATATTTATGTCAAAATTACAAAAAAGGAGTTGAAATTTATGAGTCCTTTTTGCATCAATAAAGTGTTAAGAGTCAGTATTATGTCAAAAGAGTTATTAAAATTATGTGATTATGAGTTTATTCAAATTTATGTCAAGGTGTGTCAAATTTTTTAAAATAAAAAAAATAACCTTACGGATGCATTTTTGGGTGACCCCGACATTCTTTTTATTATTTCACATTGGGGGGGCATTCTACTGATGAACCTCAAAGATAAATTTGATAAGTAGAAAACTTGAAGGAGGTTGGAGGAATTAGAGGATAAAAGCCATTCAAGCCTCTCATTAGACACTAGTGATGGGGACACTTCTACTTTAGTGGCATGCGTTTTTTAGTTATAGGGTGTGGATTTCAATTGTTAGTTTTTCAGTGTGGTGTGAAATAATAACAGATGTGTATATTCCTATTCACTTGTGATTATTTCCCATGTAACCCTTTTGTATAAGCATTGTATAATTTTGATCAAAATTAATTATAGCAATCATGATGTAAAGGTTATTAGTAAACCTATGAAAAACCATATATGTAAAGGTTCTTGGTGAACCTACAAAACCAATTGTGTATGATTTATGGTGAACCTATAAAACCATTTGTGAAAGGTTATTGGTACACCTGTAAAACCAATTAGGTAAGATTATTGGTTGAATTTTAGTAAAAACATTAGAGGACAAGTGTGGAGTATGAATAAAAGTGTAAGTCTTTGTTCATGTTTGCATGGTGGCTATATCCATCCATGAAATCCACTTGTCAGAATACAGTGTGTTGGAGTTTTGTGCAAGCCTAATGCTAAATAGTTGAAGAGAAGATCATGAACAAATAGAGGTGGCATGCTAAAATGAAATATTATGGCATATGGTAGTAGTTTATTCTCTCCTTTCTTTATTTCGTGTCTTAGTTGTTAATATGGATTACTTGTTATTTTTTCAAAATTTATAAGTTTGGCATTTAGTTATTTTGTGTTTGAGTGTAATAAAGAAATACAATATTATTATTTTGTGTGATAAAAATATTTTTGTGTTAAGATCTTTGAGTAATTACATGAGTTAAATCAATAAATAATATCTTTAGATTATCAACAATGGTATCAGATCAGTATTAGTCCTTAGCCTATAATGGAGTTTTGAGAGTAGCTAGGGGCACTCATTTTGTTCATCATTGCCTCGATGGTCTTTGAAATCTTGCAAAATGCTCTTATTGAAATTTTTGTTGGAAAATTTAGATTAGATTCATAGTAGTCTTTTCTAGGTTTTGGAGAATAGAATAGATTTTAGTTTTTTTTTGTGAGATTTACATCATCATTCACTACTTTGGATTTATTGGCTTTGATACCACTATTGATAATCCAAGGAGATTATTTAGTGATTTAACTCATGCAATTACTCAAAGAGCCAAATGTAGAAATATTTTAATCACACAAAATAATAATAGTGTATTTCTCTATTACACTCCAATACAAAATCATCTGACACAATACAATTATATAAGATAGCATATCCTATTATCTAGGAATCTTACTAACTACTAAATCTCCTAAAACCTCTCATAGGTTATTAACAAACCTATATACGAATTATTTTTGTTTTACACAAAAATATAACAATATATAATCTATTTTACTAACTATATTACCATATTAACCTATACGGTAAATTTGTTAAATGTAAGATTACAGCATAGGGTAGTGGTTTATTGTCTCATTTCTTTATTTCATGTCCTAATTGTTAATATAGATTAATGATTGTTTTTTCAAAAGTTATAAGTTTATCTTTTAGTTATTTTGTATTGAAATGTAATAGATAAATACAATATTATTATTTTGTGTGATCAAAATATTTTTGTGTTCAGATCTTTAAGTAATTACATGAGTTAAATCACTAAAGAATCTCCTTGGATAATCAATAGTTATATCAGAGCAGTATTAGTCCTTAGCCTGTAATGGATTTTTGAGAGTAGCTAAGGGAAATCATTTTGTTCATCATTGCCCAACATAAGCATAAGTTTGACATCTTTACTTTTAATTTTTACCTAAATGAATAATGGAATATTTTTATCTATTATGTGTTTGGTAGGTAAGTCTTAATTTTTAAATGAAATGAATTATTCAATATCCTTTAATGCATTCAAAATAAAGGTAAGGTATGCATGTTCTATATCATTTGGGAGAGATGTCTCACACAATGCCTCATTGATCCAAGACGATTTGAGACACCAAATATTACTAAAATTATTTGATGTTTCTCATATATCCTTATGCCAACATTAGTATTTTATGCATCAAGTTTATCACTTGCATTGAAAAGATAAAGATATAACTCATCTTCTATGTTAACACATAACTTTTTTAGTTCAACACTATAAACCATTAAGGATAGTTTTAGAATTTTTCAAAGTGTTTTATGGGCTCAACATTAATCTCCATAATGATTTACGTATGTGAACCTATAAAGAATGAAATGATCTTTATAAAATGATAGGATATTCCATAATTAGATCATACCTAGAAATGTTAGGTCATGTCAAGTGAACTAGCTTCTTTTGGAACCTACACCATCTCCTTGTACATTGTTCAGCTTGTCTAGCTCATCCTAGGTTGATATAAGGCACTAAATAAATATTATGCACATATCATAATTCCACAAAATCTTATGTGTTCAACATAATCTATGTATCTCTATGACACTCTTAAAGACTCTCTACATCCTTGTGGGCTTCAACAACACCAAGATGGGTCATTGTGGTAATGTGTGACACTTGTACAAGCCCTACAGTATCCTTTTGAATTTTTGTATTTTTAATATGAACATCATGTAACACTCACATGACATCCCTATGTGATTTTTCAATACCTCCTATCATACCATAAAATAGTCTAGCTTAGTGCATGACTTAGCATCCACATACCAAAATCCTTCTACCATGTGGCATTCTATGAATAATTCCAAGGGATATGTAATGTTAGTTATATTGTTAGAAACATAGAACTAATGAAAATGTAATTATCAAACCTACAAGGAATTTGATCTATCACATAGGCATAATATGAATTATTCTTGTAATTATCTACTTTTGTAGTCGTCTATTGTAATCACTTATTTTAGTGATACATATTGTAACACAAAAAATACACATGAAAACAAAGTGAATATCCATTGTTCTATTTATTAATCATCCATATCTATAGTATAATGAATATTGGTATGCCTTGAGTATCTCATATCAGATGATCTCTCCCTGGACTAGGTAAATTAGTTAGGATGTTTATCCCTCTCTAATCATGAGAACCTAATTTCCTCACCATGTTTGATGATAATGTAGTCTATATGAATCAGTGAGTATGTTTATCCTTTTATGATCACCTTTTTGTGCATTGTACATGTATGTACTTTTACATTTTTTTACTGAATATAAGTGGCACCCTTCTACCAAATTCCTTGTGTTTAAATGTGCAATGGTTGTTTTACATATATCTTATATTCCATTACATATTACATAATTTTGTAACTATGTTTTTAATCAATTTTGTATATAACCACCTTAAATCAATTTAAGTAGGTTGTACACTATGTCTCCCTTAGGCCCCATATCAGTGTTATCAAAGCATACACTCTTCATATCATTTATGAGTGGTATTTATATGTGTCTTCCTTTTCTTTTATATTAAAGTCATGGGTAAGGTGAGTAAGAAGGAAAAAAAATACTAGATGAAAGTGTCTATTTTAAAGTCCTTAGAGGAAAACACACACTTTCTTAATGAGGTCCAACACCTCCAACACTATAATCAATTATTAAAAGATAATCTCTAGTCCAAGGAGAAAGGATTTAGTACTTTCATGGAGTAACTAACAAATATCATGACACATAATGTTGATCTTGACAAGCTTGTCTACCATGTCTTTGTTAAAGCTAAGGATAGATGTATTCTTGTCATGCATAATCTACATTAGGATCTCTCTAATAAGGATAAATATGCTAGGTGAATCGAACTTGAGTGCATAAATTTTCAAGCACATGATCCTCTAGCATAATCACAACATATTTCCTGATCATGAAATGCAATGCAAAGATAATGATGGATGAGAAATTTGAAATTCCCTTCCATTCATTATATCTACATGAATGCAACATTAATGTCACCAAGGAAATTGGCTCCAAGCTATTGAATAAAATGGGATATTAAGGCCAAATCCTAGGAAATAAAGGCAAAGGCATGATCAATCCCCTCTTGATGAATATGAGACTACATGACACATGTTTTGACTACACTAGTTACAACTTAATCAAAGAAGGATTCATACACTTCTCATTATAGTCATATGGCATTGGCTTCCACATTGCACTCTATAGAAGATAACCTAGGTGTGTTTGCTTGTGCACTAGGATCCTCATCCCAACATCTATATAAGAAATTTTAAGAAGCCATGTGAACATCTCAAATATGTTCCATGCACAAGTCATTGTTAAAATGTAAGTAGGACACCTAGCGTAAACATGTGTTATGGCATTGTAGAATAAGGCATGCACCCCCAAAACATTGAAAGCAATCACAATTATAACCTTTATAGAAGCACCAAATATATAATTAACCTAAAGCACATGTTCAGACTTCCAATAAAAATAACCCTACCCAACAAAAAAATCAACACAAACCAAGGTGTATGCCTCAATGACAACCTACACATTATCAATACAAATAAAATTACATGGATTATTTATATTAACCATGAATATGATCTCATTATATAAACACACCAAACTCTTTAGTTACCAATAACCATTATCATTATGATGGTCATATAATTGAGAAGTGTTGGGATCTTCATATTTGTGTTTTTTTGTGGAAGAAATAGCCATTCCCAGTCCACCTGTTGGTTTTTAGACATTCCTAAAAAAATAATTGTGTATTCATTGAAACCACACTATGGATGGATGGCCCCAAAAAGTTGGGTAATATTATTTTACTCTCTATAATGGTCTTACAAGCACCAAACTTCTCACATCAATAATACACTAGATAATGACACTTTTGGTCATACATCTACGCATACACTGATATTTGCATAACATGACTTATGTTATGTATCAACACCTATATGGTTTTTCACCATTAGTATGGAAATTTTTGTTGTAACAACATGTCTTGCACCCTCATAGGAAGCTCTATAGTTCTTCATAGAGATAGAACACACATATTTTCTCAACTTCACTCATGTATCTTAGAGGAGTTTGGATTATTAGAAATTAGACTCATATAACATAGATATCATTGGTATCTACATGACTGCAACATTAAGGTCAACCAATAGATCATACTTAAAAATTTTATACATTATAAATCATGCAACATCCATTTGACATGGATATGCTTCCTCTATAATCTGCTCTTGCATACAACAATTCTTCACATTAATTTAGAAGGCAACATGAGTTAAGAAACTCTCACTTATTAAATTTAAATTAAAATGATCACACACATGTTTTAGAATTTATAGGCATCCATAGTAGATTCTACACTTTATATTAAGAGCAATGACACACTTTTAAGAATAATAAGTTCAATTTTCAAACTTACAGGATCATTGACATCCCATGTAGTGCACCACACTAGCAGACATAATGGTAGATATACATCTATTTTTATAGATTTGGATTCCTACATCCATTATTAGGAATTAGAGTCAACATCACCATGATAATAGATTTTCTAATCAAATCATTGTTTCAATACCCTTAATATGGAAACCAAAGTTAACAATAATTGGTACCATCACTCATTAAGGAGGGATGATTGATCTAGGAGGATTTGAGACACCAAATATAACCGTAGTTATCAAGTGTTTCTCATTTATCCTTATGCTAACATTAACAAATTGTGTATCAATTTCATTACCCACATATAAATAAAAAGATATAACTCATCCTTTACATTATTTTATAGCTCTCATAGTTTAGCACTAAAATCCTTAAAAGATAGTTTTATAAGTCTTCAGAGTGTTTAAGGGGCTCATCATGAATCCACACATAGTTTTACCTATGTGAACCTATAGATAATTAAATTATATTTTTAAAAGGTATGATAGTCCAAAATCAGAGCATACCCAAAACACATTAGGTCATGTCAAGTAAAATGCTTCCTTTGGAACCTATGGCATCCCTTTGTGCATCATTCATCTTGTTTATCTCATCCTAAGTTGACACAATTCACTAAGTAAATATTATGCACACATCATAACTCCACACAATATTATGCATCCAACATAACTTATGTATCTATGTGACACTCATAGAGACTCTTTGCATCCTTTTATGTTTTTTGAGCACTAAGACAAGTCAATGTGGTAATGTGTGGCACTTGTATAGGCCATGAAGTATCTTTGTGCACTTCTGAAGTGTCAAGATGAACATTTTTAAACACACCAACTTTATACATGGCTAGGTACCTTTAAAACATTTCACACTAAATCATGCAAACACACATCCCTAAGTGTTTTCATAACACCTTCCAACATATCACATAATAGTTTAGCTTGGTGCATGAGTTAGTATCTATGTAATAGAAATCTTCTAGCACATGGCATGCTTGGTGGAATTCCTATGTTTTTGTCATGTCAATGATACTATTAGAAATTAAAAACCAATGTAAATATAACTATCACACCTGAAAGGAAGTTAAACCATCACACAAACATAAAATAAACCATTCTTGTAATTATCTACTTTTGCAACCATCTATTGTAACTCCTTCCTTGTAAGGATACATACTATAACATAGAAGAGACACATGAAAACCAAGTGAATGTCCAGTGTTACCTTTATTAATTGGCCATGTATATAATGTCTTTAATAGTGGTATGCCTTGATCATCTCCTATCAAATGATCTCTCCCTAGTCTAGGTAAACTAGTTAAGATGTTTATTCTTCTTTGATCATGGGAACCTACTTTCTTTGCCATGTATGATTATACCAAAATCAATATGAATCAATCAAGATATTTATTCCTTGTTAATTATAGTAAATTTCATTCTTTATCATTTTGTGTATTTCACACATATGTAAATTTACATATTCTTTCTATCGAGTGGACCATTATACCAAACTCCTTATGTTTAAATGTGTAATGGTTGTTTCATATATGTATTAGATTACATTACATATTCCACAATTCTACAAATATGTTTTAAATTTTTCAAATAAGTTGTCCACCAAGCCTCCCCTAGGCCCCAAACCACTCATATAATATGTCCTTGTAAATAATTTATCTCTTTAGTAATTCAAGGATGGAAATATTGGTATTTTTTAGTTGATAAATGAAATCATACCCTTTGGTTTGATTTGATGGCCTTGTAGGAGGTGGAGGGGTATTAGGAGGAAAATCTTGACTACCTCTATTCTACCATGCATAATGGGGCGCCCTAGCTCTTCTATTAGTTATAGCATAGAATGTAAAATCCACTATAAGCCTTGGGTGAATAATGGGATTGGGTTGGTAGCTGGCACAACCATGAGGTCTAGGGGGAGGAGGAACAAAAGTATTCATACATTCCCTTTTCTACCTAGTGGTAACATGAAACAACTCATATTGAATATTACAATAATATGAATTAAGGAAGGCTAATGATTATTCATTAATAATTTCATCCCTATTAGTGTATAAAGATTTGATATATATAATTACATAGTTGTTATATATTTTTCATATTCAATTTAAAAAACATATAATGATTATAATCATAGCCTAAGTTAAGAAATGGAAATTGTGTTCATCCATTATGGTCATGAGTAATTTTTGAATGAGTAAAATTAAAAAGTGGGTTTGTAAATCATATTTATATGCAAAAATATAAAACCCTAGAAAGAAGGAAAGAAACCCTAAGGGAACCTAAGGTTTGACATGACCAATATATAAACAAGTTCACCAATTTGTTTTGACTTATTTTTTACTTAATATTATATAATAAGATATAACTTTGAAGTAATTTAGATTGTATAAAATATGGAAATAAACAAGAATTTAAATGTAAAAGGTAGAATCTAATTTAAACAATTACAATTTCTATAAATATAAATGACCTAAGGGAGTAAGTTACTTAGAATTTTACTATATTGTGCAAGTCTGAGACTAAATGTAGGTGGACGAAAGGGTGGGAAACTACATCAAAATTTTATCAAATTAGGAACTAGATCTCTGGATTCATTTGGATATAATCATCAACTTGTAGATGGTATTGAGTGACATTAAAGTCTATAATTTATTTTATTCTTCTAAGTGGATTTTGATTCTTTATTTTAGTATAAGTTATGCTCTATATTGTAATCCATCACTATGTATGATATTATGGCTCATTATGTGTGCAATGTCTATAAACCTCTCTCCTTCTATTTTAAACCCTATGTCTACTTTTAGCAGAAGGTTCAGGCCTAAAAAAGGTGAAGAAAAATGGGTTGATATGACCCCAACCACTCCCAAATGAATGGTTGAGTTCTACCTACATATCCAATACCTTAAAGAGGGAATTCAAACTAAATGTAGTTCTCTTCATTAGGGGTATGTATGTAATAGTGCTCATTTAATGAATGCAACCTATGATCTAGCTTTTGACTCTTGAAAAATGGAAATTTTGACTTGGATTGATGGTTAGGACCTTCTCTCTATTACTAATTATACAATTATAAAGAATAAGGCAATCCTTTTGAATGTGCAAAGTGTGTGTGTGTGTATATATATATATATATATATATATATATATCTTTGATGAATCTAGATAGGGAATAGGTTTATACTTATTGTGTATTTATATGAGACTCTTTGGGTACTTTCTCATGTCATTAACATGTGAAATTTATGGGTCAACCCATTAGGATGATTTTGAATTTTAAAAATGATGGATGCTTGGCACAGGATAAATCCATCAGATTTGGATGCCTATGGAATTATGTAAGCACTTAAGTCTAACATATTTATTCAAAAGGAAAGAATACTAATGTGTTGCTCTAAAAATAGTATAAATATGATTTTAAATAGGTTAGACACAAACTATGGAATTCTTGTAGGTGGATGATAGAAAAATGGGAAACTCAGACCCATAAAAAGCATTTGGATGTGAGATAGTGTGTGTAAGATCCATATGTGTATGCACAAGTCATGTAAGGTGAAATTAGGTCAAGACTGGTATTTTCAAGTGTCTAATACCAAATTTTAGTTGTCTACAAGTTTAGTGTCTCACTAAAATTACATGTTCCTTTTTTGTAGATATGAGGTAGATTGAGGAATATTTTGTATTGCCACATTATTTATCTTTATTGTGTGAATTATTTAGTTGATAATGTAGAAATATAATTTTATCTAAAACATAATTGGTGAACCCGATCTATAGACATTCAACCTAGGGTTTATACACCCTCCTTACCCTTAAGGTTTGTTATTTTTTATTAAATTCATATTCTTATTTTGGAGTTTCCTTACTTCTTACTGACCTTAGGGTTTTATTTCCTTTGTTCATGGCTTTGCTTGGTTAAAATCATCAAAATAGAAATAAATACTTTATATTTTTTAAAATTTAATGTGAAATACATAAATGTTTTAACTGAATAAAATATTAATCAACATGTTACTCAAACTTTGAAGGAAATGTTTCTTGAAACTCCTAGTCTTATTTAAAAACATATACATTAAATGGCCAAAAAAATAATGTTGATTTTGATTGTGTTTCTTCATCTTTTATGCTTTGTGATAAGTGTTTGGTTTATAAACCCATGATAAATAGTGTTCTTATGGCTGCTATCAATGGTCAAATTTAAACTTCAAATGAACCCCTTAAATACATTAGTATACCCACCCAATATATTGTAGGAGTAATGAATTTAGTAGGTAAATCATAATGAAAATTGAAAAATCTATCTTTGGAGTCTATTTCATCATCTTCTTGGTCTAATTCCAATGTTATATTTGGTCAACCAATAGTGCACAAGATTTATAATTTGCCTTTCCCTCAATATTTTAAAATGCCTAAGTTTACATTATTTGATGATTTAGGTGATCCTTACTTGGACTTTAAAAAAAGGTTACTTCCTTTCAAAAGTATAGATTCAATGATAGAATTTCACTTTATTTTTTCCATAGACTCCCTAGTGTCTCTTTACACACATACCTTGATTTTGAAGAGATCACTTTATCATGATAATCCTTAATAAAGGACCATGTCCTACTTTTGAATTCCTTCCTTATCTTCACTAAGGTGAATATGACTCTATTTATGACTAAATTTTTTAATTTAAGGCTAGCATGCACCATTTGATTTATCAACCCACAAATTTGGAGAAAAAAACATTTTTAGGGGTCTTATTTTCCATGTCAAATATTTTTTTTAAAATCATACATTCCAATATTTAAAATCTCTTTGTTTTCATACTATATCACCATAAAAAGATATTGCATATGCTAAAGAGTTTTATCATTATAGTAGGACTCCTATTTATATCTCTCTAACTAAAAATCATGAATTATAAAGAATACAACTCTATCATGGACTAAGAAAACTCCTATGAAAAACCCTAAGTCTCATACCAAATTTTCATATGAATATCCTAAGTTAAATGATTTTCTAAGTGTGTTATTTAAACAAATGCTTAAATCAAAATTGGTTGTGTTTCTTCCTTTTCATTAGATATGTTGCACCAGATACTTTTAGATAAATATATTATTATGACTACCATATTACACATGGACATTTAACTAATATATTATACGCTTTGAATGATAGAGTTCTTTGTATTATTAAAAAAGGTAAAATTAAACTTCTTTTACACCCAATTGATAGTGACCCTCCTAAAGAGGATAAAACTATAATGCCATCTCCAAACGAAGATTTACATCTAGAAATTTTTCCAAAAGAAGAGTTACCTAAAGAAGATTTACCTAAAGAGGATTTACCTAAATAATATTATCATAAAGAGGTACACATGAAAGAAGCTCCTAAGTAACACATTCTTAAAAACACTTGGCTTAAACAAGGTTTCTAACATGCCTACTAAGATTTATGTTTCAACTTTGGAACCTTTGATAATTAGTGATCATTTAGAAGATAAATAATGCAAGAATATAATGGTTGATAACACTACTCAAGTTAATAAGCTTTTTTTTTTTTAGATATATCTCTTGGATGTGACATTAAAAATTTAACTAAGAGTTATTTACCTACGTGTTACCTTGGGTTACATATAATTTCCTATGTATCTTAGTCTTGAGAGGTGTTTTACTACTTTTTACATTGAGCCTAATTTACTTAATCATAATGAAGTGTTAGGCATGCCTTCATTAAATTGATGGATGTGACATTAGATGAGACTTATGATCATATTACATTTGATTTTCAAGATGATAGTATTTCCATTTCAAGAGATAGAATAATTAATAATAAATATAAACATCCTAAGTTGGATAAGGTCAAATTTGAAAGAAAGAATACCGAAGAAAGTAATTAATAATAATTAAGTTATAGAATAAATTAAAAAAGTGGAATCATCATCACCGACCATTACATCTCATATAAAGGGTAATTTTGATTATAATGACATATCTTAATTAGTTGATGTTGACAATGATGAACTATTTTATATGGATACTTTGCCTCCTCATCTACAACTTATGATTATCCACACATGATGAATCCACTCTCTTGTGTATTATTGGATAGTGTTCCCACCTGCTAAAAATGAGCTTCAATGCATATATATTTTTACTAACTTAGGTGTCTCTTTTTAATATTATGAATCACATGCTTGTTTTATTTTAACACATTATTTACATTGTTTAGTTCTCATCACATTTTATTTTTAATTATCTAATAAAAAAATAAGACCACACACTTATAAAATTGAATGCAAAACATGGAAATAAAATCATAGACATCAACATAGAACACTCAATATAAACAAAGAACTCACCATATGTGTGTGTTACAAGTGTCCATACATAGTCAAAACATAAGGTTCATAAAACCCACATGACTAAAACATTTGATCACATTCTTTAAGGTGATATAGAGTGATCATCTCCAATATCCTCCCTATGCCTACCCTACTACAACCCATATCCCTACTCTCACTGGCATCAAATTTGGAACTTTCATACCACTATTTATAGTGCCACCATAACATTTGAAACCACTACATCCATTATCATCCAACTCTTATCCTTGTGTAGAGGCTAGTACCTCTTCGGCTAGTACATGATTGTCACCCAAATAGGAAATCTATGTAATAAATGGAGCTATAAAATTTGTTGTTGGATTTGTCGGTGCCACTCTTAGACTTGTAGGTGGTGAAATATTTTGAGCCTACCTCAACATATCCTCTAAGTCATCTCCCCTATTCTTATACACAAATAAATAAACTCTCAACTAAGTCACATACTCAAATAGATGAGTATGATTTATAGTAACATAAGAAACATTCTCATATGGACTAGGAAACTATAGATTGCCATGTGTCAAAACCTGTTAAACATTGTCAATTATGGAAATCCAAGTGGTCAATATTGAAAACACAAAATCATGAACACATTTTATCATTTAAATAAATTAAAACAAATTATACATTTGAAGCATGTTATTACATATACTTACTAGGATTTATGGGGATACCCTATATGAGAGGACCCCAATGTTAATTGAGATTCATCCTCAGCCATATTAACCCTTGACACAAAAAACAATTACTACATCAAGCATATTCACATCACCTCCTATCATTCCTTAAGCATAATTAAATCCCATCAACCCTTATACATCATCCACTCTTATAGGTCCCTAAGGGCCATTTCCACGTAACCAATCACCACTATCATCTGCGTCCACCATGGAAGGTAACATGGGAAAAACCTATGTTTACACTCATCACACTACATATTGGCATGTCACTATAGTATCACCCACCCTTATATCCAAAAATGGTGGATTTTCATACCCTTAATTAGATTTATCTCTATTTATATTTACATCTATAAGGACACGAGCCTCCTTAACTCACAAGTGAGACTTAAGAGACCACCTTTAAACATAAAGAGTTAAGGGTCTATCCTACCAAACATTAAAATTCCTCATAAACCACTCATATTTAATTTATGCAAGAAAACCATGGAAATACCTAAGACACCAAGTATATTTCATTGGTTGTAACATGGAACCATCCTTTGGCCATCTAGGATGTAAGCAGTATGACCTCTAAATAACATTGCCACTCTATAAAGAATTAGGGGCATGTCAAAAGGTGGAAAAATTATGTGGGATTATAGTCTTGCCTTAGGCATGAACCCATATAGTATTATATGGATCTTCTAGGGTCCACATCACAAGAGGTAGGTAAAATGTTCAAACAAATGGATTTTCCTCCTAGGGAAACACTTAAAGAAGTGTCACAAAAAGCAAACTAGTACAACTCTCTAATGTAAACATATAAACGTCCCTACATAAGTGACCTAACATGTACCAACCCCATCTATAAATAATACCACTCTCCTCCACATCCTTGATAAAATTTCTCATAATGTACATCAAAACATAACTACTAGTATCATTTGTTATTAAAATAGCTATCAAAATGCACGTGTATTTATGTAAACATGGAACAGTGCCTATCATAATATCATCATGTCTCAAACTTTCATTTTATCTCTCCTAGATCTAATAAAACATCTATACTACAACCTTGTTGGTAAATAATTCAAATTTGCATAAATTTGAACATGGTAATTGTGCACAAGGGTGGTGTTACACATGATTGTTTTCACAAGCACTATTTACACAAGATATTATGTAGGTTGATTACACAAGCATGGATGGTTATGAAACTATGTGTGGATACTATATATGACAATTTCACAAGGTTATCATCATGCAAAAATTATGGTAGAGTTGTAAGGGGTTATCTACACATTTTCATTGCATTATAGAAGTTTTCAAAGTGGAGTTCAATGGCTAAGTCATAGGAAGGTGTTGTGAGAAGTTGTGAAACATATCAATCAATGAAGGTTAAACCTAATAAATTATTAGATAATTGTATAATGTGTTTTTAATATTGGAAGAGTTTGATAAATGTCTTAGTGGATCTCTGACACAAAACTATTGAGGAGTTTTATACAATGAGAACTTTAATCAGTAGAAGGTGTGATTACATATTCCCTTGTTGTACAGACATTATAAATTAGATGCTAGTTATAGGTATAGTTATTCTCATGAAGAGGATGATGCATAACTAAAGTATATTGGTTTCTAGATGTGGGAAGATAATATTTCATGAATGTTTAATACACAATTAATTATGTGCATTGTAATATACAATAAAGTTTTGTATAAAGGTTACAAACATTGTAACTTGTATTAGCTTTGTAAAATGATTTTTTTTATGTTATAATCAAGAAAGTTATTGTGTTGGGTTTTTTCCTCAAAATAGATTTTCTAAGTGAAATATGTCATATTATGTGTGTTTTTTGTTTCATTATATGTCTAGGATTTGCTCAACATAACTCTCATCTATACTAGTTTATCATGCATAGGACTTATCCTTGACATTTGGTATTAGAGATTGGTTTTAGCTTTGTATAAGTTAGGATAAGCTACAATTAATGACTAGCTTGAGTGGAAGTTATGTGTGGAAAAATATTATGCAAGGAAAATGATTGGAAGCATAAGGATAGAGATTAAGAATTTTAATGTTCAAAATTTTCATCTATGGAAACTCAAGATGGATCATATCTTAGTAGATAGAGATCAATGGGTTGTTGTACTAGACACACCAATCATGGGAATAAAACCAAAAAAGTGAGAGAAGGTTTATAGGAAATTAATAATATTATTAGGTTATATTTTTTAGATTCAGTGATACTAGATGTTTCTGTTGAAAATACTATGAATCTTATTTGGGATAAGTTGAAAAAAATTTATTACGACAAAACTATTATTACAAAAGAATTTATATTTAGTATGAATGATTAATGGTGATTTAGTTGTGGAGCATCTAAATACCTTCAACATTATGTTAAGTTAGTTATCATCCATGGATGTTAAAATGGATTATAAATAAAGGTGTATCACATTTGTTTTCTCTTTACCAAACTTATGAGACAATCTAGTGAAGGGTATCACTAGTAATGCATTAGATATAAAAGTGGAAGATGTAATCACAAATTTTTTATCAGAAGATATTAGGCGTAAGTCTATGGAAATATATTAGACAAACATGTCTTATCTATGTGAGGTCACTCACAAGAAAGAGGAAAACATAATGTTGGGGATAAGAATTCAAAGTCTAGAGGTAGATCTAAGACTCTATATATATCCTTAAATAAGTGTTAGAACTATATAAATATAAGGATTTTTAAGAATAATCATAAATTGAGAGATGTAAAAAGGCCAAACCACCAAAGTTTTCATAATACTCAGGTGAAAATGTTTCCAATGATGGATATTGAAATGCATATATTGAAACCTCAAATTTGCATACATGTGATGATGCATGGTTGATTGATTCAAGTGCCTCCAATCATATGACTCATGCGAGAGATTAGTTCTGTGAATATGATAATGGTGATGTATTTCTAGGAAAGAAGTCAACCTACAAGAGGAAGAGTAAATCTAAAGTTATGAGATGGGAGGATCAAGACACTCCCTGGTGTTTTTTACATTCTTGGACTTATAAGCAATTTAATCTATGTGATTAAAATGAATGATGTTAGTGTCCAATTCTCAATCAATAAAGACATATAAAATGGTGCACAGAGCCATGGTATTAGCAAGGGGCATGTATATGGATACTTTGTTTAGGATTAATGATAGTGTGGTAAGTAAAACATGCAAAAACATCATTTTTCCTAAGGCCAAGGCTGGAACTTGTGCATTGATTTTAGTGGGATGATCTAGCATAAAAGGTAGGGCCATATTGGTGAAAAGGGCTTATGCATGATGTAGACTTAAGATATGGAAAAGGGGATGGATAGTTATCCCTTGGAATTAAAATTATATGAAACATTAAGTCTATTTAAATTAGAGTCTTTTTAAATTCCCCGCATATGTTATGTCTATGGAAATAATATTTGGGTGACATTATACACAAATGTTTTATAGAGAAATTAGAATCTTGTAGATGATCCATGGTGATGGTTTAGTACTAATAGATGTCCCATGACTAAATAAATATATAGTTTATGTTTCCTTCATAGATAAATAGTCTTAAAATACCTATATATATTTCATCTATAATAAATATGAATTTATTAGGAAAATCAAATAGTTTAAAGCCCTTGTGGAGAATCACACAAAAAAGAGGATAAAGGTGTTGTGCATGAACAATGAAGGTGAGTGATTTTATAATGAGTTCAATGAATGTAATAGGTAGAGTGGTATTAAAAGGAAAAATATAAATTCATTCACACCACATAAAAATGTATTTATAAGGCATATGAAATGATGTTGATGGTTAAGGCCCAAAATATGTTGAGTGGTGTGCAGTTGGAGCATAATTTTTGGGCTGAAGTAGTAGCTATTACTTATTACCTCATTAATGTGGCCTCCAACCACATGATGGATTTATAAATCCACATAACTCATAAATTACATAAACATCACATAAAATCAACTCTCATAATCATATCACACAATGCTTCTTCAACAAATCTTCTCACATTATCATTAATTCTCTTCCTCACATTACAAGCTTCAACAAGCTATCTTCATTCCACATACATACTTGGACTCAACATGCCATGGAGGCTCTATAGAGCTTCTTATAAGATAAAACTCTCTCTCACTTCTATTCTAGACTTATTCCCAACTTAGACTACCAAACTAATACATGGATACAACCATATATATAATACATATGGAAGAAAACAAGAAGGGAGGCACAAAATGGAACCACCCCTTCACATGGGAGAATATTCAAAAAATACAAGTTGTATCCCCATGAAATCCTTGCCACATTATTCATGGGGTAATTTTTGACTAGGCACAAAGTCTCTTTTGGAAGTTTGGCACCACCTTCAAGCAATGACAAAAGGGAAAAGGAATATGTCCATTTGGAATAGTAAACCATGTTTCCCACTTAGCATAAGCTTCCAAAAGGGGTAGTTTGATTTTTGAATATCCTTTTCTTTATCCTTACATGATAAATGTACCCCATGCCACATAAGCAACATAAATATGGTTTTGGACACCTCATCAAGATTTATAGTGTTTGCCACCTCATCAGTGAATAGTACTTAGGAATAATGCTACATGAATAGGAAAGATCAATTAATAATACTTAGGAATAGTGCTATATGAATAGTGTTTTCCCACCACATCACTCATCAATAAATCACCCACATTATATCTAGTTGAAAAAACATGGCAAGAAGCATGGACTAGTAAGGATTCATGTTTGCAACACCTAAAAATCTTTAGTTGTGAATCTTACTCCCATATTCTAAAGGAGAAAAGATCAAAACTTGAATTTAAGTCTAAAAAGTGCATCTATATTGGTTATGGGAATGGTGTCAAATGGTATAGGATTTAGAATCTAGAGATAAATTAGATGGGTTATATCCAAAATTTATTCTTTAGGTTGGTGTAAAAGGTTTCACAAGAATAAATAAAAAAGCTTCATTATCTAAGTATGATGTGACCAATGAAGAGTCATAAGAAGAGGAGGATCATGTGACTCCAATTTTGAGGAGATTATAATGTGTGTGTGTAATTCCTATAAGGTATATTCCACTATATTTTTTTTATGTATTCATTCTATTTTTGATTGATGGTGGGGACCCCAAGATAGTAAAGGAAACTCTTTTATGCAAAAAGAGAAATTCTTGGAAGAAATCCATGATAGAAGAAAAGGAGTCCTTGGAAAAGAATGAGACTTGGGACTTGGTGACATTGCCTCTTAGATGAAAACTTGTAGGTTTTAAGTGGGTTTTCAATATTCAAAATGTGTAAGGGAAACTATAGAAGTATAAGGTTCACCTAGTAGTAAAGAGTTTATTATAGGTATATGGAATTGACTTTGGTAAGACATTTTCACCTATTACAAAATTGAATCCCATTAGATTTATTTTAGATAATAATGATGTGTTTGATCTTAACATATATTATATGGATTTTAAGACAACATTTTATCATATATATCTTGAATAATAAATCTGCATATCCCATATAGATAGCTTCTATGTAAAAAGGAAAGAGGACTTAGTCTGCACATTGAAGAAGTCCTTGTCTACCTTGAATTAATCACCCAAAATGTGGAATCATAAGTTTGGCAGATATGTGTTTGGACTTGGGCTTGCACATGATAAATTTTAACCTTAAATTTATTACAAAGAGGAGGTGATGAATTTTTCATCATAGTTCTCTATGTGGATGACATACTTATGATTAGAAATGATAAGAGCATGATCTAGCAAGTGAAGTCATAATTATCTGTGTAGTTCAACCTAAAATATATTATCACCATAATATTCACATTGTGTATGGAAATCACATGAGATTGTGAAAACAAGAAGCATTGGCTATACTATATTAATTACATTGAGATAATAATATAAAGGTTTAGGATGCAGAACTACAATCCTATGTGTACACCTTTTCTAGTTGGTTATAAACTATCTAGTTGGAGGACATGGTTTAGGTTTAATATGTGAGTGTGGTGGGAAGCCTTATATAAATAATGGTGTATCCAAAACCTGACATTATGCATGCAATGGGAGTAGTGATTATATTTTTGTCCACTTATGAAAAGGATCATTGGGTATCGGTGAAGAGGACCTTCAGATATTTGCATGAAACCTTTAACTTTGCAATTTGATACCAAGGTAAACCTAGTGAAATCAAGACATTGAATCTACATAGTTTTGTGGATTTTGATTGGGTTGGAGATATTGATTACCATATATCTACCAGTGCATATTTGTTCAACTTATTTGGTGAATCTATAAGTTGTATGATGAAATAATAGGATAGTGTTACGATATACAACATAAAAGTTGTGTACATCATAGCTACTCATGTGACTAAGGACCTAGTTTGGATTCAAAGGTTATATTATATATCTAGATTCACTCAAAAGTATGGATAGATTGTAATAGTCAAATTTTAATTTGTTTGGAAAATAACCCTATGAATGCAAGTGAAAATGAAGTTGATCTATAAATTAATCCTTACTCAAATAATACAAATCAACTAACTATACCTCTTTTAAATGCTTAAATTATTGGGGTCATGACCAATATGGATCTGATAAACCTACCTAAGGAATCTCTTATCATATTATCTCATTAGAGAGAGTTTCAAAGCCTCTATCCAAGTAAAACCACATAATAACCCTAGCTAGGCCTACAATGCAATAAATTAAATCTGATCTAGTACTCACTAAAACTTATGGCACAAATGGGGGATAATAAACAATAAACATGCAAATTAAAACTCTACTCAAGTCAATGTAGAAGTAATCCTATGCAGGGAGAGATAAATATTCATTAACCATTACTTTTACAAATCTATCTACCAAAATAAATGACTAAGAGTTAGGAATACTTACCTTGAAGATGAACCCATCAAGTCTCAACCTCTCCCTTGGACAATGGTGATTTGCAAGAGGTTGTTGTGTATTGTTGAAGAAGATTAGAATGGATAATGGATTATAGTCTAGTAAAGGACCTCGTAGTAAATCTCAAGCTTTCATAATACAAAATTTCTCATCCAAGTATGAAACCCTAAACAATGACTCCTTAAGTAGAATGACAAAAATTCAAACTATAAAGAAGCATAAATAAATGATTCTCTCTATTGGAAATGAAGTAAAAGGGGGTATATAGCTCTGAATTGACCCTAAGCCATCTTGTAATTTTAGTTGATGTAGTTGGCCTGGTTGACCTTGTTGGGTGGGATATAAAGTCATTATGCCTCAAACTCAATCATCTTAGGATCTCTTAGTCCTGTAAATTGCACTACTCCCATAACAAGGTCGACCCAATCAACTGCATTCGATATATGGTAAAAGGGGGTTTTGCTTAGGTAAGGGCTATTTTGGGTAGTGATTTATTTAGATAAGAGTGTGAATGAGGTGTAAAAGATTAATTAAATGTATATGAGGGACTTGTATTTATTTTAGGTTTTGGTATAGGAAATAATAATATTTTGAAGCATCAAAGGTCTGCCCAGCCCTTTCCTAGTACACCCTTTAAGGCATGCACTCAAATATTGAAACTCGATAGGTTCTTGCAAAAGAGAAAGTGTTATTAATTATTAAAGCTAATAAAAATAGTGTGTGTATACATATTCCCTACTTTAATCTCATCAAATTTCATGTGAGTATAACATGGGATGATGCTTCGAGAAAGAACATATCAACACACCAAATCGAGCTAACTAAAAATTAAATGTTGAAATGAAATGAAAGTAACTTCAAGTACCATATAAAAACATTGAATTGCCTTTTTATTTAATGATTATATATAAATATATTATGATACAATACTTGCATTTAAAAAAACCTAGGGATACAAGACTAATAATAGAAGTAATGTGTGCATGTGTAGGATGGGCAAAGTAACAATGAATAACTCTTAAAACTAATTAAATTAATTATAAATTTTGGCAAGCTAGAATTATTAATGCAAGAAGTAGAACCAAAATACAAATCATGTAAATGATAAAATGATGACAAATGCAAATAGAAAACACTAAATTACATTGGGAAACATGTAAAAAAAGGGCAAAAAGTAATGTATAATACACTAAATAACTTTGGGAAGCATGTAAAACATTATAATATCAATAAAATAAAGCTCTAACAAAGATATGTAAGCAAGTGAAATGTAACCTCATGTAAGATAAGCATATCGAATAAAACATAAATAAAGCATAAGTGATTAAAAATTAAATTTAAGTCTATATGTAATACAAGTATGTCAAATGAAGATGAAGAAAGCATAAATAAATGAAAATAAAATGTAAGTCAATATGTAATACAAGTATGTCAAATGAATATAAATAAAACATAAATAAATGAAAATGAAATGTAATTCAAGATGTAAGAAAAGCATGAATAATTTATACATAAATAAAAACATGTAATAATGTCAAATGTCCTATGTAAGATAAGTAAAGTCCATAAAAATAAAACAAGAACATGATATATGGATGAAAATCAAAAGCTCTAAGGATGAGGACCCAAAATTAGTGCTTGTTCTAAGATATAATGTAAGAAAACACAACCACCTAATGACATGACTAGTATGAGAGTGAGATGGTGTGGTAAGAAAAATGTGAATGGATGTTTGTGAGGAAGGCATGGTCCTATATAATTTATTACAATTAAACTCACAAACTATAAAGCAAGAGGTGTAAGAATGTAGATGTGATCAAGGATGTGATCAAATAAAATCAATATCCAACAAGGGGATATTGGGAATAATGTGATGTAAATAAGGAATGTGAGGCACCACATGGGTGATGTGAACATCCCTAACAAGAATAAGACACACTAGATAAGTGAGAAAGGCTAAGAACTATCAACAAAAAAGACCTAAGACATTTTTACTAATGAACACAAAGCTTGGGATAACAAGTGAATTACATAAATAAACCCATGAATTTTATATGCATGAAAATTAAACTGGACATACCTTCCTACAACATGTTCCTCATTCCTCAGGACCTCTTTCAGAGTCATCAATCTACTATGAGGATTGGGTACTTGTGTGATAAAGTAGGTGGCACTAGATAGTATATAATATAATGAGATTTCCCATCCCAATATATTGTCTTACCACACCCCAATGGACCTTAGATCTATAATGAGGCCAATTGTGGAGTTTGAGATTTGACTAATAAAGTAAATGTGTTACATAAATATCATGTCTTTTAGTGTGATCTGACTTTTAAGATTATTTTTGCCTTTTAATCATTAATTTTTATTTATTTTATGATTTAAATTTTAACTCTTTTATTTTTTTCTATTCCTCCTCCATACAGATCAAAGAACCAATAATGAGTGAAATAGGTGATGAACACAAGAGAGATTACACTTGGTCACTAGAGAAAAGGACCTAAAGACCAAGGTGTATAAAGACTCCTCGACTTGCCCACAAGTAGGTTTACAATATCAAAACTAATTGATGTGTGACTTAAATGAAATGAAATAAGGGAATGATGTGGATCATGATATATCCATCCATGTAATAAGTGACATAATGATTAATATGCTTGTAATTATCACAAGTAAAAATAGTGCAATGAAAGGGATAAAACTATGCTATTATAGTCATGTCACTAAGAAAGTTGTACTAACCTACAAAGGATATATCATAAGCACCAATGAAATTATTAGTCATACCAAAAGATGTGTGAAAGTAAAAATTTATCCCAAAAGAGGGGTAAAGTAAATGAGGGTCAAATAATCATAAATCCACTAAGGCAAATAATGACATAAATAGTTAAAATAAATGATAATAATGAAAGAGATATATAAGAACCAAAATGGAAATAAATGTTGAAAGTGAAATTAAATTAAATGAAAGAAACAAATAGGAAATAATTGTGCTATTAAAGTGAAATAAAACCGAATAACTGAAAAGAAAGAATGGTGATATTAAAGTGTATTTGTGAGGAAGACCTAGTCCTATGTGAGGTATTACAATGCAACTCACAAACTATAAAGTGAAATAAAACCAAATAACCCAAAGGAAATAATGGTGTAATTAAAATTAAACTAAATGAAATAAAGTGAACAAAAACAAAGGAACATCATACAAGCATAACAATCAAAATCTATGATAACATCTATATCAAAGGTGAGCATATGAAATATGAACCTATGTGTCTTAGAAGGTTTCTTAAAGTTGAATTTATTTATTCTTATGCAATGGTGAGGAAGAGTGGGCATCATAGGATGCCCCAAAGGGTAATTTAAGGTAGGTATGAGAATCACAAGTTACCCCAAAGTATGAAGTGATATGTGGATGGGCATCACAAGATGCCCTAACATGTGATATGGAATGAGGTGAAGCTAAGTTGTTGGAATGAGTTGCATTAGGATGATGTGTGTAGTTGGAGTCAAATAATTTTATTGATATGTTGGATTTTAAGGATATTAAAATTGAAATAAGATTTATAAGAGAGGTAAGAATAGGTCTATAAGGTAAAGGATGACCATTTATGATGTGCTTTAGAGTAGGCATGTGAACTAGTTGCTCTTTGGGTTGTGTGACCTAAGAGGTTGAGGTGTGATGGATGCCACCACCTGCTTGAAGTTATTCATGTTAGCTATCCTTTCCTTATTGTTGTAGTAAGAAGTATAAATTAGGGTTTGGACAACATTAGTGGATGGGGTAGAGGTATGGCATAATTTTTGTTGGTCATTAGGTAGGAGATGTTGATATGATTATGATTCTATAGATTGGATTTGTGAAGCTTGAAGATAGTCTCGATAACATTGTTGTGTAATATTATCAAGGTTAAAATGTGGACCAAGTAAGGAATTAAGAATAAATCGATGAATATCATGATAAGTATCATGAGAATGACCTATCTTAGTATTCCACCAATAAAACTTATCAGGATTGTACCATTTTGGAGATGGTTTGGAAGGATCAAAGCTCATAGGTTTAGAGGGCAGAAATTTATTCTTAAGTTATATACTAAAGGGAGTTTGGGTTGGGTTAAAATTGGTTGAATTTGATTCTCTCTTTTTAGGTTAGGGAGGCTTATAATAATTAATGTTGTGAGAAAATGATTGGAAAGGTTGCTTAGTAGTTACTTGAGGTGATTCAAATTGAGCCATAAGAAAGTCTTGCCTTTTTGCTTGGTCTAAGGCTTCTTATAAATTTTTAGGGGAAAATATATAAACTTTTTATTGAAGAGGATCTTTAAGAGTAATAAAAAATAGTTTTATTATATTATCATCATTCATGTTATGTTCCACTTTGTGAGCTAGAGAATTCCATTGTTTGACGAAAATGTGAGTAGATTTGTTAGGAAGTTGTTTGGCATTAATTAAATGGCTAATGTAATTTTTAGGAAGGTCAGTATGTTATAAATCCTTCACTTGATCATTAACTAAATCCTCTATTTGTGTAATGGAATGTCTAGGAAGTTGATTATACCATTCAAGTGCATCGCCCACAAAGTTTTTGGCTAAGAGCTTGGTGGTATCAAGGGTGTTAGTTTGGACCAATTCCTTATAGAGATTACCAAAATATTTAATAAAGGTAGTGGGGTCTTTAGTTACATCATATATAATATTTGGAGAGATTTTTCTAATGTCTATGGATATAATGAATGGAGCTAAAACTTCATTTTGAAGATGTTTAAGAATTTTATTATGCAAAGGGGGTCGAGGGATGATGTTCCCATTAGCATCCATAAGAGGAGGAGGGATAAAATTTTGATTTGGTTGAGTCATGATGACTTGAGGTGGTTGACTATCCATTTTTAATATATTATATTACATTTGAATCATTTGTGTAACATTCATTTGTTGAATAATTTGAGCCATAATTTGATTTGTATCAATGGGAGGATTTTTATTATTAGTGGTAGGAGGTAAAATGTAAGGGTTGGTAGGAGTATCATTCCCTATATTGGTAGTATGGGATGGATTATTGGGTGGAGGATTCCTAACATTAGTAGTAAGAGGAGGACAAGGATGAATAACCTTGATTGTGTTGCATTATGTATTAATTGGTTTGGGATTAGGAAGACATGAAGGAATAAATTCAATAGTTTCATCTAAATTAATAATAAAAGTGATGTTATAATCTAAATCCTTAATTATGTAATGTTCTTGACTAATTGTAAGATGAAAATAAGACATAATTATGAATTTATTAGTTTAATGAACTAGGTCAGCCACCTATTGAACTAGGTTGGCCACCTACTAGACTATGTCAAAAAAATAGAGGTGAAACAAACCAGATTGACCACCTAAAGAACTAATTTGGCCATCTACTAAACTATGTCAAAAAAATAGAGGTGAAACAAACTAGATCGGCCACCTTCTAAACTATGTCAACCAAGACCTATAGAGTTGAACAAGTTAATCTAGTTGATTTTTAGGAAGAAAAATAGTAATATGAAATTATACTAGATTAGCCATATCCTATGCTTTTAGCCAAGTTGATCTAGTTGATTTTTGGGAATAAAAATATAAGTCTAAAAAAAAGGACCAAAATAAACTAATTCAACCAGGTCAACTTAGTTTTATTCTGAAAAAAATTCAAAACAAACTAGGTTGACCAACTTGACATAGTTGATTGTGTATATAATTTTATAAAAAATAAAAAAAATGTGAAAATAGAATAGAAATTTAAAGTATTGATTGATTTTACTAATAAATAGAGATGAGAGATTTAGATAATTAACAAAATTAAATTACTAAATTGGTAAGAGTAAACCTAGAAAATATAACAAGGTTAACTAGGTCAATTTAGTAGTTTTTCTTGAGAATGTTAAATCACCTATCCATAGAAAATAAAACTAAATCAACCAATTTAACTTAGTTGAAAACCTACACACTAAGAGTTAAACTATGTTGATAGGGTAAGCTTAGTTGAAAAACCTACAAACAAAGTGTCAAACTAGGTTGATAGGATCAACAAAGTTTGAAAACCTATGCACAAAATGTTAAACTAGGTTGATAGGTTCAATCCAGTTGACTGTAAAAAAAATTTAAAAAAAATTGCAAGGGTTATATTTATGTTGTGTTCGCCAGAATGTATGCAAGTGAAAGTGAAGTTGATATATAAATCAGTCATAACTTAGAGAAGATAAATCAACTATCTATACCACTTATAGATACTTATATAATTGGGGTCATGGCCAATATGGATCTGCTAAACCTACCTAAGGGATCTCTTATCATATGATCTCACTGGAGAGGGTTCCAAAGCCTCTAGTCAATTCAAACCACACAATTACCCTATCTAGGCCTATAATGTAATAAAGTAAATCTAATCTAGTGCTCACTAAAGCTTGTGACATAAATGGGGGATAATAAAAAATAAACATGCAAAGTAAAACTCTACTCAAGCCAATGTAGAGGTAATCCTAAGAAAAAATAGATAAATATTCATTAACCATTACTTATGTAAATCTATCTACCAAAATAAAGGTGTAAAAGTTAGGAATACTTTACCTTGAATATGAACTCTTTGATCCTCAACCTCTCCCTTGGCCAATGGTGTTTTTCAAAAGGTTGTTGTGTATTTTTGAAGAAGATAAGGATAGATGATGGACTATAGTCTAGTCAAGGACCTCTTAATGAATCTCAAGCTTTCACAAGACAAAAATTATCCTCCAAGTATGAAAGTCTAAACAATGACTCCTCAAGTAGAATGGTGGAAATGTAGACTATAAATAAATGTAAATGAATTATTCTCTCTATTAGAAATGAATTGAAATTGGGTATATATAGATTTAAATTGACCCTAAGTCCTCCCAAAATTTCAACCAATACATTTGCCTGATCGACCTTGTTAGGTGTTAAATAAAGCCATTAGGCCTTGAACTCAATTGGCTTAGGCCGACTCAATCCTGTAACATGTGCTACTCCTAGAATGAGGTCAACCCAATCAAATGTGATTGGTAGATGGTAAAAATAAGTTTTAGTTAGGTAGGGGCTATTTGGGGTGGTGAGTTTCTTAGAGAAGAGTGTGAGCGAGGTGTCAAAGCTTAGGGAAATGTCTAGGATGGACTTGTATTGGTTTTAGGTGGTGGTATAAGGAAGAAAAATATTGAGAAACACCAAAGGTATACCCACCCCTTTCCCAATGCACCCTTTAAGGCAAGCACTCAGAGAAATTGAAACTTGACAAGTTCCTGTAAGTGAAAACGTGTTAGTAAGTATTAAAGTCAATAAAACTATTGTGTGTATACACTTTGAATATCATTCTCACACAAAGCACATTGATGTGTGATATATTTTTATAAGGGATATGGTGGAAGAGATAAATATACATCTAGATAAGGTGGACACAAATAAAAATTTTGTGGATTTATTGACTCAGTTAATGAGTACTAATCATTTCTCTTGGTGCAAGAAAGAGATGGGCATGGTTTCCCAAATTTGTCGAAGGATGGATGCATGATCCCTTATGTGAATTATTTAACAAGTGGAATATTTTAAGGTGATTATATTTAAATTTAATATCTATGGATGTATATTTTATTAAAGGGTCAACACTATATTTGCATACCAAGTACTTTTAAATAATTAAGAAAATAGCATTGCATATAGGGAATCGAAAAAAAGGATTAACACACACATGCAATGAATTGAAATAACTCTTGTTAAAATCAAACATGCTTGTTGAAAATCAAAAATTGATTTAAAATACTTGTAAAGGAAATGATAACTATGATTAAATTGAAATTTTAACTAGGATTGGAAGCTTTCCACAAAATGTTGAATCACACTTACATAAACATAATTCACACTTACTCCTGTTGAAGGAAACTAAAGTTTGTAATGAGGAAAACATTCAAGTTAATTAAAAAATCATGGCACATGTGTTAATGTAATTAATACTAACATTTTTAATAGTTAACTATAAAATAAATATTCACATAATAAAACAACTAACTATAGATGGGAGCCTTCACCATGAGTTCTCATGAGTGGGCCTTGCCTCAGTTGGACTGGACTTTGAATCCTTTATTTTCTTAAGAAAGGATTACTCAATGAATTTACTATTAATTATAATGGAACTATAATAATGAATTAATTAAAATAACATTTGATTATAACACTCTAGTTACAAATTTACCTATTGATATGAAATATTAATTACTCCTTTCTAGCTTCCCAATAGTCTGTAGCTTCTCTCTTATATATAAAAGGTAAATTTTTTATTAGCTACCTAAGATCTAGAAGGATGTAAAAGGGGATCGATGACATAGATGATAATAGTAGAAAGAACAAAAATTTGAAATAATGGATGAAAATATTAATCACAACCATTTGTATAATTTAGATAAGTAATCAGCAGTCCAATGGAATGAAAAGGTTATTATTGAAATTATATAACAACTTCCCACTGGAAAATCATCCCTAATACTATTTTAAGTAACATATTATTGTGGTTTTTTTAATTAATTGGAGAGTATCCTATATCAGTTGTCTTAACCACATGTAGTTAGTAAACAGTCACCTATAGTCATTGATATGGGCCAACATAACTAGTTTATATGGTAAATGGTGTTCCTTATGGTGGAATGTTATATGGTTAGTGGGTGGATATGGGTGACTCCTCCATAGTAGATATGGGTGTGAAAAACCATTCACAACAATAATATGAGCATGGCCACTCTACATCTTATTCACAATTATAAACATCAAAACCATTTAAATCATTAAATCATATTAGTTTATCTAGAGATAAATCGTTTAAACCAAAACATATAGATACATTATCTATATAATATGTGATTTTTTTAATATAATTTAAGTCCAAAGAGTATGGATTAAAAAATAATATGTTGAGTAATAAATACTAAGTAGTAAGATAAGGGCCATTTATGGGACTCATCATAACCCCCAACTAAATTACTTGCACATCCCTATGCAAAATTATATTAGTTTAAACTAGCTTATAATGGGACATAACATGTGCACAAACACTTATTAAATCATAAAGTATTGTATGCCCAATTTCATTCTTAGGAAGATAGCCTTTATCTTTCTTTAGTTTTTCCCAATTCTTAATTTCCTCATATTATTCAATTGGTATTGTTCCCATCCATACAGGGACTATAATCCACAATAGAGGCATTTTGCATGTTATCACTATCCAACCAATATTACTTTTCCTTAGGCAGTTTACATACTTAGTTTTCCTATTTTTTGCAACCCTAAAATTGAAAAAAGAGTAAGGTTATTTATAATGTAATAGAGGGGTAATTTATTTCCATATTCCTCTAAAATCACTATATGTTTCCTTTCAGGTTGCATTAGAAAGAGAGATGAAGTGGATTAAATATTCCTTTTTAGTTTCACATATTGCCTTGATGAAATATGAAAACATGGCTAGTCGTTCCCATTGATAAGTGATCAAAATAGGTTGTGGGTGATCTACTCTAAGGTCAAGTTTATTAGATTATTCTGCCACATTACAAGCCACCAACTCATTATTCCTCCTTAATTCATTCCTAAGGTAGGAACAATAATCTCTGAATTGAATATATCCAACAATAACATTAGTATTTCATTCATTATCAAATGTTACTACATACCCATGCTAATAAAAATCACATGATGAATCTTTGAATTCAACGAAGCTAATAAATATAGCTTCAGAGAAAGCTTGAGGAGAACTTATAAAAAAAATCTCTAATCTACAACTCCCATGTTCAAACCCTTGGTTGAGCATGGAAAATCTCTTCAGGGAATGCAAGGTGGATAATAAATTGTTGAAAATATGAAGATGAACTAGAATAATAGGAATAAATAGGTTCCTAATGCAAACCCTCTTCCATTTGTTGTGGTTATTACTCTAAAATTTATCTTATGCCTTATTTGTCTCAATTCAACACAAAAAATTTCAGTGATACTATGTTTGCTTCACAACTTTCAATGAAGGTGATGGTGTCCATGTCAGCTCCAAACCATGGGATACCCCTATTTCTCCATGACAACACTTTGCATGTATATCATTGAGCCCTTAACAAGAAGGAGAATAATTAAAATATGTGCAAGGGAAGTTGTGTCTAATGGATTTTGGTTATTTTTTGAGCAAAAATAAACAAAAAAAACTACACACGATACTAATAAGATGCTAGAGAGCCTTGGTGTAAATAATATAAAACCTAGTCAATATTCATGAATATATTCTCTTGGAATGTGTGAGATTTAACTATCTCAACCCATAAATAAATATTTAGGGCTACATGTCAGCAATTACACATGATCCGTGTTTCATGAATTCAAGAATTAAAAATTAAAGGTTTCTTTTTATAAATGAAAATGAAGATGATTTGGTATGATGATAAATGTCACATGTATTGCCACAAATTTTGTCATGGTGGTGTCGTCCCATTGATATCATAGGTATATATTGTTTTTTTATCATACTATTTTTTGAAATCATTTAATTAGGTTATTTGAGTGGTTTTTTATTTTGATAGACGTTCACTTGACCTTGTCGACCTCCATGTGATGCAGGATCATTCAGGTTCACATGTAATATTGTATCAACAAAAAATATTAGATTGGGAAATTTAGTTAATTCTAATTTAATGCAAGTTTATGATTGCATAAAAATATTATCTATAAGTTTTGTGCAAGTTAGTTTATGTGAGTAATTATTATCTTAGTTTGAATAATATTGTGGAGCTTTGTGCAAGTATGATTTTTAAGTATTTTTATCAAACAGAGTAGTTTAGATATCAGTGAGGCATTTATAACGTCTACAGTATATATTTCAAAATCATAGCACTTAGTGAAGTCACAATAGGGTTTACTTATTTTTAATTGAAAAATGAGAGTTATTAAATAGTTCTTGAATGAGTTGTATCTTCACCACACAAGTGTTGCATTAACCTTTGGTAAGATTTGAGAATGAAATTGATATTCAGGAGTTGCTCTAGCATCAATGTAGTTAATTCAGAGCTTTCATATTTGGTATATCATTAACATGCATTATAATATCCATTTTAGCATCTTGTGGTAATGCAATATAATATTCATGACAAATATGAGGTTTATGGTAAGAAAACATGTTCATTTGAGGTTATTATACATGTCAATTGAAGCACATATCTTATTGAGACATTTAATGGTCTTAGTGATCTAATGGATGGTAAAAGGGTCTAATTATAATATATATAGTTTTTCCTTATTGGGTGGGTTGTATTATAATGGAAAAGGGGGATAACACATTACCTATGATGTGTTATATTGCATCGAGTTGTGTGATTATGGAATATGTTTTATTATGATGTATTATCAACAAGATTATGTTAATAATTTAATGTCTTTAGTAGGTAATTAAGAACTTAATGTAATTAGGTGGGTACTTCATCATTATAATCATTCCATACACTTTTGCAAATGGATTTCATGTTCAAACACTTTTGGGGTTAGGAATTGAAGGATAGATCTTAGTAACTATTATGAGATATAAATAAACTTGGGAAGATTGTGAGTTAGCAGTAGAGATATAGGATTTGATAGTTGTGGTGTTATCATTGCATGTGCCTTGTAATTTATTGAAAATATGAAATAAAATAAAGATATGAGTTATTTTAATGTTGCACGTGTTTCATTTTCCACTTTGTAAATTTGATAGTTTCATTGTAGGATATAAGGATTGGCAAGAAGAAAAAATACAATGAGTAATATGAGTACTCTATCAAATATAAGGATAGATCAACTAAATATGAAACTTAGATGAATGCATTTGAACTTATAAAACATGAAAAAAATAATAAAGGAGCTCATAGACATTTTCATTACCCTGGGTGTCTGATGTAAGAGCATCCAAGGTGAATATCTTACATTACTATAAAATATGGTAGTTGTTTTTTTACACAATTTTGTTATTTATTTTAGCATTCAACATGGATAAGTTGATAATGGGAAGCATCAAAACTCAAACACTTCACTTGAAAAAATTACATCATAGAAGGATCAATTTCAAGAAGTTACATGGTTCCAAGTGAGTTAGTTGGGTTTTTAAACCATTGGTACAATCTAGGAAATATAAGTGTCCATTAAAGGGATAAAATGGATAGGTTGTATGATAGAGGTAAAAAGAGAATCAAGGACTTCCTTAAACCTGAATTTGATCACATATTTGGATTCCCCTAAATATGCTATGCACTTTCAAAAATACTCTTTATTTTCAAGTATGTATGCAAAAGTTATGGCCTCCAACATTTGAAAGACTTTGCACAGTGATAAAAGGAGATTAGCATCAAAGAATACACCGATTGTTAGAACATTTAATATCTAAGTGGGATATTTTAGACCCTTAGCATACTGTGGTGTATAACTAAATAATAATGATTTATTATTTATTAGCATGAGGTGAAAACCTTTTGTAAATAAATAATAAAATATTAGAGTTTAGTATTTATCAATTAAATTAAATGATTCTTGGTATGGATGGACCTATTGGTTACAATGGTAAACTTCCCTTACATTTATTATAAATAGGATTTTACCCCTATTATTATTCACAGGGCACATTTGGTGAATTCGATAACACTGAATAAATTATGTGATTTGATATTTTCATGTGGAAAATATCATGTAAAGGTTATGTGAAGAAAGTTTATCAAATAGGAAGTGAGAAGGTTCTGTGAATAAGGTTTATCAAAGAGGAAGTGAGAAGAGGAAGGCTAGATATTGGGGTTATTGTTTCTAATATATACAAATATAGTCATTTGTGGGTTTTTTTTACCTCTTGAAGGTTTTCCCACATAAATTAATGTGTCATGAGTTCATTGATTTAGTTGTGTATGCTTTGATAATTCATTTACATTCTATATTCTACCTATGTATATTTATTACATGTATTACTTATTGAATTCTATCATGAAATCAGAGCATGTGGGGTGGATTTGATTGGCAAGGTTATCATCTATTGATTATATAAGATTCAAAGGATATTCAAAATTCAAGTTTTAACCACAAATCAGCCTTTGAGGAACTTGTATGGCCCATGGTACGGCCTAGGCAAGTGAAAAAAAATAATGTTTTTCAAAATTATGCCTCCTAGATCTCTGTCTTAAAGGAAGATTCCTAAAGTTTTAGACCTCCTAATGAGTTTGTGGAAGGTGCAGATCATTTATATATTTTTGTGTTATTTGGGAAGTGATGGTATGGCCATTTAATGAGTTTGAAGGTTGTAAAAAAATCATAAATTAATTTTCACTCCTTACCCTAAATCTTAGTTTTTGTTGATCATATCTTCATCATTTGAGCCTATAAACACATTATTGAGAACCCTGATGAAGATTTAATTATTTGTTTGAATATCCTTGTTGCCTATGGTGTAATAGTAAGACCATGTATAATAGTTATCAACATAAAAAATATTTTTTTCATCAAATTTTGATTTTAAGGGCTTATTTTGCTTTGTGGCAAGTTTTTAAAGAGATTGGCAAAATTTCAAGTATTTTGAGAGTTTGTACAACTTTCTATGTTGCCTAAAGTTTCTATAGGTGCAACATTATCAACCATGGAATATTATAGAGGTTATTATATAGTTTTGGACCATATTTATTAAATAAAGTTTTTAATAAATACCAAAATTCTATTCAACGTGGAAGGGGTCCCATTTTGGGATTTTTTTAATACCAAAAGTTTAAAAAAATAATTTGTTTTCATTGTTTAAAAATTATATATCCTATGTATATATATATAATCAAAAATTAGATTTAATAATATAAATATAAATTTGTGCATGTATATTACCATATAGCTTCCTAGATGGTCTTTATTTTGTTAAAATATTATAAGAAAAGAGTCTAATGTTCAAAACCCACTAGTTTTTTTTATAGTTTTTTGATCAAGTCAATTAATTTTTTAGTCAAATTATTTAATTTGAGTATATTTTTTATTTGTGTGTCAATATTCTCACATGTAAGAACTTCTTTAGTGTCATTTTATTTTGTGACATTTAATCTAGTTAATCTTTTTTCGACCATAATCATGTAACTAATTGTTTTATAAGTTTTGACACCTTCCAGATGCATTTATGTGGTCCATTTTTTATATTGAAACTTCCTATTATAGTTTTTACACATTTTTAATAACAAGTTTTAGATAGTTATTCGGTGTGAGATACTTGCCACATCTAATCTAGTGCAAATTCTTGCAATTTTTTACATTGTTTCACATATATTTGAACAACTATTACTTATTTACACTTATAATTTACTTTGTTATCAAATAAAGTTAAAATTCATGTTAAAAAAGGGTTTAATTTTAAGCATTATTTAGTGTTTATTTTCATTCTTAAAGGGAAGTAATGGCTTTGCCTCACTTTATATTAGATAAATATCTAATGAATAATGGATCAAACTATAATATATGGAAAATACATGTTAAAGTGAAATTTATGGCCCAAAATTTGTGGGATATAGTTGTCAAGACTAAAAAATCTATGTCTAGATAGCATGTTATACCTGAGCTTTCAAATATATTTCAACATAATAGGAAGCCATGTCGATTATCTTACAAAGTGTTAAGGATGAATTCTTACTCCATATCGGTAATTAAGAGACTCATAGTGATGATTGAAAACTCATTGAGTCTATGCAAGAGGGCACTCACCTCTCTAAAATTATTAAGTTGATTCTTGAATTTCTTACTACACCTATGAAAGGTGATGAAAAAATTAACTTTCTTATTAAAATTAAGAATATTAAAACTCAGTTAAATGATTGAAATTGTAATCTAATTCAATATCAATTGTTATATCTCATTATTCAACTTAATAGTCATAAAAAATTTGTAATTTCATTTCAAATTTGAATTCAAAGTACCAAATGGAACAAGATATCCCTAACTTCACTACCTTGTATACTCTTATAATTCAAGAAGAGAAAGTGATATCTAATTTTATTCTAAATAGAATGTCACTCAGACACTTCTCTCTCTCAATCCTATTTCTGAGAATAATAGAAACCAAAAATCTAGCCCTAATTTTGCTAATGGTAAAAATGAGAACAAGAAATTTGGTAATAAGAATCATAAATCTAAGTTTAATGAGAATTGCAATCTGTGTGGTAAATTTGGTCATAAAAATTATTTTTTTATAAAAACAAAGATAGATTTAATAATAAAACTTTTTAAAATAACAAATGGAATAAATATAATCAAAACCATCAGAAGAACTAGAATCAAAATAACAATGAAGAACATTATTCTAAAGTTATTGCTTTATATGCTACCTTGTTTAATGAGAATGAATAGATTTTATATAGCGGTGTACCATACCATATGACTTGATTATCTAAAATTTTATCTGATACTATATGTTAGAGTAGGGGGTTTTTTCCCATATTTATTTATTATGAGCTTTTCCCCTCACTTGGAGTTTTCCTACTTTCATGGATAAGCTTACTTAGGTGTAGTTGGAGTTACTATTAGTGTAATTATGTATTTACCTTGGGTTATTGACTAAGGTAATAGATATATGGTTAGTTGCCTTAATCATTTGGGTTAAAAGGCTAGTTTGTTTTATCAGGCTTAGTTATTTCATGTTAGCTAACATAGGTTGTTTCACACACCCTCTTTTGGTGATTCTTGGGTGGTTTTTTTTTTTTTTTTGCCTATTTAATAGGCCTTCATGTATGGTTTATAATATGTGTTGTGTAATACAATATTATTCTCTTTCAATCTTTGTGCTCAATCTAATATGGTAATCAGATCCCATAGTTCATATAGCCTAAGTGGAGGTCTATGGAAGCCAGAGATTTTAGTGTCTTGCTAGGGAGGAGCTTCATGCACCTAGTGGAGAGCCGAAGGAGATATAAATCATCACATAACTCTATGAGCTCAACCAGAAGATCAAAAAACTACCTAGGAGGATCAAAAGACCTAATAAGATTGAAAAGAGGTCAGAGGGATTAGTTGAAGAGGCTTTGAGGCCTCTATTTATTTTTTTGGGCTAATCGTATGGTGTAAAACACTATAAAGTTTAGGGGAGAGCCAAAAAATTCAAATGTTGATCATTTTCATTGAAACAAAGCTCTAAACTATGAGTGAAATCCAAACTTGATCAGTGGTGTAGATGATTTCTGATTTGGTTAAGAAATGGGCTTAGAATCTATGTCTGAAGTTTCACAAGTAAGCCAATTTTTTTATTAGCTTATTATTTCCATAAATTTTTTAACCTAAATTTTTATTATTTCTATTATTTTTAATTTTTTAATTGAAATAAATCAAAATTTTAGCCAATAAGGGTTATTGGGGACCTACCACTAATTAATAATCATATAAGCATTTGAAAAGTGAAAAATTTCACCATTTTTTTGGTTTTTTATCTAGATGTGGACAGAGAAAGAATTTTTTAAATCAAATTTGTAGGTTTTTTTATTTAATTATTTCAGTGAAAGAAAATTTGAGATCTTGAAAATGATATTGAGTCTGTTGTTGAAAACTAGCAGAGTTATTCAGTGTCAGTATAGGATCCATGTGTAGAAGGAATTTTTATAAAAGTCATTACAATTTTTTTTATTTAATTATTTTTATGAAAAACTAGGTCAAATGGCTAGTATTCAACACCTATTACTACCATATTCTAAGAAATTGATAGCCAAGAATTTTAATTTGTGGAGTCACAAGGTTTTGATGATATGTGAATATCAAAATTTTGATCAAATAGTGATTGATAAAGAGAAAAGGCATGCTATTGATACTAATGAATATGATAAACATCATCATGAGGCTCTTATGTTGTTAAAACTATCATTAGTAGATAATCTAATCTCAAAGGTCAAAAATGTGACCACTGCATTAGCTTTGTGAACTAATCTTACTTCTAAATATCAAGATTCTAAAGCTAATAGGGTATTATATTTTTTAAAAAATATTCTTTTTTACTAAGATGCAAGAAGGTGGCTCCATTTTTGAGTTTTTTTATAGATCAAGGACATCACTGATCAGTTAAAGGCTATGCAAAATCTTATTGATAAGCAAGATTTGATTCCTCTAGTTATGCAAAATCTTCCACCTTTATTTGAGTCATTGGTGGAGTCCTTGCACATGATTGCTAAGATGAAAAATTTGAACTTTGAAAAGTTGTCCACATTTTTGTTGTATAAGGAGAGAAGGTAGGATCAGGGAATGTTTTCTACATCTATTTCTAGAAAAGAGTGCATTATTCATAAAGGGAAAGGGTAATCAATTTGGTAAAACTACTAGTTCTCCAAAAGAAACTTCACAAGTAAGTGATTCTAATAAGAGATCTAAGTAGAAATGTTTTTATTGTAAGAAACATGGTCACCTTAAGAAAGATTGTAGGAAAATACAATAGGTTATGCCTAACCCTAGAAAGAAAGCTCATCATTCGAATGTAGTTGAAGGTAAAGGTGAGGATACATATCTTGATTTTGCTTTCATGGCTTCCAGTGGTAATTTTGCAATGGATCAAGCTTGATACTTTTATTCAGGGGCATCTCACCATTATACATGCCATAAAGACTAGTATGTGGATTTTGTTGCAAATAATAGTAGTAGTTTTTGTATCTTTGGGAGATGGTAGAACTCATTTTGTGAATGGATATGGTAATGTTCAGATTAGTTTTAATGGTATAGTATGGTATACAATAATAGTATGTTAGGTATGTGCTTGATATGAACAAAAATCTACTTTCACTTAGTGAGATCACTTCAAATTTTGATTTTGTTGTAAGGTTTCAAGGACAACAATGTTTAGTCACTACAAAAGATAACAAGATTATTGCTATTGGGATTGGTGAAAAAGTCTTGTATAAGCTTACAGATCCACATAGGGCAAATGAAAGTGCACTAGCTATGGTTGATAGCACAATTTCACTATGGCATGAAAGGTATGGGCATTTGAATTTCTAGTATTTGACTACATTGAGCAAGACTAAGATGGTTAAGGGGATTCCTTCTATTTGATATTTCATCATGTATGTATTGGATGTCAGTTGGGGAAGCAAGTTAAACATTCATTTGATGTTCGTAAAGCTTCAAGAGCTTAAGGAGTATTGGATCAAGTACATGCAAATTTTCATGGTCCAATGCAGACACCTACCCCTTCTAGATTTAGTTATTTTTTGTTACTATTCGATGATTTCTCTAGGAAAAAGTGGGTATACTTTCTAGTGAAGAGATATGATTGTTTTTCTAACTTCCTTACTTGGAAATCTATTGTTGAAAAATAGGTGGGGTGATCAATGAAATATCTTAGAATAGATAATGGGGGTGAGTTCAGCTCAAAATAGTTTAAGGAGTTTTGTGCCACTGAAGGCATACATAGATAGTACACTACCCCTTGCACTCTATAGAAAAATAGAGTTATGGAAAGGTGAAATAGGATGATGATGGGCATGGCTCATTTTATGGTCCAAAGTAGAAATGTCCCATATAGATATTGGGTAGAAGTAGTGAATATGGTAGTATACATCCTCAATAGAAGTCTTATAAAAGCATTAGAGAATATGACACCAAAAGTGGCTTGGTTAGGTTGAACTCTAGATGTGAGTGATTTTAGAATTTTTTGTTGTGTAGCTTTTGTAGTTATTCCTTGTCAAAAGAGAAGTAACTTGGACACAAAAAGCAAAGCATACATGTTTATTGGGCATAGTGACCAGTCAAAGGCCTAAATATTACTTGATTTTTGTACTAAAAATTTTGTGTTAAATAGAGATGTCATAGTAAATGAACAAATGCCATAATTCATAGCAACTGGTATAGTTTCAGATATTGAGTCATTATTTTCTTCTAGTGATTCTATTATAATTTGTGATGTGAAAGTTGAACAGGATTCTAGTTTATCAATGGAATCACATTCTAGGGAGGGAATTGTTGTAGATCATTATGAGGCTGTATAAGAACAACCAAAGAATACAAAGTGGTATTATACTTCAATAGAAGCACTAAAGGAAGGAGATTTGCCACAAAGTGTGGAAGGAAGAAGATTGAGATCAGGAAAGTAGTTTGGTAATAGAGGTGAGCATGAGAATTTTGATCTAACAAATATTGTTTTGCATGTATTTGAGCATAATTATTTTTAGAGGATAAATGGAAGCATGAGTGGGAATCAGCTATGCAATTGGAATATGATTCCTTGATGAAAAAAAAACTTGGGAGCTCATAGAGCTACCACTAGGAAAGAAATCCATTGGTTGTAAATGGATTTACAAGGTAAAATGTAAAGCAAATGGTTCCTTGGATAAATAAAAACCTAGACATGTTACAAAAGGTTATGCACAAGAGGAAGGGGTTGATTATGAAGATACTTTTTCTCCTACTATAAAGATGGTAAATTTTCATTTTATTGTTGCTATTATTGCTCAGTTTGGATGGTAGGTGTACCAAATAGATGTTAAGAGTGCTATATTGAATGGAGATCTAGAAGAGGAAGTCTACATGGTTTATCCACATGGTTTTCAGGTTCTTGGTAAGGAACATCTTGTTTTTAGGTTGATCAAGTCCTTGTATGAACTTAAGCAAGCTTTTCAATCTTGGTATATGAAGATATTTTCATATCTTAGGGAGCTTGGTTTAAAAAGGTGTAATTCTGAACCAAATCTCTATATAAAGGTGTCTAGTGATGATAGCTTGATTCTCATTATATATGTTGATGATATAGCCATCACTGGGAGTAGTTCTAGTCTCATTCAGCAAATGAAGGCTGATATTTGTTGTACTTTTGACATGATAGACTTAGGACTACTTAAATATTGTTTAGGTGTTGAGTTTTGGCAAGGTGATTGTGTTATATTTATGTCATAGAATAAGTATGCCAAATCATTGTTGGAAAGGTTTAGAATTATGGATTGTAATCTGACTCACACACCTATGGAAGTTGAAGCTAAAATTTCAACTGACACTACTTCACCTTCGGCCAATGAAATAGTGTATCGATAGCTAGTGGGTAGTCTCATTTACCTCACTACTACTAGATCAGATATTTATTTTGTAGTAAGTTTTCTATCCTGCTTTATGTATAAACAACAATTACATTGTTAGTTACAAAATAGGTATTAATATATGTCAAAGGTACTCTTGACTTTGGCATATTATATGAGAAGTCTATAGATTTTGAGCTTTTAGGATATTCTAAATCTAATTGGGTAGGATCAATAAATTCAATAAAATCTACAATAGGTTACATTTTCACTCTTGTTTTAGGATTTTTCTCATGGTAGATCAAACTACAAACTACAATGGCATTATCTTCAACATAAGAAGAGTATAAAGCTATGGTCAGTGCAAGTTATGAAACTATGTGAATAAATAAAATCTTGGAAGATCTTTAAGTTGAGTCATCAAGACCTACTCTATTTTTTTGTGACAACCAAAGTGTTCTGAAGATGGTGAAGAAATTAGTATTCCATGTTAGGACCAAACACTTTAAGTTTCACCATCATTACATCTGATAGTTGGTTACAAATTAAGAGATTAAGATCTAATAATGGTGGTGAATACATTAGTGAAGAGTTTGATTATTTTTGAATTATTTGTGGTATTCAAAACTAATTAACAACTCCATATTCCCCTCAGATAAATGGTATTCTTAAAATAGAAAATTGCACCATTTTCGAAATGGATAGAATAATGTTACATTATGTAAATGTTTTGAAGTTCTTAAGGGTCAAAGCCATGAATATTATTATGTATATTCTGAATAGAGTCCCTACTGAAGCTTTGCATATTTATACTACTTTATAAATTTGAAAGAAACCCAGTGTGGCTCAACTTAGGATCTTTGGTACCCCTACTTCTATCTTTATTCCTAATGTTAAAAGAAAGAAGTTTGATCCTACTTCATATTCTTGTATTTTTTTAGGTTATTGAGGTAAAACTAAAGGATTAAGAGTATATAATCCATCTAAATGATATATCATTAATAATATGAATGTTCTTATTCTCAAAAAATATTTTTGTAAGCCCTCTATGGAACCTACTCAATTTTGTTTTGATGAACCTAGCTCTCTTAATTATCCTTATAAAGAAACAGGTGCCTTAGAGGAATTTGATCCATCTTTGGATAACTTAGATTCTAAGGAACCCCATGAATTTCAAGTTTAATCTAAAATACCTAAATCAGTAGAATCTCTAATCTAGTCTTCTAGTATTGATAATCATAATAAATTAACTAGAAGTCAACATTACTATCATGTTTTAATGACTATGTTTGAATATGAACCTCAATATTTTGAGGAAGCCATTCAATATGATAGATTGAAATTTGTTATGCAAGTTGAGTATAATGCCTTAATTAAAAATTAGACTTGGAATCTTGTCTCACCTCTGCCTAAGATGCATATTTTTTAGTTATATATGGCTTTATAAAATCAAATATAATTCAATTGGTAAAATTGATAAATTTAAATCAAGATTAGTTGCTTGTGGGTTTACTCAAAAACTCAGGATTGACTATGTTGAAACCTTTGCTTCTGTAACAAAAATGAGCATTGTTAAAATACTTATTTCTCTTACAGCCCAAAATGGATGGATTATCCACCAAATAGATGTTAAAAATGATTTTCTAAATGGTGATTTATAAGAGGAAATTTATATGAATCAACCTAAAGGTTTCACTAATCCTAATAGAGAAAATCATGTGTGTAAGTTAAATAAATCACTATATGGTTTAAAAAAATCTCCTCGATCTTGGTATTCTAAAATTACTTCTTTCTTTATAGAACTTGGCTTCTCTAACTGTTATTCAAATAATGATCTCTTTGTTAAAGTTGAAAATGGTCATTTAATCTTGATTGTATTATATATTGACTATCTTCTTAGTGCTGGTGATCTAATTAATTTAATTCATAAGTATAAATATAAACTAAGTTAAATATTTGAAATGGTTGATTTAAGCATTCTACATCATTTTCTAAAAATGGCTATATTTAAAGATAAAAATTCTATTATTTTATCACAATCTTAGTATACACATAATCTTTTTGGTAAGTTTAATATGATTGATTGTATGCCTACATCTACTCCTATTGAAGTTGGTGTTAATCTTGATCCAAAACTTACATGTGAAAAAGTTAATCCTACTCTTTATAGATAGCTTATTGGTAGCATGATCTATCTAACCATCATTGGGCAAGATATTTCATATGTTGTTGGTGTTGTTTCTATATTTATGTAGAATCTATTGTTAGATCATTGGAAATTAACAAAAAGAATATTTTGGTATATCAAATGAACTATAAATTTTGGTTTATTTTATTCTTCCATTGATGATGCTAATATATATGGTTATTATGATACTAACCATGTTGGTGATACTATAAATCAAAAATCTATTTTTGGATTTTTTTTAAGTTTGGTATAGGTGTTATCATTTGGAGAAATAAAAAATAACCTATTGTCGCTATCTCTTCTACTGAAGTAGAGTACATAAGTGTTATGAAAGTTCCTAAAGAATCCTTGTGTCTATGAAGGTTGTTAGGAGAACTTAATTTAGATGTTTCTCACAGTACCAGCCTTTATTGTGATAAAAAAAATTATATAGCTTTGGCAAAAAAATTAGTGTAGCACCAATGAATTAAATATATTGACTTTCATGAGTATTTTATCTGAGATAAAGTCCTCAATAGTGATATTATTTCCTGTTCTATCATACGGATGAACAATTTGTAGATATCTTCACAAAATCACTTGGTACTACCAAGTTTTATCAGTTTCATAAAACTTTAGGCATCTCAAAGTTGTCATTGAGGGGGAGTGTCTATAACAATGTCACTTTATAATGTTCATATGTTCCTTATTCTTCCCTATACTTTTTCTTGTTGAAAAGCATTGTAAATATCTTGTGAAAGTTATGTGATTTTTTTGTAAACTTCATGTAGAAGTTTTACCTTTGTACTAAAATACTTAAAATCATATTGTAATGGAGGTCCTTATGTTATAAAAGGCTCCAAAAATGCTTAGATGATTATTCATGAGAAACTGTGAGATGTAGTATCATGATCATGGTAGCCTAGACTTACTTTATAGTAGTTTATGGATTATAATTCTTTTTGTTTCAAAATGTGATGTTTGGCATGCTAAATATTTTTAAATCCTTCAATTATATACATAGTATAATTCATGTATTAAGGTGAATATTACATTTATCCTCCCTTAGCATCAAGGGGGAGTGTTAGAACATTTAATATCTAAGTGGGATAGCTTAACCCTTAGCATACATTGGTGAATAATTAAATAATAATGATTTATCATTTATTAGCATGAGGTGAAAACATCATGGTTTAATATTTACCAATTAAAGTAAATGATTATTGGGATGCATGGACCCATTGGCTACAATGGTCACCTTCCCTCACATGTATTATAATAGGTTGTTACCCCTATTATTATTCACTGGACACAGTTAGTGAACTCGATAACATGGTGAATACATTATGTGATTTGATATTTACATGTGGAAAATATCTTGTAAAAGTTCTGTGAAGAATGTTTATTAGAGAGGAAGTGAGAAGAGGAAGGTTAGCTATTGGGGTGAATTATTTTTCATATATATGAATATCATCATTTGTGGGTTTTTTACCTCTTGGAGGTTTTTCCACATAAATTCTTGTGTCATGAGTTCATTGATGTAGTTGTGTATGATTTGTTAATTCATTTACATTTTAGATTCTACCTAGTTATGTTCATTACATGTATTGCTTCTCTAATTATATCACTGAAGTGTTTTATAAACTCACAATAAGACTTGGACATGTAGAGACTGATCTAGATAAGGTATCAAGATATGTGAATGGCTTATTTTTTCCATTCAAGATGAAATCAATTTGTTGAACTTGATAATCATGTAAGAGAAGTTGTCAGGAAGACAACAAATGAACTCTAGAGGTAGAGAAAGGTATTTAAGAGAAAGAGGAAATAGTAGTGGTGGAATAGGATGAAACCCCATGATGGATAAATAAGCATCTCTCAAAATCAAGATTCAAGTACAAGAGGAAAAGGCTATCTTCTAGAGGGAGAGGGTCCTTTGAAAGAGGTATATGCTTCAAGGGTGAGTGATTTAAATGCAATAAATATTTTGGACATAGAGATTTTGAGTTTCTAGAAGACCCTCAGAATAATAATAAAATATTTAAAGGGATAACTCATATATTTCATGGTAATGAAGATATTATTAGGTCTATAACACACAAAATATATAGAACAAGAATAAACTCTTTCATTGAAAATATTTCTATTGAAACCAGCCAAGGAGGTGAATGAACAAGTGCAAAGGAAAAGTAAATTCTAGACCATTTAAAAATCAAGAGGTAAGTGTTGTAAAGTGATATTTGATAGTGATAGCATGGATAATTTGGTTTCTCAATAAATGTTATAAAACTTGGGCTTAAAATGTTTGTGAATGCAACTCCATACAAGGTTTGTGGTTAATTAAGGGTCATCAAGTGTTGGTGAGTGAGTAATGTATGGGTTTGACTCAATGAAAAATTTGTATGAAGAAGACTTATATTTTTGATATACTTGAAAATGTGCATGAATATAACAAAATTGGATAGAAATCCATGGCTAAAGTATATGAATTAATACAATTTTTTGATTAAGGTAAAGAGATTATGTATACCTCAAGGTTCTATGAGAGAGAACCTATTGGAATAAAAACATAGAGAAGGTTTAGCTAGTCACTTTGGGTATGATAAAACTTTGGCACAGTTGAGTACACATATTATTTATCATGAATGAGCACAAATGTTAAGAAGTTCATGAAAATTTGTAGAGTTTGCATGCATGATAAAAGCAAAAGTAATAATACCATACTATATGAACCATTACCTATTCAGTATATATTGTGGGACGAATTGAGCATGGATTTTATTCTTGGGATGCCAAGAACGCAATGAGGTAATGATTCCATTTTTTTATATTTTTGATAGATTTTCTAGCATGGCTTACTTTATACCATGTATAAACTAGTGATGCCACCAATATTGTTAATTTTTGCTTCAAAGAAGTGGTGAGATTGCATGGTTGCCAAGAAGTATTGTATTGAATATGGATACAAATATTATTAGACACTTTTTAAGGATGTTATGGTACAAGTTGGGAGAAATATTGGACTTCATATCACCTTATCACCCTTAAATGAATGGAAAAATAAATATTTTGAATTAAAGTCTGGGAAATTAGCTAAGATGTTTAGTTGGTGACAATCCCAAGTAGTGGGATTTGATGTTAGAATAATCTTACATTTTCATACAATGATTCAGTTAATCAAAGTATATGTATGAATCCTTTTCAAATTATGTATGGGAATAACCCTAGAAGTGTATGTGATCTAAGAAGTATAGTTTATATTATTAAAGTAATTAATGAAGGTGAAGAGTGTGCACAATTTATGCATAGTGTGTGTATGAAAGTTTAAAAAAAAGGTTGGAACAGAGTATTGGAAAATACAAACAACATGTTGAGCAGAAGATAAGAGAGTTAAATTTTGAAGTTGGAGATTTGATGTTAGCATATTTATGTAATGATAAGCTTCCAAAGGGTGAGTATAACAAGCTCAAATTGAATAAAATTGGGCCTTGTAATATTTTGATGAATTTTTTAACCAATGCTTATGAGATCGAGTTATTATATGGAATAGGTATTTCACTTATATTTAATGTAGTTTATTTGTACCCATATATGGAAAAAAAAACAAGTGAGGATGAAGAAAGCATGTATTTTTAAGCAATTTATTGGAAAGAATGGTAGATACATAAGAAAAAATCATAGATGGAATCCATTCTGGACATGCAGATTGGCAAGAAAAAAAGAGGAAGTGAGTATTATGATCACTTGTTCAAATTGAATAATAAAGCAGCTAAAGATGTAACTTAGATGAATGCATCCAAAGTTTAAAAAAATGGAAAAACCATAGAGGATATCACAACATGTTCATGAGCAGGATCTCATGGAAGTTTTAATTACCATGGGTGTCTGATGTAAGAACATCTAAGGTGAACATCTTGCATTACTCAAAAGTATGGTAGTTGTCTGGTTTCATATTTTTGTTATCTTTTTTGGCATTCATCTTGGATAAATTTATAGTGGGAAGTTTTGGGATCAAAAAATAATAATTTCATAAATTACATCAAATAAGGATCAATTTCAATAATCTACATAGTTTCAAGTGAGTTAGTTAGGTTTCTCAACCATCACTACAATCTTGTGAATTTATAAGAGGATAAAAAAGGTGATGAGACACTTAAAGAGGTAGAGTAAGTTAGATAAATATTCTAATTAGGTAGAGGAATAATTTTCAAGACACAATAGCAAGGGATTTCTCTAAGGAGGAGAGCGGAGATAGGGAACAAGTCCATGAGAGAGTGTGTGCAAGTGTGTTTTCTTCATGTTTGAGTTTGAATAAACCTTAAGGCATGTGAATGGTAGGTGTCATTATGAAACCATTGAGATTCATGATAAAATAAATTATGTTTTATGTCAAGGTCTATGCATGATGTATGATCAAGTGTGTCTTTGAGTGTAATTTTATGATGCAAAGAGTGAAGATTATCCTTCATTGGTCCCCATTTTTGTGTTTACACCAATTAGTATTAAAGCAAGTTTTTTCATTTTGGGTGGTGTGTGTGAATAATTTAGTTGAGTCAATTTGTAAGTTGTGAAAAATAAAATTTCATTGGGTGAAGTGATGGAAAACATAGGTTATGATGTTAGAAGAGGAGCAAGACAAAGGGACCTAGAGTTGTAAACTTGGATAATATTATGAGAGGAATCCAAGCAAGGTCAGATGAAATGGAAGCAATGCATAGAAGGGTAAATCATGTTGAGGATGTGACTAAGGATGAATAATAATGACCTAAAGATCTTGAATTGGAAGATATGAAGAATGAAACTGAGAGTATTTTTCTATGAGTTGTAGTAAAGCTTGGTATTAATACAAATCTGGATATACCTTGCTAAAATGAAAGTTTGAATCCTAAGGAGCTTGTATATTGGATAATAGAGATGAAAAATATTTTGACTATGAGTCAATGGAAGAGCCGAAGAAAGTAAATTTTGTTTGCACAAAGTTTAAAGGCCATGCCTCTTTATGATGGGATCATATGTAAATTGAGATACAAAGGAAAGATAATGAGAAAATAGAGTCTTGAGATAGAATGGTGATAACTTATTGCCTTTCAATTACCAAATGAGTTTGTTTAGTAAATTACAGAACCTAAGATAAAATGAGTTTAACATAAAATAATACACTGAGGACTTTTATAGGATCACTATAAGAGATGAACATGTGGAGGATGATCTATATAAGGTATCAATATAATCAAATGGGTTTCATTTTTTCATTCAAGATGAAATCAATTTATTGTACCTAAGAACCATGGAATAATCCTATTAATGTGCATTCAAGGCAAAAAAAAAAGTTGTCAAGAAGACAATAAATTAACCCTAGAGGTATAGGAAGGTATTCAAGAGGAAGAGGAAAAATTAGTGGCTGAAGAGGACATCAAACCCATGATGAAGAAGCAAGCATCACTCAAAATAAAAATTCAAGTACAAGAGGAAGAGATTATTCTTCTAGAGGTAGAGGATCCTTCAAAATAGGTAAAAGCTTCATAGGTAAGTGGTTGAAATTTAATAAGTATGATGGATATATATATTATGAGTGTCTAGAAGACCCTAAAAAAAACAAATAAAGATTTGAAGGGATAGCTCATGGTGAGGAAGAGAGTGTTGGATCTCCAACAAACATGGAAGATTCAAAATAGGGAAAGGATCTATTATTGAAAAAGGAATTGTTGAAACCAACCAAGGAGGTGAATAAACTAGGGTAAAGGAAAATTCAATTCCAAATTATTTACAAATCAAGAGGAAGTGTTTTAAAGTTTTTGTTGATATTGGTAGCACATATAATATTATTTATAAGTAAATGGTAGAAAATGTTGGGCTAAAATGACTAGTGCATCAAACTCCATAATAGATTTTAAGGTTGCTTAAGGGTCATCAAATGTTGGTGAATGATCGATGTATGATAAATTTTTAGATTGGTTCATATAAGAATGATGGTTTATATAATATTATGCCCATGGATGTGTGTCATGTGATATTTGGAAGGCCATGTAAGTTTGATAAAAGAGTTGGACATAATGCAAGATCAAACACCTACACAATTGTGAAGGATGGGAACAGGTTCACATTGAGCCCATTAAAGGATAAAGGAGATGAAGTGGACAATAGTTCCAAAGTTTTGTTAGCTTCTAGAAAAGAATATTTGAAGGTGTCAAAGATGGAAGAGACATTTTTTTTATTTAATTCTAAATCATATGCAAGTTGTGATAGCCAATAAGGTAAGTGATATTCATATTGAAATGTAGGATTTGTTTGAAAAATATGTTGACATTTTTTTAAGTGAATTGTTAAAGGGATTATGGTCTATTAGAAGCATTAGACATTATATGGATCTAGTCCCAGAATCATGTTTTCCAAACAAGGTGACTCATGGATTGATTCCAATGTAGAATGAAGAGTTAATAAGACAAGTGTAAGAGTTGTTAGAAAAGGGTTTAATCTAAGAGTGTTTAAGCCCATGTGGAATCCCAATAGAATTATCACACAAAAAATATGGAGATTGGAGGATGTGTAAAAATTTAAGAGCAATAAATAATATCACCATTAAGTATAGGTTTTCATTGCCAAGAATGGATGACTTAATGGATTGTTTGAGTGGAGCCAAGTACTTTACCAAGATAGATTTGAATAGCATATATCACTATATTCAAATAAGGGAAGGTGATGAGTGGAAGATCACATGCAATATTGATGAAAAAGTATATGAGTGGTTTGTCATGCCATTCAGTTTGTAAAATATCTCAATAACATTCATGAAGTATTGAATTTTTTTATAGGTAATTTTCTGATCATATATTTGGATGAAATTTCTAGTTTTAGTCATTCAAGAGAGGAGCATTTGAAGCATTTGAAATTGGTTTTGGATAATTTTAAATAAGAAAAGTTTTTATTGATTCTAAATAAGTGAAACTTCATGCAAGAGGAGCTGGTATATTTGGGATTTATGATCTCAAAGGATGGGTTAAATATGGACCCCAAGAAGGTGAAAATAATTGTGTAGTGGCATTCACCAAAGAGCATGTTTGAGGTAATAATTTACATGGGTTGGTAAGATTTTATATAAGGTTCTTCGATAATTTTAGTGGAGTATGTGCATCCATTATGGATACTATGAATGGATACAAGAAAAAAAATTAGTGGATAGTCGCAACAAATAATAGATTTTAGTTTTTGAATAAAAGGTGATGGAACATCCAATGTTAGTTGTGCCTAATTTTGGAAAATTGTTTGAAGTGGACTATGATGCAAAATAGATATCCATCTAATAGGTGTTAAGTCAAGAAGTTAAGCCCATTTATCATTTTATTAAAAACTGGAATTAATAAAAAATAAAGTATTTAGTCTATGACCAAGAATTCTATGCAATGGTGCAATATTAGAAAAAGTGGTGACATTATTTATTTATAAAAGAACTCATTTTATACATAGATCACCACACTTTGAAATTCATAACAACCAACGTAAATTAAATTAGAAACATAAGAAATGGGTGGAGTGTTTTAAAATATATTCTTTTGTTTTGAAACATAGAAGTGGGAAATATGATAAATTTACAGATGCCTTGAGTAGGCAAGCACTTGTTGTGAATGAGTTCAAGGTAGATGTCATTGGGTGTGACTCAAAAAAATATTTGTATAAAAAAGACTTAGATTTTTTAGATGTATGTATGGTATGAATGAATCCAATAAACATATACATAATACCATGTCTAGAGTATAAGGTTCAAGATAGATTATTGTTTGATGGAAAGAGGTTGTGCATACCTCAAGGTTCCATGAGAGAGAACCTATTGAAATAAAAACATAGTGGAGGCTTAGCTGGTCACTTTGGGTATGATAAAACATTATCACAATTAAGTGAGAAATATTATTGGCCATAGATGAGTAGGGACTTGAAAACTTTCATGAAAAGGTGTAGATTTTTCCAATATGCTAAATGCAAAAGTCAAAATAGTAAATTATATCATTCATTACCTATTTAAAATAGACAACGAGATGCATTAAGAATGGATTTTTTTATCGAGATACAAAGAACACACTAAGGTAATGAATCTATTTTTGTTGTTGTATATATATTTTTAAGATTATTCACTTTATATCATACATGAAGACTAGTGATGCCACCAATATTGCTAAATTATTCTTCAAATAAGTGGTGAGATTGCATGGGTTGTTAAGAATTATTATATTAGACAAGGATAAAAAGTTTTCTATGAACTTTGAAAAGATGTTATGGCACAAGTTGGTCACAAGATTGGACTTAATTTTATCCTATCACCCTCAAATAGATAGGCAAACAGAGGTTGTGAATCAAAGTTTTGTCAATTTATTGAGACGATTGGTTGGTGACAAGTGCAAACTATGGAATTTAATGTTAGCACCGGATGAATATGCATACAATTACTTAGTCAATAGAAGTATGAGTCCTTTTTAAATTATGTATGGAAATTTTTTGCCCTTATTTATATTAATATGAATTACTTAATCTAATTAACATATAAATTAGCAGGTAAATTCAAATTACTAAATATGGCATTTAAGCATGAATTTGAAAGTAAAATGTTTAAAATAGATTGAAATAATTGATAAGTGGCATATGTTAAATATAATATAATCAAAACAAAGGGATAAGCATTTAAATTTTTTGACTAAATGTATGATTTTAACTATGCTCTAGCAATGGAAAATATACTAAAGTAGGCATGTGATTTGTTCAGACTAGGAACTATGTTTTTGTCTATGTAGGGTCAGTTATATCAGCATTGGGTCAGTATTGATTGTCGATATTGACTATTAGTGGTCAATTATGACATGTGAATAAAATAGGGTCTATGACCATATAGTCACCTTTTCTTATCTCTAAAATTTATGTATGTTTGATGTTGGACCTTGATGATGCACACAACTCCAAAAATCAGCCTCCTTCACCTTAAAACCTTAGGTGTGCTTATGAATGCTAGAAACTTGGAAAAAATAAGGAAAGTGTAATAGATCAAGATAATCCTAATCACACTCCATTGATGATTGACCTCTACCTATGTATTTCATATTCCAAGGAGGTAAATCAAACCACATGTAATTTTCCCACATAGTGTGATTGTGAAATTATGTACTTTAACTATATGAATGTAAATAACGATTTGGATTTGATCCTTGACATTGTTTGCTTTGACTTAGCTTTGGTATATTTAAAAATTGGATATGGGTTTATCTTAATGATTTATTTTCAAATTGGGAGGAATAAGGAACTTTTTATCAATGTGCAATAGTGTACACATGTGTACAAGATAAGTGTCAAATCCCCTATCAAATGAAGCCTTGAATTGAATATATGAGTTAAATTGGTCAATTTATCATGCCACTAACACACTAGGAAAATAGGCTGACCCTATAAAAAATTTGATTTTAAAAAGTATTTGTTGATGGTAGAGGATCACTATCATTAGGTTAAATCAATATTAATTGATGATATTGACCCATTATAATGTTAGTGACCCATCCACAAAAGGACTAAACTGAAGGTCTGGAGATGCCTATATGAGATAATAAGCTATAAGGTTCATGTAGGTAATTTACAACAAATGGATAGGGTCACACTCATAAGGTATCATTTAGGTGTGAGATAATGGCATGTTAGGACCATACTGATGCACATAATTCATGTGTGGTAATATGTATGTCAAGTGTGTCATTGTCAAGTAATTAATACCAAATTTTAGTGTCTACATATGTCCCCCTTTTATTTTCATAATATAATTACTCGAGTAAAAGGAAAATGTATAATTGAGTGTACAACACACTTTATCTTTGGTAGGAAGATATAATTATATATGTGTCTCAACAACAAACATATGGTAGTCAATGTCCATAAATTAAAATTTGAAATCTAAACTTTAAATTTGAAAATTAAATAACAAGGTACATGGATTAAGGAGCACCTAAAAAAATCCACAATGAATATACATCTAAACAATAATTCTCAAATCATAGAAATATATTAACTAAAAAAATTACATTGTATTACACTAATGGAATATTTAATGTATGTTTGTGTGTGCAACCAACAATAGTTGCACTAAAAAAAAATCTCTAAGACTACATTTCTACTAGATTTAGAGATGACTATAAGATCCATTCTAACATTCCACAAGGACACAAAAGGACCATATATATGGAAAAAAATAATTGAATGAGATATTTATATTAGTTGAGTGAAAGGTGGGATAATATCTTTCTCGAAGTTAAAACTCACCCTCCTCACACATGTGAGGATAACTATTGTTGATGCAGGTTTTATGCACACCACAGTTGACGAAGTAACCTCTAACATTTTAGGATCTCAATGGAGGTAAACTCCACTCTACGGCATGAGTTGTAGGTATGTGGTTTGTTCAACTTGTTGATGGAATAGTAGTAAAGTATGTAGGTTGTTGACAAGGTTTTTTGGATGGAGGTGTGATTCTTATAAAAGATGGTCTCCTAGGTGAGTTATATGGGTGGATGGTTTTTAATTTAAGGTGGGTAGATTCTTATAACAAACACAAAAGGGAGGGTAAGGTAATGCTTCTTAAATAATCACTTCTATGGATGGCTTCTGGACAAACCTATGTTTTTTCAAAACCAGTCCCTGTTGCTAGCAGCAAGTGCACACATGCAAAAAATTATGGCTACAAAATCTAAGGATCAAAAGTAGAGTAATTTCACTAGCCTCAGACAAAGATTTATCTATTCAAGGTAGTTATTGCACACCCTTTAAAATGATATTATGGCTCAAGAAAAGTGAATTATCAAAGGTAGATTTAGCATGCACTCAAAATAATATACCAAGAAAACACCAATACACATTCTATAAATATAATTCAATCTTTAACTTGGTTATTTTAATCAATATATTCACCAATCTTTTATAACTATTTTCACATATAAGATCAGTATACTAATCAAAATAATCAAGAATCTATTTGTAGATTTAGCACACTTAAAGATTATTGAAATAAACACCCATAAAAATAAACACTAATTACACAGAATTGGAAAGAAAATCCTCATAATACTATGCTTGATGACCAAAAATGGCTCACTACTCTATATTTCAAAATTCTCCCACCCAAAAAAGAGTTAGGGTGGTACAATGTATTTATAGATCTTGGGGAGGGGTTGTCTCATCCTCTAAGTCTTTGCATGACATTTACATGAGGTGGTTAGATCATGCAGTTCTAACCATAGTCCAAAATTGAATGAAAGCTATAAATAGAAAGAATTGACTTTACAATATAATGCAACATGTGTATGTACAAAAGAATAAGTCAATTATCAAAGGAAGATAAAATGAAAACCATTAAAAATTTGAGGTGTATGTTAAGCTAGGGTTGCATGGGCTAGAGTGTTACATGGGTTTTGGTTGGAGTCAAAGTTGAAAGTATGGCTCTACTAGCAAAAACCTACTTCTTTATTTTGTTATCCTTTTAAACTTTGTCTGCTACCTCATGCTACTACCGAATGATGTCTAAGCTAAGTAATGAAGGTAAATGGAGTCTCTTTATTTGTCCAAGGATTTTTGCATTCTCATATTTAGTAAGTTGGAACTTAATTCTAAAGTTCTCCACTTCAGTCACCTTCCTTCTTACCTTGCTTAGTTTTGCTTCAATACTCTCCACTGTCAAACCCTGATTGTTTCCCTTGAAATTATTTATTGCCTCTTGGATAATGTTATCAAAATTGATTCTACTAATTAACCATCTTATATAATCTTTTACTTTGAATAAATTCAAATCATTCAAAATTTGAAGAAGGTAGGCTTCATGTGCTTGATAGCTCAAAACCATGGCCACAACTACCTTCAACCATTCCTTGACCTCCTCATGTCTAATAACTACTAGATTCAGGGAATTAGATGCCTCAAATGTATTCATTAGATTAAGGTGACTATATAATGATTTATCTATATAGGCAACTAACATTTTGAGCCTTGTGTTGTCCTGGGTCAGGGAGCTATAAAGTTGATTGGCCAAGCTTGTTCGAGGTGTCATCTTGGCCTTCATTAATTTGATGGCCTCTAGGGAGTGGTATAATTATGAAGCATCCTCCCTTGCCTCAGATTCTATATTTTTAGGAACATGTATGGTACTTGACTATTATTTTAGCTTCTTAACATGTGCTTGCAGTTCCTACACTTTCACTTTCATCTCCTAACGAGCCAATTATGTCCCCTCATGGATATCCATTATAACATCCTTGTGTGTTTGTGCCAAGTTTGAAAGATTTTATTCAAAAATAGGTTATCCTAGTTTCCTATTCTACCTCTTGGTAAGGGAGAACACTGGCTATAATTCTTAAAATATAATGCTTGTGCCCTGATCATCTTCAAGTTTCTTCTTTTTAACCCTCTATATGGAGCTAATGGGAGGGTCAAACAAAGTATTTATAGAAGGCAACTCAATTATTTTATAACTAATCCTTTACAAAGCTTACTACCTTAATCCCATGGCCTAGGGTGGGATGCTACCAGGTATGTCAGAGGTTGTGACAATGGCTTCTTATTTTGACTCCCCCTCCTCTTCTCCCCTCTGCTTCTTGGCCACCTTCATCAATACATCTAACAAGGAAGGCCATATAATCTAAGACCAGTCCACTCCTCCAATTTGAGGAAGTGGGTGGACTACCACAATATGTGGCTTTACCTTCCTTCCCCTACTTGTGCTAGTTGTTGTGGTTTCCTCCATGGAAGTAGAAGCAGGGAGTGGGTGTGGCCAAAGTGGTCTACATTTTCCTAGATATTTTCTTCTTTTTTTGAAGTCTCATAGTGGCAACATCAATAGGAACAAAAGGGATGGTTGTGGGAAAATATGTAGTGGAGGTTTTGGAGGGATCAATGGAAGGAGTGGATGAGGTGGAGGGGACTTCTATAGAGGAGATGCATGCATCAATAATAGAAATTGAGGCTAAAGAAAAGGCAAGGAAGGCTGAGGTACCTTGAAGTTGTATCTGAATAGGGGTACCCTAAAGATTGAGAGCCTTTGTTTCATCCAATTTAGCCTCCTCATTTGAGTCCTCTGCCTAGTCTTGAATGGTTACTTCATCTCCTTGTAATTATAAGCTGAGAGGTGGCACAATTAGGCCTATAGATACCTATGTTATTGGGTTGCCTGTGGGGGTCCTTGGTTTCCTAACATAAACCAAGGGATCCTTCTCTCAAATAAGAGAGTCAAGGGAGGAAAGGACTATTACTTGTGTAGTGGCTACCCCAATTGATGAAATATGAGATGTACTAGGGGTGTTCATGGAAATCAAAGTGGTGTCAATACCCTGCCTACCCTCTTCATCAGAGTCCAAACTAATGGGGTCTCCTTTAACTCCTCCCCTTCCTACACTTGATTCTATAATCCTAGGATCTTGCTTAATTATCTTCAGTTTCAATTCCAAGGGGGGCCTTAAGAAGAAGAAGTTCCTTACTCATAATATTTCCCACTCCAAAATTTTAAATGTTTCCACCCTTTAAAAAGGGTTATTCGTGTGTCCAATTCCTTGGTGGTGATGGTAGGCTCTACTTGGATCATCCTTAAATGATCTTATTTTAAACCATTTATCTTTGCCCTCTCTAATACTTCCTCATCGATTGCAAGATTTAAAAAGAAAAAATCATAAAAATATGGTTGGGGGAAATAGGGGATGTTCTATCTATGAACATGTCATTGGATGTGCCCAGGGGGTCCCAATATCTGCACAGCACTATGGGGAAACCATATCAGTCTTGTTTGGTTACAACATCACCAAGATGCCTCCTCATGGTATATGTTATTTTGCTAATGATGATAAGACTCCCAAATAATAAAGCCTTCTTTTATCTTGCCAAGTCTTCCTCTATATTGTTCCATAGTTGGAAAGCTATCTCTTGCTCTACTGGCTTATCAATTATATGCTTCGGAAGACATAGGGGCTCCACCTTGTTGCCCCAAATTAATATAACTATGATGTCTAGATAAAATAAATAATCACCTTTCCCAGTCAAGTTCTTCACAATGTTCCCTCCAATACATGGCATTGGGGAGCCATAGATAGCTTTCTATATCTGGGGGTATACATCCTCACAAATTCTGACCATGTGCCTCTGGTAGGCATAGATGTGCATGAATGGGCAATGGTAGCATATTCTATTCTTAATGTAGTCTATGATTGGGGACCATAAATGACCTAAGTATTTATAACATGTACCCATGATTGTGTCAACCAGATATGACATCATATAAAAATCCCCTATGAGGGTAAGATGTCTATCCTTGTGAAAAATTTATTCCCTTAGCCTAAAATTAATTATCTCTCCTAGGGCATAAGTAGCATTGTGTGATAACATCATATAGAGAAAAGGTACCCAATCCAGGTTTATAAAATGAATAGAGGGCATACCATATAATATATTTGATAGATTCATACCTCTGTCGATTCCCATTCTAAATTTATTGATCAGTAATGATCCACTCAACTTCTTACCCATCCATGCCAATGTTTTGTTGGGTAGTAGCCATGATTTTAGTGTTCCCTAAAGGCTCATTTTCTTTTTGAGCTACACTAGGGTGTGCTTGTAAAAGCAGGTATCAGGTATGGTGAGAGACAAATACCTTTGAAAATTATCTCTAGAGATGCATGCAACCACTATATCATTGTGAGAATGAGACAAATACGCATCTTATGATATCTTGCCTGCAAAAAACAAATCCTTGAGAAGGTCAATGCATGGTATGAACTCTATTTTGGTGTCAATGAAATGCAACCTTTAGCATTTATAACCCAAAAATTCTTTGAAAAATAGTTTGTTTGCTAGTGTTGTTTCATCATCTATTGAAAAAGTATCCACTGAATCAATAACATCCCAAAGTTGTGAGTAATTTTGATATTTGTTCTCAAATATTATACTTTGAATACAATGTCCTTAAACTCTATGGAATCCTTAATTAAGAATGTAGAGGGAGGATTAGTTCCCTATGATGACCCTAATGAGGATGCCATGGCTATGGATTCATGTTTGCTTTGTTTAATATGCTACCTGTTTCGTTTACTTCTATACCAACATGATTGACTTAGCTCTAGCTTACTTGAATTCTGATGTATGCTCTTTAAAAATATAAATGAGGGCTCTTGTGTGTTTTTGGGAGTCAAGGATACTTTTATTGTAAGATATATTGAGTACAAATGATGACTCCAATGGTTGTGTATTACCTATATATGATCCTGCATTAAATACCAGTTTGTGTGACATAAATATGCAACATTTACTTAGCCCTTTCAATTCAAATTTGTTATCTTAGGATGGTGGGGGTCTCTACTAATGTTAATAGGAAATATTTTACCTTAGTTTGGATATAAGTGAGATATGGTTAAAAGTGAAATTACTCGGATTAATATCAAGGGAAATATGTTCGAGTCAATGCTAGTGGACTATTTCTTTTGGGGAATTGTTTCAGACAAAATGTCTATGATAATTTCTTTGAGGAAATATCGTCATGATGAGGGATCCAAAACACTAATTCCAAAGGTTTAATCTTCGTAGTTAAAGGACATTTTCAATTTCCCCAAAGGCTACTTTTGATCTAAAGGGTCCACTTCGTAGGGCATTTTGGTCTGTGACACAAGTCCCAAAGGGTCTACTTCAAAATCCTTGAAGGGTACTTTTGATATCTTGAATGGGTATTTTTATATGGTTAAGGGGGTGTTTCAAAGTTTTGAAGGGTATAATTCTCTTGGGTACTATGTTCAGAGGAAATTGGACTAAAGATAGAAGTTTCAAGAAAAGGTTATGAAGGGTTAGTAGCCACACCGAAGGGTACTTTGACATAAATTCAAAGGGTGTATATGAGGGGAGATCAAAGGGTAGGTACCCTAAAATAATTGTTTTGAGATTTGTGTATCAAATAAAAGGTCCAAAATAATAAGTCAAGGGTATGGAACAAAAGTTTTGAAGGAAATGAAAGGCATTTTCAAAAAATTCCCAAAGGGTACTTATGTACATCTAAGGTACCTTTTCAAAAATCCTGAAGGGTAGCTTTGGAAAAATCCAAAGGGTAGGTTCAGGAGTTCCAAAAGGGAAGTGTCCTTTGGAATAATTTCTTTAGAGATTTTACATCGGACAAAAATTCCCAAAAAAAAAGTTATGAAGAAATGACTAAAGGGTCCTAAAGGTAGTTCTGAAGGAATAGTCCAAAGGGTAATTTTGAATTTTTTAGAATGCCAAATGCTACTTTTTAGGAGACCTGAAGAGTATGTGCCTTGCAAGATAAGGCCAAAGGGGAGTGGTAAGGTCAAATACGGAAAGGCCGAAGAGCTGGATAGGAGGGTCCTAAAGGGTCTATGGGAAAGACTTTGAAGGATCAAATTTGTGGCAATGAGTGTTCAAAGGGTCAACTTCGTAGAGGCTAAAAAAGACTGGTTTATTTTCCCTAAGGGTACTATCATATACTTAAGGGTCACTTCCAAAATCCTGAAGGGTAGGTTACATAAAGTGGGAAGGATAGGTGCATTGGCACAAAGGGTGAAAATTATTTCAAATGAAATGTTCGAAGGATTTGGCTAAGTAGGGAAAAGAAGGAACAAAATCTAAAAGGAAACATGCTGAAGGTACTTCATTTATAACAACAATCTGAAGGGGCTACTTCATGAGACATTTGTCCATGATAAAGTCTTGAAGGGTCTACTTTGAAAAACCCAAAAAGGTAAATCCAAGTCTATAAAGATATACAATGTCAATGCTACCAATACCAAAGTCAAAGATAATATTTATCAAAAAGGGTGGGTCCCCATTTCCTATGGAAAGAGGGGATGTTGGGTGCAATAACTACCACTTAAATGTTCATATTAACTATGTTGTGTACATAATACATAACATCTTAGTATCACATCTACCTAAGGTATATTTTACGTCAAGTGTGAATATGACACACACCAACAATCCCTTGAAGATAGCCTTAGGTGATGTGGTAAAAAAGAAGAATTTTTGAGCTCATAAGTATGGGTCCTAAAAATTAGGCCTAATGAGGTATCAAAGAAAAATAATAATGAACTTGATGTATATGATTATTGAATTTGATGAATCCTTCAACGGAATGAGGAAGGAAATGGAATAATTAGTTTCCATGAATCTAGTTCTGTGAAAAAGAGTAACTATTTATATGTGCTCCATTTGAGTAAAATGCAACATGAAAACCAAATAGGGTTGGCTCAAAAAAAAATCGGAATGCTTTACAACCTTGAGTTAGCTTGATTACAAATATGGCATTGAATAATATACATAATGATTTTTAAAACCATATAAGGGTTGGAAAAACAATACTCTAGCATGAAAAATAGTTGGTCTTTACATCTATTAGGAACAAACACAAGATATATTGCATACTCGAACAATTAAAGAAGTATTAGCAATACACAATAATAATAACCCGCCATAATGTTGATTAAGGAGTGAAGACAAAGTAACTCAATATCTCTAAAATTTTAAATTTTGTAGATGTGTATAAAAATCACTACAAAAACCTCAAGTGTGAATGCCCAATATGCCACATGAATGTACTGAATGTACTAAGCAACTAAATTTTGAAAAGGGTACACAAAACAAGGCATACATGCATGAAGGTAAACATAGCAAACCCAATATGACACCTTATAAATTAGTGTGATATAAATTTCATCTAAAAAAACCACCCATATGTTGTGTAAATAACTGAAGAGTGATTTTATTTGAAAATAAGGTGGCAGATATACTTAGTGCTAAGCAAGATGATTCACAATCTAAAAAATAAGCCATTATGCTAAAAAAAACTTCAAACTAAGTCAACATAAAAATAACTAGATGTTATAGCTATGAATAAAATGAAAAATCATTCACTTAAAAAAAAACATGCAATTTTGAGTTACTAATCAAGCAGTATGGCCTCCATAAGGTCCAAAATACATGATCTAGTCAGCAAATTAGGTAAAAAATTGTAAATTCTAAAATCTAAATTAATTAAAATATAAAATAACTCCATTGATCTTTAGGTCTCAAAATAATATCCAAGGTGTACAAAAATCACCTCTCCAGGCTTTCAAATCAATTTATGAGCCACAAAACTACAAAACTATAAAAACTAGGCCCAATAGTGTAGGGTTAACCCTTGGGTACTAAATCCACCCAATGGGCGATCACATGGTGCACCTAGGCTATCATTATAGTAAACCACTAGTGGTTATAGATTGGAAATTAATCAAATTTATCACATTTTGTGACCTCTTTGGTGGTAAACAAGTAGGTGATTAGTGTGAGTTCTTTGGTAATCCATCACACAGAACAACTTTAAATGCATGCCATGAGAGCACTATAAGTCCAAAGCATGAAAATAAGGAATTTTTAGAAAGATATAAGAATGAATAATATATTAAATACTATTTCACCTGATATTTTTCAAAAAAAGTACAAAAAATCCATTGTCATCTCTACTACTTGTTGTTTGTCCTACAAATCTAAAATTTTAAAAAATTGTAGAAAATCACCAAAAGCTCCAAAAAATATGTTTTTTTATTTCTCCATTTATAATTTAGGAAAAATATTAGATTATATCCAATTTTAATATATTTAAATATATATATATATATATATATATATATATATATATATATATATATATATATATATATATATATACCCTAAAAATCAATACTTGCACAAATAAAAAATACCCATTAGATAAGTTTTAAAACCCACAACATGGATTGGCTCAAAAAATAATTAGAGGCTTGGGAATAAGTATATGAATTTTGGGATTGATGAATATGTATAAATACACAAATCAAAATTCATCAAAGGTATATTTATTTAATGAATTTATCTAGTCAACTCATCGAGTAGTTATCCTAATGTGTGAGAAGGGTGAGTTGTAACTTGGGGAATTATCATATCCCACCTTTCACTCAACCAATAACAATATCTCACTCACCTCTTATTTTTACTATATAAGGACACTTTGTGTCCTTGTATAAATTTAAAATGAAGATTATATATTATTATTGGTTGATTTAAATGTGGGATAGGATCATTCTTCAAGTTATAACTCACCTCTCTCACACATGTGAAGATAACTACCATGTAAATGTGAATATTAACAATGTTTTTCACATAATAATTCACACCTTGGTAACACATTTAATTTAGGTGGATTTCACATCAAGTGTGAATATGACACATACTAACACAAGGAAGGAGTACACATGTATGTTCATGAATGTTAGGAAAAACATATCCTAAACATGTGCAAGTAAATAATTGTGGAATAAAAATAAGCTAAAAAACACAATACACAAGAGATAACACATTACATAATATATACATGGAAACCCCTACACAACCAATAAGGGAAAAATGATAGGGCAATGGTAGTTTCCGAATTTCTATTACTTCAACAAAAACTCCTCCATAAATAACTTCCTCAAGCAACTCCTTCCAATGCTTACAAACAAATCACTCAGGTGAGCCAAGCTTACAAAGCCTCTAGGCTACAACCTTCAAGTTACCTCAATAAACTCCTTCACAATGCTTAAAAACAAAGCTTGTGATGCTTATAAACAAAGAATCTAGGTGATCCAAGCTTATAAATCTTTTTAGGCTCTAACCTCCTAGCATACAAGTATCCACCAATGATAATATAATGCTTAATAATAAAACATTCAACAAATCCAAGTTGACACACCCTCTAATCTTCAACCTCCAAGAATGCAATCCCAAACATGCAAAAAACCATGATCCTCAAAAGGATAATCATGCTTACAACCAAATCATCCAGGTGAGCTAAGCTTACAAATCCTTCAATCTCCAACCTCCAAGCATGTAATCCCAAGCTTGCATGGATCTACAAAGGGATTACAATGAGGATAAAAAATACAAAGGATAATGCATGTTTTTATAGCATTATAAGAGAGAGAGAAAGAGGAGAGTAGAGAGAATACATCATGGGTAGCCCAAAAAATATGCCACACTCTTAGTGGTGAATGTGATCAACTAGTGGTATTTGTCTTCATGTATAAAGGTCAATAAATTAGATCATCCACTTTAGATAAGATCATAACCACCTCCATGTGACTCCATATCTAGTGCCTCACTTCGCATGTGAGGCCAATTAGTAACAGTGATATTCTTATCTCCTTCTTCCCATGTGCACACAAAATCTAAGGGATGTTCCAATCACCTTTTGACTTTAACTAGACACATGAATCATGAAGCCACCTTATGAATGTGCCCCATACATGACCTTGTTAATTACACCCAAGATAAAACTCATGTGACTTAGTGGAGTGCAATGCCCCACTTATTTCACATCAACCTAATCACTTTAAAGACTATCTATGGGCCATGCCACATCACCTGCATCACCCACATGCCACATCGACTATAAGCCACATCACTCATATGCCACATCATCATGAATAGTGATAGTGAATAGTGATTATGAATTTTGATTGTGAATAGTGACTTCACACATAAAAATCTCCCACTTGAAGTCAATATTTAGGATTTACAACACCTAAGTATTTTATCACATAGTTGCTTTTATTATCCATCATTTCCTTTATCACATATTCAACAATCCCATAGAATTTTTGCTTCACTACTCAAACTTCTCTACCCTAATTGGTTGTAAATATTTTCTCCTCCATAGCGTATTTTAGCATCTAAAGTACCTCTCAAACATTTCAGCATAGACCAATCTTCCTTTTTAGGATTCCACCATGAACCAGCTCATAACTCCTACTGCTTCAAAAATATCTAGTCTAGTGCACATCATGGCATATATGAAGCTACCTGCTCCAAGACATCCATGTCTTATTCTCCTTTGATCTAGGACATTTCTTAGAGGATAACTTAAAACATGAAGTAGATGGGGTACTGACTATTTTTTCATTCTATAAATTGAACCGCTATAAAATATTCTCAACATGTCTTCTAAGACAACCAAACCTTCCTTGATTTCTTATCCTTATGTATCTTCAACCTTGGTTTTATGCTTCTACTACCTTCATCTCAAATGTCCTATCCAACTAGACCATCAAAACATTGATCTTCATCATGTTGGGGCATGAAACCAATGTGTAATCAACTCATAGCATCAATATAACAAAGCCCCCATCATTAAACCCATAATTATTTGCTTCATTTATGCTAAAAACTTGGCTCTTCATGAAGGTATTAAAAATTCATATACTACATCCACACATCTTCTTCAACTCATATAATGATTTCTTTAATATATAAACCAACTACTATTTTCCTCATCCTCATAACCTTTAAGATAATCAATCTCTTCTTCAGAGGTCACCATGTATGAATGATGTTTTTACATCTAGTTATTCTAATTCTTGAATAACAAGTGAAAGTAACACTCTTGATAGTAGTTACGAGAGAAGATCTCATAGAATTCAATACCTAAGTTTTGCATATAGCCTTTAGCAACCAACCATGCTCAACATGGCATAAGTTCACCAATCAACCACTCTTAAGAAGTCATCATGCTACTTAGTCAATCACTATACCTACTAATTTTTTGAGCCTCTTATTTTATTGCATGTCTCAAAAACAACTCATATTATTTTAGAGTTACTCCATGCATCGATATACCTGACTACTCACTTTAGATACTCTGCAACCCTCTTGTATACTTCTTTTTGCTACATCACAACCATATACATGCACTTTACTAAATGTATCTCAAATTTGTTTGGTTCAACATTAGCCTTCTCCTTCCAAAAAGAACCTCGGGTCTCACTTGTTCTTATTCATCAACCTGAATTAATTTAATAGATACAATTTTAGGTTTCTTTATACCTCCTCTTTTGTATGGATTTTTCAACATATTAGCTAACAAAAACCTATGGTTAGTAGGATCCCAAAACTTATACCCATTTACTATTTCACCATAGCCAAGAAACATAACAAGTTGATTTCCTTGTCATCATCCTCCAGCTTCACATTGATGGAGACTAGCTTGCTAATCAGCTATGCAGTTGCTTCTTCAAGAACATTGTGTTGATTGTTGATTATCTAGTAAATTTTGTTCAGCTTCTCCTGCACTCCTCATCTTCCACAGAGAGAAATACTTGCCATTAAAACTTCTTTTTTATTTTTTTATTCTTTATCTTGAACTTTATTATTCCTCATGTCATTTTAGTACCTCCCACTTTCACAAAATAGATTTACAATAGGAAACACTCAAACACGATTTTTTATAAGACACCATGGCTCTGATATCACTTATTAGAAAAAAACATATCCTAAACATGTGAAATTAAATAATTGTAGAATAAAAACAAGCTAAAAACACAATAGGTAAGAGATAACACATTACATAAGATATACATGGAAAACCCTACAAAAATAGCAAGAGAAAAACCATGTGGCAATGGTAGCTTTCATACTTATATTACTTCAGTAAAACTTCCTCTACAAATAACTTCCTCAAGCAACTCCTAGTGCTTACAAACAAAGCACTCAGGTGAGCCAATATTACAAATCCTCCAGGATTTAACCTTCAAGTTATCTCAATAAACTCCTTCACAATGCTTAAAAACAAATCATATGATGTTTATAACCAAAAAATCTAGGTGATCCAAGCTTATAAAGCCTTACAAGCTCTAACCTCCTAGCATACAAGGATCCACCAAGGATAATACAAAACTTACTACCAAAGCATTCAAAAAAGCTAATCTAACATGGACTCAAGGCTTAAACCTCTAAGCATGCAATACCAATATTTCAAGGATATATGATCCTCAAAAATATAATCATGTTTACAACCAAAGCATCCAGGTAATCCAAGATTATAAAGCCTCTAGGCTCCAACCTCCAAGCATGCAAGCCCAATCTTGCATGGATACACAAAGGGATTACAATGAGGATAACAAATATAAAGGATAAAGCATGATTTTATATCATTAAAAGAGAGAGAGGAAAGTATATAGAATACATCATGGGTGGCCCAAAAAATGCACCACGCTCTTAGTGAGTGAATAGTGATCAACTAGTGGTGTTTATATTTATGTACAAAGGTCAACAAAGTAGCTCATCCACTTTAGACAAGATCATATCCACCTCCATGAGACTCCAAATATGGAACCCCACTCCATATGTGAGTCTAATTAACAACAATGATCTTTGTATCTTCTTTTTTCCATGTGCACATAAAATCCAAGGGATATTCCAATCACCTTTTGACATCAACCTGACCACTTGAAAGATCCTCCATGGGCCATACCACATCACCTATATCACCTACATCCCACATGCCATGTCACATGCATGCCACATCACTTTCATCACCCACATGCCACATCACATGTATGTCACATCACCATGAATAGTGATAGTGAATAGTGGTTGTGAATAGTGACTTCATACCCAATAATGAAAACCATGTGACTTTGTTGGGGATGATGCTTATTTGTTGAATAATTATAGAAAGATGCTTTCTATTGAAACACTTAAAGAGTGGTTATTTTTGTTGAACCATGTATAAATTTGAGGGTAATCAAACCCTAATTTTTTTAACTATCAAAACCCTTGGGTTGGGAAAACAACATGCCCCAAGCCTCATAAATAAGGGATAAGTACATGATATACTAATCCAAATAGCTACTCAAGTCTGATAAAAGTGGGAACCACATGATAGGTTCACTAAAATTAATGATGTGTAGACATCAAAAATCCATACATCATGATTCTAAATGTTAAAATCCCCCTGGACCACCTTAGGACCCCCTTGGAACCAATCCAACCCTCTAACACCTAACCCAACCTAACTCGTAGTTAGTTTGATTAAATTGGCTTAACCCAACCTTTTACCTATTTTTACCCTTGATCATCGATAGTCAAGATGACCATTGATGGTCACCTTGATCATCAATGTTTAGGGTGTACCTCCTCATTAACCAACATGCAAACCATCTACCTTATTTTTCTCAAAATAGATTGTCTTAATCTAGTTGTGAGTCATTGCATGGATGAGTTAAAATTAGGAAGCCCAGTTTACATCTTGTTACAACTCTCTTGCCTTGTCTATAAGAAGAGAGGAGCAGGAAGGTGAAATCCATCTACAATTATTATCAATAGCTTATGCATCCAAATTTCCTTTATTTTATAGGTTAATCATCATCAAAAATCTAATAAACTAGATACTATGTTAGAGAGCCAACTTTCCATCACTGCTCTACCAAAGTGCCAAGTACTGTTACTCTGTTAGAACCATGCTAGACTCCACCAATGAGTCAATCAACTCAAGCATCCACCTGATCAGCTTTCTGAAAGATAAGTACTCAATTTTTGGCATTCAATTACTTTATGTACCTTTTGCACTAAGCCTATCACTAACCCATTACCCAAAATCCCACTTTATCATCCTATCAATTAGCCATTTATCAACCTAGACCTACACATAGTGACCATCGATGGTTGTCTCAACCGTTGATGGTCTGTCTAACTGCCAACGGTCACCCTGACCATCAACAATCACCTTAACCACCGATGGTCATCCCAACCACTGACAGTCAATGTGGTAGCAAATTTCATCAAGTTGTTTCCACCTAAATACCCTCAACCAAATCTAATTTTATATATCCCTACCTAATCACAGATGCTTTCCTAATTTTCTAAAGTAAACCCCAATCACTTGGCACTAGTATTAATTAGCTTATCACTATTTTTAATCATTTCTAGTCTATCTCTTTAGCAAGCATTTTTTGTGTTCAATTATAATATCTTTTGATTATTGATGCAAGTAATTTTTTTTATGTTTATAAACTTAATTGTTTAAAATGTATAGATTGATAGCCCCTGAGGAAGCTCTTACTTCTAAGATCTAACTATCGCTAGGCAACCCATTCAACTATCTATCTAACAAAAAAAACTGCTTTAGTGATTTCTTATCTACAAGTCATCCTCCTAAGATAAAGAGGAGCTCTTCACAATCATCTAATTAAATGTGAGAATAATCAAATAGATTTTTCAACCATACCTGTACTTAGTTTCTTCTTTTTCCTTTCCAAAATAATAAGTTAAAATTAACTAAAACATTCTGGCACACCTAGTGGGACCTTGAATCTTTACTTTGGGTTTCCTTTCTTTGCATCTATATGGTTTTCTCTCTATCTATGTACATTAATGAAACTAAAATATCTTTTAGGTCTAAAATTAAGTGCATCCATTACTTCTAATTTTAGGTCACTTTGAATTAAGGCAAGGTAATTTTACTATAGCATCACTTTTTGTTGCACACACTAAGCCAAACCACTTTCATCAATTAAACATCAAACAAACTTGAGACAAAGCTTAACTAGGATTTCATCACCTAGTAGTAACATTACATTTTTCTAGTGATCCTACTTGGATGTCATTACCAAGGGGAGAACCAACTCAGCTCTTTGGTTGAGTATAAACTCTATATATCAATATATATTGGCTAAGCACCTAACACCCTTATCACTATGGTGTGCAAATTGAGGGGTTTAGCTTCAATACCAAGCCATGTATTGATTCTAATACATGTTCCTTTTTATCACATAAAAAAACTTAAACCAACCTTAGACTTCCTTTTTAGTACCTGATCTACAAGCCAACTTCTATCACACATTCTCATAACTTAACGCATAAGCCAAAAGTGAGATTAAAATTAACCACAAGATTTTAACATAATTTAGTGTGTGTTGGATTTCCTTGATCATTTTCTTACTTTCTCTCTATTTTAGTTGTAATATTCTTTGTGTTTTATTCTCATCCTAAATTCATGGTTCTTACTTATCAACAATGAAGAGACTTAGTAAATCAAGACCCATCTATAGATTATCTAGTCTCTTCTACCTCTTCATCCATGGAATACATCTCAGATGTTGAGAGTTCTCCTCATCATTTTGATGCTTTTAGTGTGCCTTGGGTAGTTTCCCATGGCAACCCAAACTTCATTGATTTTTTGTATAATAACCTGATAGCCTTGCAACATTATCTTAACATAGTAGCTCATTGTACACCCATTTTTGTACCAACTACTAACTTGCCCTATGGCATGCCATTGGGATTTTTAGGTAGTTTATTTATTGCCACATCACCACCTAACCATTAAATACTTAGGCATTTGCCTCAGCTAGTAATCCATCTGACACAACCATTTAGAACCAACCTATTCAACCTTCTAACACCTGAACACTTCCTAGTCCAACTAACAATTATTCCAACATAGGCACCACCCAACCTTTACCTACCCATACTCCAATTATTGTTAGAGTACCCATTATCATTGTCACTACCATTCTTATGGCTACTTATACTTCATTTCAAAACATAGTGTTGCACATACCTTATCACATATCACCACCAGGGTTACCACTTATCCCTTACCTATGACTCAGCCACCCATACCCACCCAATAGTACATACACTCTACCCAATCACTAGTGACTGCATATTCATATGTGGCTTTAACTCAACCAACTGTCACCACTTACCCATATATGGAAACTTTTCAACCTCTGAAAAATTACCAATATGTCACTCAAACCCAACCATAGTAGGCACCTTATAACCCTTCAAGTGCGCAACCCCAAGTAGACCTAATGAATATGATTATGGACAAGATGAACACCTTAGAGTCATCCATCTCAGGTGCTCACAACATCTTGTCATATGACCAAATCTGTAATGATCCCATCCATCCATCCATACCTATTAGTTCGTATCCTCCCCAATGGGAACTTCCCAAGTTCTCTAAATTCCAAAGTAAAAAGGATCCCTAACAAGACCATAGGTTAGTTAGGCATGCTTGTTATCTGATTACCTATGATGATGCCCTCCTTTGTACCTTACCCATGTCCCTCACTGATTTGGCATTGGATTGGTATAGTTCCATACCCAAACATTCCCTCTTCTCCTTCACCCAGTTGGCTCAAACTTTCTTGGACCACTTTTCAAAAAATATCTCCAAGAAGGTTTCTATCACCAACCTCTAATCTATTTGGTAGTTTGAGGATGAATCCATTACTAATTTTATAACTCATTGGAGGATCTTAATTAACCAACTCTCATTTTCCTTTCCTCAAACCAAACTTATAGAGCTCTTTACTCAAGTATGTGTTAAACATATCTCCTCTACACTTCATGTCCAAGGCTTCCAAACCTTTGATGAAGATTTTACCATGGTGCATAATTTAGAGAATAGAGCCATTGATAAAGGAAAATTGAAACTAAAAAAGAACTCCACCTACAAAACCAATGAGGCCTATTTTTCCAAACTGAACAACCAATACAATACTAATACTAGGGGTAAGGGAACCGTGAACATAGTTGTCATTAAATCCACTCCTCCATCATCCATTAACCAACCAAATTCCTTTATTTCCTCAAAGAAAACACAAAGAACCAAAACTGTAGCAACTAGAAGTAATTCACTCCACTTGGAGAATCTTATGCTTCAATCTTGGAGAAGTTATTGAAGGCTAATATAATTCAACTTCCTCCTATCAAACCACCCTATAAATTTGAATCTTCTCATCCTGAACCTAGTTGGTATAATGAGAATGACCTATGTGCCTTCCACTGAGTGATAGGGCATGATGTTAGTAGGTGCAATACCTTCAAGAGCCTTGTCTAATCCCTTATTGACAAGGGAGAGCTTACATTAGAAAACCCCAATGCACCATCAAACCAAGCCCTTGACATATTTAGGCAACCTTTTCCAAACCATCCAGCTGTTAATAATGAGATAAACATGGTTGAATGTTCTCATGATGCCCATACTATTAACATGGTTCTTGACACACTCGTTGCTAAAGAAGTTGTTGACCACCCTATTTGTCCTTCACCCTCTCCACTTATTGAGGTAACAGAGTTACCTTCTCCTCTTTTGGAAACCCAAATTGAATAAACCCCCTTTCTCCTCTAACACTTATTGAGATAGTGGATCTATTAACCCCTCCCTTGGTTGACATACCGAACTAAGTACCCATTTTACCTTTCTCATCAACCGTCGAGCAACCTGCTCCCCCTTTAAAAATAATTCCCTCAAATGAAATACCCATGTCTATTCATGTTACTAAGGAGCCACCTACCTCAACCTTGCATCCTTTTATTGAGAAATAATATGATGTTACCATCCCTATGTCTCAAACTATGGGCTTATCTTTTAGGTCCACTATTCAGGGAATAAAACTAGCCTATAAACCATTCTCTAGGTTAGTGCAAAAATTGGGATTTATCTCCAACCCTGACATGGATCGAGCCACCTTTTGGAAGAAATTAGGTCTACCTTATATCACCAATCAAGAACCTTCAACCATACCTTTAACAACCTAACCCACTACTTTTGCTATCCAAACTCCTTCCCTATCAACCAAACCAATAGCAACTTCTACCAATCTAAAAATCCTTCAACCATCCAAGGCACCTAAACCCCAAGAAACCAAATCACCTTCTCAAACCAAACCAACCAAACCAATAAAGAACCTTGGCACTTTCCCTACATAGAGTCTCAACCACCCATCTGTGAAGGTGGAGCTTACCTCACCAAAACCTAACAACCAAGCGTCAAACCAAAGTAACCAAAGAGGTAAAAACACCAAAAGGCTCAAAGGCCCAAAATTTAATTCCCTCAACCTTGCCCTCTATTTTGTGACCTCATCCCTCTACCTTTATCAAGAAGCCTATTATCTCCACTAAAACCCCACCACCTCTTTTAGTAACACCTTTGTAGTTATTTTTTGATGCACCTATTTCACCACATAATTAAAACCTAGGATACCTACGTTGTAATCTTCTACCTCTAACTCATCGGCCTCCTTATCTAATAAAAATCCATCAACCAAGTGTACCACCTTACCCAAGGCACCTATCACCAAAATTTATTCCAAACATCCTTCTACCTCAACAACCAAAGCCAAGATAGTTAAAACTTTACCACTCTTAGTTGAATCCTACTCAACCATTTTCCATAAGTTATTACAAAATTATTGTTTATCTTTACCTCCCATTAGGCCCTTTGACCCTCTTGCTTCGAAACCCATATGGTATAATGACCACCAAGTGTGTTTTTATTATAAGACACCCAACCATAGCATGAAAAACTATAAAACTCTCCAAACCACTATCCATTGACTATATGATGAGGATGATCTATTACTAGATGAATCTCCCATGAGCCTTATACTAATCCCACCAACTAACACACCTACACAATGCTTACCTACTCCTTCACTCTCACCTCAGAGTGAAAATGAGTCTAATCAATCCTCTACCCCAACTCCTCCCATCCAAACTATCAACATGGTCATAATATCATAGTAGAAGGAAAAGGGGAAGGCCAAGGTGTCCATTCTTTAGATGTATCCATCCTCCACCTCCCAACTAACTCAAACCCATCCATCTCCATCTACAACCAAACCCAAAGTATCTATTCTAGGTGCCTCCCAATCTAACCCCTCAGAATCCATCAAGAGAGTTATCCTCAAGTAACTTCACCAAACCTCGATGAAGATGAGCTTGTATGATTTGATCTCTACCTATCCCCATCACCATTAATCACTAATAGAGGCTTTGCAATTGATAGAGGTCCAACCTAAAAACCCCATTCCTCTATCAGCCTTTGTTGGTGCCCTTCAAATTTCTAACCTTATTACCTTTAAAGATTTGAAATTACCCTCTATCCATCTAGATGACTCAGATACCCCTCTTTTTATTACTAATTACACCAACCAAACCCACATTAAATAGATCATGATTGATGGGGAAGCTAGAATTAGCATTATCTCCTTCCATGCCTATAACTAACTCAACTTGCTAGATAATGTCATGTCTGCAACCTCGACCATCCTTTGATCATTCAATGATACCATGGCCACAACCTTAGGAACTATTGTCCTACATATCTATCTAGGACCTCGTATACTCCCCAAACTCTTGTATGTAGTGGAAAGTGAATTCTAATACAAAATTTTGTTGGGATGACCCTAGATCCAATCCATGGCTTGCATTCCCTCCACCCTTCACTGTTGCATCAAGTTTGAGCATGAAGGCCAGGTCATCATCATATAATTTGAGCCAAGTCCCTTCTTGACATGCAACATGACCTATCACCCTAATGATGTCCTCATACCCCCATCCAACACACCCTCAACAACTAAAAACCAACCTTCAACCATGAAAGTGAATGTCATATCCCCTTCCATCGATGAGGCATCCACAAGTTCCTCTATCTCTTCAAACCAAATCCCCACCATGGACCCTTTGGAATCAACATTCCATTGCCTTTCACTGGGGGAATATCATCTTTTAGCCCTTGATGCTTTCCCTACTCCTTAATAGTATGGGCAACTTACTAACCAACTAGGATATGACCCCAATGTCAAAATTATTATTGCCTTTGGACCTCCCTTTTTTTAGACACATATTGTGTATGGGGAACTAGATAAACCCCTTAGTTATTCTACCACATCTCTTTCATCCTAACCATTTACTATTAATTTCTCTTACCTAGATAAACCAAACTTTGCCAAGACATACCTCCATTGATGTTCTTGGAAAGGCTTTGGTCTCGGGCAATATGAGCATGGCCCATTTGAGTTGGTCTCCATTGAGACTAGAAATCCTCATGATAATCATAGCCTTGATTTCATCCTATCTAACAAGAAGTAACTCAAACCACCTACCACCACCATTATTGACGAAGATACCTCTTCCTCACCCACCTCTCTTTCATCTACATGTGAGGATGATGACATCATCCCACCTAACCTTTTTTTGTCAACATGATCAGCCTTAGACCCCTGACTTATCAAACTAATAGGGGAATCGTAACCATCCCTTCGACCCATCTTGAGATGATAGGAGATGACTCTCTACTATTAACATTGTTCAGTGCCAGGATGATGATTTCATTCTCACCTAACTTGGTGCCTCAAATTCTACCATCCAAAAATCTCTTCCTCCCAAGACTTTAACCATGTTAAACGAATCCACAATAGATATCAACTTGGGTACTCTAGAGAGTCATTAAATTATCAAACTTGGCCAATCACTAAATTCTAAGGAACTTCAAGACTTCCCCTCTTTCCTTCAAGATCGCAAATTAGCCTTTGCTTGGTCTTATAGTGACATGCCTAGAATTGACCCTACCATTCCCACCCATAACATAGTCACTAACTATGACACCAAGCCCATCAAGTAAAAGCTTCAATGCATATACCCTCACATAGCCCTTTTCATCAAAAATAAACTCCAGTGTCTTCTATTTGTCAATTTCATTCTACCTATTGACTATCCCCAATGGGTCTCAAATGTTATACCTATCACCAAATCCATAGGGGGACTATGCATTTGTGTGTACTTTCATGACCTTAACCTTGCTTGACCCAAAGATGACTTTTATCTATCAAGAATTGATTAGCTAGTTGATCTTACAACTAGCCATGAGATGTTATCTCTCATAGATAGATTCTTGGGATACAATCAGATATTAATTTCTCCTAAAGATCGTCACAATACCACCTTTACCACCTCATGGGGAAATTTTTGCTATAGAGTCATGCCTTTTAGGTTAAATAATACTAGTGCAAACTACCAACATGTCATGACCTATATCTTCCATGACCTCATCCATAAGATCATCAAAGATTATGTGGATGACCTTCTCAAAAAATCTAAACTCCAAAAGGACCATTTAGTTGACCTCAAGATCATCTTTGAGCAGCATATCCATTACCATGTCTACTTCAACCCCAAGAAGTGCATTTTTGGGGTCTTGTCAGGAAAGCTTCTTGGTTTCATTATCTCCCTTTATAAAATCAAAGTTGATCCTTCCAAGATCAAATCCATCCTTGATATGCTCCCTCCAATCAACCTTAAGCAACTCCATAGTTTACAAGGAAAGCTTTAATTCATTCATCATTTTATCTCCTAGCTCTTGGATCAATGCCAACCCTTCCACCACATTCTAAAGAAGGATATCTCTTTTAAGTGGAATAGTGACTATAAAAAGGCCTTTGATTCACTTAAAAAGTACCTTTTGTCTCTACCTATCCTTACTCCTCCCAAGGATGACCAACCTTTCTACCTTTATATCTCTACCACTAACCACTCCCTGGGGGCAATGCTTGCTCATCGAGATGAGCAACACAGAGATCAAGCCATCTACTATATTACTTGCACGCTTGTAGAGTACAAGACTTGATATACCCATACTAAGAAACTTTGCTTAGCTTTAGTCTTCATGGCCACCAAACTTTTCCACTACCTTCTTAACCATAAAACCTATGTCATTACGAACATCAACCCACTCAAGTACATGCACTCCAAGCCATATCAAAACCAACATAGGGCCAAGTGGTTCATGATTTTATCATAGTTTTACTTTGAGTTCCTTTAGCAAAAGTTAATCAAGGGGCAAGTCATTATTGACTAATTGGTTGAGGCACCATTAGTAGATAACCAACCTCCTTTTGAGTTCTTTGATGAGTCCATCGTACCCCTCTCTCAAGTGGACTTCACCTATCAAGTCACCATGTTCTTTGATGGATAAAAATGTCAACATGGTGGGAGAGCGGGTATCATCCTCATCCCATTTTATGGTGATCCCCTTCCTTTATCCTTTAAGCTTGATTTTGAATGTACCAATAATATGGTTGAGTACGAAGCCCTAATGATAGGTCTTCAGTCTACCTTAGCCTTGGGAGCCAAAACAATCAACATATTTGGTGACTCCCAACTTATGGTCAATCAAATAAATAGATATTACTAGTTTAAGAATGATTTTTTGAAATAGTACAAACAATTAGTTGATTAACTCTTAGCATCATTTGAGCACTACCACATCCAATCAACCCCATAATCTACCAATAAGTTCATTGACACCATAGATTCCTTTACCTCTCAGATACCATTTTCACCTTCTGACTCTAAGCTATCTATCATTATCCATAGACTTACCCAACCTTCCTATGTCAAACTATATTCTCCCACCATCTTTAATGTGGAGGAGACCCAACCTAACCTTTGGTATCAGCAAACCTTTAACTATCTCAACCTTGCCATCATTCTTTCTAGTATTTCTAGGAATGCTCTAAGAGTGTTTATCTATATTACCTCTCATTATACCATTATGGGAGGAATTATTTATAAACATGGCCTTATGGTCTCTTCTTCTATTGCCTACGTGGTCAAGCCTCTCATGCTATAGAGGAAATTCATGATCATATCTATGGGGGACACTTTAGTGGACTCATTATAGCTAAATGTATACTTTGCCTCAGATATTATTGGCCTACCCTTAACCAAGATGATTGTGATTATGTGAAAAAGTGTGTTAAGTGTCAATACCACACTAATCTGCATCATGCACCTACCCATAGTCTTTGAGTTTCCATTGATTTATATCCCTTCTCACAATGGGGTCTAGACCTTGTTGGTTAACTTAACCCCCATTCCTCATAGTGACACCACTCTATCATCACTATAATTGAATATTTTACCAAGTAGGTAGAGGCTATTCCTCTAGTCTCCACTAAAGCAGAGAAGATTTTTGACTTTATCAACCATCATATCATCTACTGCTTTGGTGTTCCTCATAATATTATCACTAGCAATGGTAAATACTTTAATAATAAGTAAGTCCAAGGTCTATGTGATGCATTCAACATTAAGTTAAGCTTCTCTTCTCCCTATCACCCTTAATTTAATGGATAGGCTGAAGCTT